>CM037020.1:16402487-16909995 GCA_020875875.1 Dioscorea alata | reverse complement strand
ACGTCATCTCGCATAATTTGATTGCCTACTTCCAACTCCTTGAAAAAAATTCTTATTAATTTTTAAGGCTAGCTTCGAGAACAAGCTTCTTCTCTTACTCTTCTTTCTTTTCCTAGTTCATCCTTTACTTGATGAGCTCGTAAAGATCCACTAATCTCATCAATGGTCATGTTAATAATATTCTTGGATTCTTCAATACCACCACCACATAATTGAACCTTGAGTTGACAGAGCACAAAATTTCTCAACAACTTGAACATCTTGATATCTTCACCAGGCCTCTCATTTGATTCACAGCCGCTACAATTCATGTTATGTACTCTGAGATAGATTCTCCGTCATTTATCTTCATTGTCTCAAACTCAACCCTTAATTTTATGATGCAACTCTTAACTTTATCAACTGTCAATACTAAATTGCGGAGAGTTTCCTATGCCTTCTTCGATGTGGTCTCATTTGTTATCTTCTCAAACATTTCTTCATCCAACCCTTGATGTATGACTTTGAAAGCGCATTGATCTCTCTTTCTCTATTTCTCTAAAGCATCTTTCTCTGTTGAAGATAATTGTGCTTCATCTTCGAGCTTCATATAGCCTTTATCGACTATTTTCCACAATTTTCATAATTTGGTTTGGTAAGTTGTGGATATTGGAAAGACATTAAAAACTCCCTTGATGCCATAGGTAGCTATGATACCACAATGTTGGAAGCTGTAGTGGGTTCTCACGACATTCACTCTAAACTCTATATATAAGAGAAATAACTTTTAAGAGGAACACTTTAATTTCTTCATTCATGTTAAAACAATACAAAGATATCCATTTATATGAGATTTACAAAAACCTTGACATTCCAAAACTCTCATAGTTAAAACTAATCAATTCATGACTCTTTAAATACCTAACTCCTTTGCAACATTTCATATTCCCAAACTTCCTAAACTTTTCATATTCTAACTCCACAACCCTCTTCATATTCTTGGGATTTTCATATTCAATAACTCATTTGGCTTTTCAACTTCCTAAGAAGTCAAATTTATACTTCTAATAGTTATCCCTTTAGCAACCAATCTTCATGCAATTGTATTCCACTCCCTTGGAATTAATTCTTCATGGGCATCAACCTTCACCAGCAGTTGTTGAAGATCAACTATGTTAGTTCCACCGAGTGTTTTGTATGTTAGAAGTTACGCAAACACTCATGTAGGCATGCACACACACACACACACAACACAAACCAAAGAAAGGAGACACACAATTGGTAATTCAATTCGGCATAACACTTGCCTTGTTTAGGGGGCCAAGTGTGGAGATAAAATTTGACTAAATGATAGGAATAAACATAAGTATAACATTGTCAATCATCCTCACAAAGGTATACAAGAACCATTTCTAGATTGCCTAATTCCCACACTCTCACACACACACTTGGGGCTCTCTCTGGTGACTCATCCGAAATCCTCAGAACATGGTCTCTTATATAGATTTCTCCATGTCCCAAAGATAACACCTCCCTCTTTTAGAATCTCTATGGTTACTAACTTGAACGCTTTCTGAATTTAACCATTGTAACTCCCATTATAACCTAGGTAGTTAGAACCGTTGAACCATTTAATTCAACCGGGTTGAACAGGACCCGAGAGTATAGACGGGCTGGTACCACCTTAAAAACCCGACAAGCCAAAAACTGGTGCTCACTAGTGTTAATCGGGCAGTTCAACCGTGAACTGGATTAACAGGACTCTATCTAGTTTTAAAAGTTTAAAGTGATGCATAGAGGTGAACCTGGCCTGCTTCTTATAAAATATTAAAAGTTTAAACTTTAGCTTGTCAAAACCTAAAGTGATGTACTTTAAAAGATTAAAACCTATGTAGTCAAAACCTAAAGTTTAATATTTTATATTTTTTTCAATTGAAAGTTTCTTTCAAATAGAATTTTGGAAGAATTTCTTTGTGAGGTTTATTTGATTTGGTATTTAAAATTTACTAATTTACTTTATATCTCATGCGACTTTCAGTTTAAATATGAGATGAGATTTGTGTTTATTTGATATATTGCATGCATTTGGTTTAAAAATTAACTTATTCTTTAATATACTATATTTTTTTTATTTTATAAATATCG
Organism: Dioscorea alata; assembly: GCA_020875875.1. Taxonomy (NCBI): domain Eukaryota; kingdom Viridiplantae; phylum Streptophyta; class Magnoliopsida; order Dioscoreales; family Dioscoreaceae; genus Dioscorea; species Dioscorea alata. The sequence goes on along the minus strand of CM037020.1, from coordinate 16,907,871 downwards.
GCTCAACCCTGTTCAACAATGGTTGAACCTCTCAACGATTAAACCTTATATTGTCTTGGTTCAATGGTCTGGTATGGTTCTAGCTGCCTAAGTTATAACTGAGCTTCCAATGTTTCCCGATTACTAAACTTGACTGAGTTTTAACTTCCAATGAAAGGTTATCTCACGATGCCTCAACCCCTCCTAATTGTTTTAATTTTGAGTTGATACAGTCAAATTCTCTTGATCTTGACCTGCCAGCAACTAGCTTGCATCTTTATGTCCTATCACCAATACCTTCTCGTTAGTTGCACCCCACATGGCCCTCATCATCGTACCAAAGATATTTCTTCAATGATCTTTCAATGAACTTCAAATCTTCTATCAAGCTTGATCTTCAAGTCCTCTAAGTTTGGCCTTCACAATCTTCCAATTACTAAACATGACCTTCCAATCATCCAATTTTAGGTTTTCACAATCTTCTAAACTTGATATTGTATTCATCCAAGTTTAGTTTTCACAATGGTGCCTTCCATCTTCTCCATGTATAGTTGTGTCTTCAAATAGCTTTGTCCGTAATTATCTTTGTTTTTCATTTAGCGTTCACACAAGTTGGTTACTTAGATCTTTCTTTCATAACTTGTGCCTACATATAGCTTTGTTACCAAATTGAGCTTCAATGAGATCTTGGCCTCTGAGTGGTTACTCTAAATAGCTCCATACAAATTTAGTAACTCCTTCCAATTTGTGCTTCAAGTGGTTGTCCTAAATATAGTCTTTACAATAAGATCTTATCATCCAAGTGGTTGCAACCATGTTTGATCCTCTTGCCACATATAGATGAAATCTTCATTTAACATAACCATTCACATGGTCATGGCTTGCTCTTCACTCTTCAAGGGAGATCTGATTTGCCAAATTAGCTCCTCCAAAGATAACTCTTGGTCTTTAAGATAATACTACTCCATTGCCATGCCATTACATCTTGCCATGTCTCCTTGTCATGTGGTCAAAGCCAAGTCATTTCCAATGCTTATCGAATGATGGCAACTATGCAGCCTTACTTGTAACAAGCTATTTTCCTTTTAGCCTCCAAATGTTTTCAAAATTGCCATTTCTATGAACATGTATAATATAAACACAATCCTTGAAAATGATATCTAACATTATCCTTCTAGCTCTCACATATCTGAGAGCAATAGTTAGTGCTTCTATTTGGTCCCAAAACTTGATTCTACATGAATTATAAGTACCCTACAGTATGAATTTGAAAGTTAGTATTAGAAATGAAAAACTTGCACCCCTTTCAAACAATCCTAGATCCATGATGCATCATATAAAAACATATATTTCAAGGGTACAAGTTTAATCAAGTTTATTAAGGCCCTGGTTATTTTATGTTGAGCATCCATGAAGTATTCCTTTAAATAATCAAAACCTTTAACAACAATCCATTGGTAATCACGCTGAATATTTTGAAAAAAATTAACTTACACATAACCTTCCACAAGGGCCAAGCAGGAGAAGTCACAATAGAAGCTTTAAAGGATAAATTAATAACTTAAGTATTTTCCAACCATTACCTGAAAAGCAAAATCCGATGGGAAGCTAATGTACTTACCAATCTTACCTCCAATCTCCCTTCAAATTCATTCTTTTTCCACACATAAATTGAAAATATCCTTAATGTCCTCATTCCTAAGGCCAACAAAAAAATACATATTAGCAAAACCAAGATTTAAAGAATGTGGAAATTAAAAATTTTTAATTATCCCATTCATGATTAAGCAAATGAAGAATCTAATTTCGCAAGGCTACTTTTAATTTCCATATCCTACTCTAGCCCTTCCAAGTATTGCATGTAATGTTTCTACAATTGAAGAAAGAATAAATTGTAGACACCAATTTATTGGTATTTGAATTTGGATACTAGACTAATAAGTGTCCGTGTATAAGTGATACGAAGTATACTTTTCTTGCATTGAGCATCACTTTTCTTAGGTTTTATCACTCATTCATGTGTATTTGTGTTCTTTTGCGCATTTAGGGTTATGGAGACGAATTGGAAGAAAAGAAGCTGATAAGTGCTCATGTTATAGTAATGCGAAGTGTTATTATCTTGCAATGAGTATTAATCTAATCAGATTTTATCACTAAAAAGTGTGCAGTTGTTTACTTTTGTGCATTGTAGGGTTGTGAAGATAAAATGAAGGAAAGGAACGAAGTTAGGTCGTGTTTGGCATTATTGGGAAGATTTTCGGACCAAGCAAGGAGCAAGGCGTGAGCATAGACTTGTGAGTGTGTGCCAACCTCCTTTGGAGGGGCACAAAGGCAGTCACATTCACAATAAGTCTAACTCATGCCAACAATGAGAACTTCACTAATTAGGCGATTCGAAGCAATCGGCATGATCTACTGTTGATTGTGTGCCCAATTCAACGGCCTCGATGAAGAATGATGAATCCGGGAGTGTTTCGGCACAATTACTGCAGAAGTACTGTAGTGAAAATTCTGTAGCAAATTTAAAGCCGCGACTCCACAATCACAGTCGGCCGAAAATCAGAATTCCAGAAACTTCACACGGGCGTGTGGAAATTCCACACGGCCGTGTGAAATCCCATTTTCAGCAAATTTAACGCCGCGACTCCACATTATGAAAGCCCGATTTGGAGACTTTTTGAGATATCTTTTGACCTATTCTTCTCCACAACTTCTGGGAGTGCGGCTAGGGTTTTCGAGAGGACTTCGTGGAGGTTTAGAGCGCGTCATCGGCATCGTCACCGACGTCCGGCGGCCGCACAAGACCACGGCCACACCATACGCATGGGGGTTTTCATCTATGTCTTTACTTTGTGTTTTATTTCATACATTGATGAACATGTATAGCTCCATGAGGAGCTAAACCCCTTGTGGGTATTCAGACTTGTAAATTCTAGGGTTATCATGTTTTTTTGACATTGTTATTATGATTTTCCATTATTGATGAATAAGAATTGAGTTTCAATCTTGATTTTATTTTGCTATTGTTTTCCCTTAGATGTGACACTAGGGTTGAGAGCAATCTAGGTTTTCCTTTGGAGGTGTGACAACTCCTATAGGATTAGACTATTCAAGATTGAAGAGGGTTGAGAGGGAGAGTTGTGAGGTAACGATGTACCCCTTTCCCTTCTGGTGTGATTTCTCCCTACCTCTGTTTCCTTGATTTATTAGCAGTCAAGATAGAGTGAAGTGCTAGGTAGATAAACTCCCCTGGGGCTTAGTTACGCGAGTAACAGAGTGAAGGGTTGAAGTGAATCCTATGCACTGGGGCTTAATCTAGACTATGGTTCTTCCTCCTGGACCAAAGGGTTAGAACTACACATAGGAACAGGTTTAATCACTAGGAATCCCTAGAACTTAATGCAATCCCACGTAGTGTGAGGTTTAGGTAGATGTACTCCCCTGGGACTTAATCGTGCGAGCGATAGAGTGAAGTGTTGTTGTGAATCCTAATACCGGGGCATAATGTTGGGGTTAGTCACGGTTGACCTTAGGTTTGGGACCGTGAGTCTAAGGATTTCCTCGACTCAATTAGCATCAATAGGAAGGTATAACAGCATAGTCTTGCACTAGAAGCATAGATCCTAGAGGTAACTTGTCCGGATACCCCACTTCATTCATTGTTAAATCCTCCTTAATCTCTTTTTCTTGCACTCTCTAATCTTTCACCTCTCTCTATTTAATTTCCTGTCTTTTAGTATAGTTGTTCTCACAATTCACACACGAATCGATTATTACTTTTCCGTACTTCGCATAGTTTTAATAATGAAATCTCATACTCTAACTCCCTATTCCTTGTGGATTCGACTACCCTCTCACCGGGGTAACTTTTATTACTTCGACAAACCCGTGCACTTTCGAGGAGCCTGTCAAAGTTTTTGGCGCCGTTGCCGGGGAATAGGTGTTTTAGATATTTGTTTTTCACTATTTTAGCTATCCACTTCATTTTCTATTTCACAATTTCTTATTCTTCCATCACTCTAAATTGTTTTCTTTTGTATGTTTACTCTTTCTTACGAGGAACCTAAATAGAGATTGATCAAGCTATTGAGCTATATTCTTGAGTTGAAGCTCTAAGTAAAAAGGTTGATAGAATTTTTGCTTCACAACAACAAAGCAACCCATGCTACAGCACATATCATCCAAATGAAAGGAGCTACCAAATTTTTTTATGGAATAATGATGGACAACATTGGGAAGCACCTCAAGAACAATTTCAAAAGGATGAGATACTTGAAGAGGATGAACCTCAGTGGAAAAAAGCGCTAGATAACTTTGTTAAAGCATCTGATGCCTCTTGCCAAAGTATGGAAGCCACACGGAAGTGTCATGAAGACTCCTATAACAATCTTGAGCATAAATTAGGATGGATACTTGACACACTCTCCAAGGAAAATGAAGCATTTGAGCAAGCAACTCAAGTTCCTTGTAGAGATGATGTGGTAGTGAACGATAATGAAGAAATGGGGCAGACCGAGTACATTGCTGTAGAAATTGAAGAGGAAAAAGAAGAACATCAATTGGAGAATTGGGATTGCTTGAATAAAGATGGTGCTTGTGAGCGAGAAAATTTTCAAGGGGATTTGCTAGTGACATGTTCTTCCCAAGATAAAAATACACAAGAAGAAGCAAACCCTAAGGTAATGGAACAAGTACCATTCTTTGGGATTGATCAACTCATAGAAAGCAAGAAAGAGACTTTGGGAAGGGAAAAAGATGTGGGGAGGATATTTAAACCATCCAATGACCCATCTATGCTAAGCTTGGACAATTCCCAACCCAAATTGTTTCCTTGGAGGCCAAAAGTAAGATGGTTGGACCCTCCAACAAATACTCCACTCTGGCAAGTAGATTTTTGGTTTAAAGGAAGTAGCTATGCAATGTCTTGTCGGGAGGAATACACTCTTTTCAAGCCGCCATAAGGTAAGGAAGAGGTACGTCAAGCTCAGTGACGTTAAACAAGCGCTTCTTGGGAGGCAACCCAAGGTTTTAAAGTTTTCCTAGGATCTAGTTTAGTTAGATTGAATAAGGATCTTAGTTTTGGTGTCTTGAAGTTTTAATGCATGTGATACGATTTCGATTGTGGATTATTGATATTTTCGTGTGCCTTAATGATAATTGACAAAGTTTGAGTCGGTTGAGTGTGTTTTCTATGGTCTCTGGTCGTGTTTTTTATGATTTGTACAGGCTCTAAGTGTTTCAAAAGAGTTTCTGAAATTTTTGGAAGAGTCTGTGAATTTTTCTAAGTGAACCAGAGAAAACACACGGCCGTGTGGAATTAACACACGGCCGTGTGTTACCAAATCAGAGCTCAACCAGTCAGGGCACAGGGGACTTTGGAAATTCCATATAATCCACACGGGACTTTGGAAATTCCACATGGCCTTGTGGATACCCGATTTCAGCCCTTTCAATATAGCGATTTGATATTTATTTGGGGAATCTTTTTCCTATCTTTCACTCTGCTTTGGATGAGAGCGCGACTAGGGTTTGGAGAGATTTTTTCAAGGCTTTTGGAGTGGTTCTTGATAAGTGTCTAAATGTATATACTTATACATATTTTGTACACCTAGCATGTATATTGTTGCTTATTAATGCCCGTTTTATACTTAATCGAGTGTTATTTTCTTTGCATGGAATGAATAAGCCATGAAGAACATGAGGACAAAATTAGGGCAGCAAAGAGAAGAAAACCAGGTCGCAGTACTGTAGCGCATTCACTATAGCAATGGTACTGTAGCGCATTCACTATTTTCCCTGTACTGTAGCATTTGGGGAATTTTCGGGGTAGAAACTTGGTTCGAGCCATACGGCCTCAATAGTGCCGTATGGCAGGCCGTCTGCCCCATACAGGGAAAATAGCTTACATCATACCACCCAGTATGGAACCCAGTATGGACCACATTTTGGACCCGGTATGCCTCGGGTTTTGAGGTTTTGTGACACATTTCACCTCTATACGACCCCCCATACAACTCATATGCTTTAGTGGTATAAAAACATAATTCTTGGGCTTTCTTTAAAACTTTTTTCCTTGCCAGCATTTGAATAGGAGAAGAAGAAGAAGAAAAATGAAGACACCACTTTGAAGAGGACGATCTTGGGCCAAAGAAGGAGGCAAGGGCTTCATCATCAAGAGGGGGAAGCTTCACCATAAAAGGAGCAAGATTCCAAACCAATTGAAGCGTTATTTGGTAGGACCTTCGCCTCTTCATTCATCATTTCACCTAGGGAATATCACTTATAAACTCTTTGTTTGATTTTTTTTATCTTGTTGTTCTTGTTTGTATGATGGCACACAAGACCCCCAAGGCCACCTGATGTTGGTGAACCTTGGGGGTTTCATCATGTATTTTGGATGATTTTTTACTTAATTGAAAGCTTGGGTTGATTTAAGATTTAGTTCATTGTGTTTCATGCCTAAAACTACTTAATGGAGAGATCCATAGTTCTTTCTCAAATTATACAGGTAGATGTGACCTACTCACGTGTATTACATCATTAATGAAGTAAAAAGGGTTTTTGTATTGATATAACTAGAAATTGGATATCAATAGGCCTCTGATCTTTAAGGGTAAACTAGGGTTTAGTGTACCCTTATCTTGGGATCTTCTTGTACTTAATGCAATCTTAGGAATGTTGATTAGGAAGAAATTCCAATCGACATTCATATAGGATTAGGGATCAATCACCGAGAAATTGAGGTTGATTTAATCTTGAGATCCTTTGGTCTAAATCACCCATGCTATTTCTTATTGTTCATCCTTGTATCATGATGACCCCTCATGGCGATCCATATCCGCAGGCCTTCGCATGTACTGTAGCACTTGTAGTTACCTTGTTTGTGTGTGAATAAACTGATCTTGTGCTAAGTTAGGAGAAATGCCATTTCATGGTCCAAGAAGGGATAGTCTTGAGTCACAAAATCTCAAAAGAAGGAATTGAGGTAGATAAAGCAAAGATCTCCATCATGGAGAAGCTACCTTCCTAAACTTCAGCGAAAGCCATCAGAAGCTTTTTGGGACATGCGGGTTTCTATAGAAGATTCATCAAGGATTTCTCAAAAATTGCAAGAACCTTATCAAAGTTGTTGGAAAAAGATGTTCCATTCAAGTTTGATGATGATTGCATGAAGGCCTTTATTACACTCAAGGAGAAGTTGGTTCAAGCACCCATAATGGTAGCCCCACAATGGGACTCTCCATTTGAGCTGATGTGTGATGCGAGTGATTTTGCAGTGGCTTTAGTCCTTGGGCAGCGGCGAGACAAACATTTCCATCCCATATATTATGTAAGCAAAACTTTGACGAGGGCTTAGGAGAATTACACTACTACTGAAAAAGAACTACTTGTCGTGGTGTTCACTTTCAAAAAATTCCGGTTTAGTAAGTTCTTTCCAAGGTGGTGGTGTATACTGATCATTCAACCTGATTGAATTTGTTCCGATCAAGTTGTTCAAAGATGTGTATCCTAGGCAGAGGGTCTAGATGTCCTGAAACACTGCCATTCAGGACCCACTAGAGGCCATTACAATGTGAACTGAACGGCAAAGAAGATTTTTGATGCAGGTTTCTATTGGCCATCATTACTCTAAGATAACTAGAAATTCATACAATCTTGTGATAGGTGTCAGCGGGTAGGCAACATATCTCGCAGGGATGAGATGCACCAGAATTGTAACCAAGCCTGTGAGGTCTTTGATGTAAAGGGGATTGACTTTATGTGACTTTTCCCTAGCTCTCATGGATACAAGTTCATTCTTGTGGCTGTTGACTATGTGTCTAAATGGGTGGAAGCACAGGCCTTACAAACAAGTGATGCAAGGGCAGTGGTAAAATTTTTGAAGAGATTGTTCTCCAGATTTAACAAAGCACGAGCAATTATCAGCTACATAGGCACTCACTTTTTGCAATGCCCAATTGGCGAAAATTCTGAAGCGTTATGGTGTCCACTACAAAATGCCAACACCATACCACCTGCAAACTAGTGAGCAAGTGGAAGTGGCATACAGAACTGCATATAAGACTCCTATAAGGACCACTCCTTAGAGGCTAGTCTATGGAAAAGCCTTCCACTTACCTGTTGAACTTGAACATTAAGGTTATTGGGCCATTAAATTCCTAAATCTCGACTCTACTCTTGCAGGTAACAAGAGGAAGCTACAATTGAAAAATTCCGGTTTTAGTATGTTCTTTCCAAGGTGGTGGTGTATACTAATCATTTAACCCGATTGAATTTATTCCGATCAAGTTGTTTGAAGATGTGTATCCCAGGCAGAGGGTGTAGATATCCTGAAACACTGCCATTCAGGACCCACTTGACTCCATTACAATGCGAACTGAACGACAAAGAAGATTTTTGATGCAGGTTTGTATTGGCCATCATTATTCCATGATACCCAGAAATTCATACAATCTTGTGATAGGTGTCAGCAGGTAGGCAACATATCTCGCAGGGATGAGATGCCCCAGAATTGGAACCAAGCCTGTGATGTCTTTGATGTATAGGGGATTGACTTTATGGGACTTTTCCCTAGCTCCGATGGATACAAGTTCATTTTTGTGGCTGTTGACTATGTGTTTAAATGGGTGGAAGCACAGGTGACACGACCTTTTGCGTGTGTACCCCGCAAGTGCACGGGTTGTCGAAGTAATAAAATACCCTGGTGAGTGGGTAGTCGTATCCACAGGGAATAGTGTTCAGAAACAAGTGTTATCGCTATTTAGCTATGATGGGAATCGATGATGAGAAAAGTATATATGTATAGATGTAAAAGAAAATAAAAGAGTGCAAGAAGAATAATGAGGGTAGAAGAGATAATCGATATAACAATGGGGTACCCGGACAAAGCTTCCCCTAGGATTAATGCTTCTAGTGCAAAACTTGTATTATGCTCTACAATTGATGCCTATTGAGTCGAGGATATCCTTAAACACACGGTCCCAAACCTAAGGTCAACCATGACTAACCCAAACACTATGTCCTGGCAATAGGATTCACTTCAACCCTTCACTCTGTTACTTGCGTAACTAAGTCCCAGGGGAGTATATCTACCTAAGCCTAACACTACGTGGAATTGCTTTAAGCTCTAGGGATTCCTAGTGATAAAACCTATTCCTATGTGTAGTAGTTCTAACCTTTGGTCAAGGTGGAAGAACCTTAGTCTAAATTAAGCCCCAGTGCATAGGATTCACGTCACCCCAAAGCCTTGGGGGAGTTTATCTACCTAACACTTCACTCTATTTCGACCGCTAATAAATCAAGGAATCGGAGGTAGGGAGAAATCACACCGGAAGGGAAAGGGGTACATCGCTACCTCACAACTCTCCCTCTCAACCCTCTTCAATCTTAAGTAGTCTAACCCTATAGGAGTTGTCACACCTCCAAAGGATAACCTAAATTGCTCTCAACCCTAGTGTCACGGTTAGGGGAAAACAATAGCAAAAAATAATTAAAATTGAAACTCAATTAAATTCATCAATAAAGAAAGCATAATAAAAGTTATTGAAACAATATCATCCTAGGGTTTACAAGTCCGAATACCCACTAGGGTTTAGTTCTCCATGGAGCAATACAAAATCAATAAAGAGATTAAGAACATATGCAATAAAACCATAAAAAAAAACCCCTTGTAGATCGTATCGATGGTCTTGTGGAGTCGCACGTCTTCTCCAACGAATCCCTTGTCAAGCCTAGGGCACACCTCGCCGAATCGATGCCGACGAAAGCTCCCTCAATAGCTATCTTCCAATAGATGTCGATGCCGATGCCGTATAATCGCCCCAAAGACCTCCAAGAACCTCTCCAAACCCTAGCCGAAAGCCCTCCAAAAGATAGGCGAGAGATCGAAGGGGGGGGAGGGGTCCCAAATAAATCTGAAAACGGGCTATTTATAGGCTGAAATCGGAGTTCCACATGCCCCTGTGGATTTTCCACACGGGCTGCAGAATTTCCACACGCCCGTGTAGAAATTCATCGTTCTTCATAGAGGCCATTGAATTGGGCACACAATCAACGTTAGATTATGTCGATTACTTTATTTCTCTTCATTGGCAAAGTTCTCCAATGCTACACGAGTTATAGACTTTTGTGAGTGTGACTGCCCTTGTGCCCTTCCAATAGAGGTTGGCACACACCCACAAGTCTAGTGCTTGGTCCGAGAACTCCTCAACAAAGGCGAACATAACCTATTCTTGCTTCTTTTTCTATAAATCTTCTCCACAACCCTTCAATGCACAAAAAGAACACAAATACACACTAATTAGTGATTAAATCTGAGAAAAATAATGCTCAATGTAAGATAATAATACTTCGTATTACTATAACACAAGCACTTATCAACAGGCCTTACAAACAAGTGATGCAAGGGCAGTAGTAAAATTTTTGAAGAAATTGTTCTCCAGATTTAATACAGCATGAGCAATTATCAGCGACATAGGCACTCATTTTTTTGCAATGCCAAATGGCGAAAATTCTGAAGCGTTATGGTGTCCACGACAAAATGGCAACACCATACCACCTGCAAACTAGTGAGCAAGTGGAAGTGTCTAATAGATATTTGAAATGAATTCTGGAGAAAACAATCACTCAAAATAGAAGAGATTGGGCATAACACTTGGATGACGCTCTTTGGGCATACAGAACTGCATATAAGACTCCTATAAGGACCAGTCCTTAGAGGCTAGTCTATGTAAAAGCCTTCCACTTACTTGTTGAACTTGAACATAAAGCGTTATCATCTTGCAATGAGCATTAATTTAATCATATTTTATCACTAAAAATTGTGCATTTGTTTACGTTTGTGCATTGTAGGGTTGTGAAGATAAAGTGAAAGAAAGGAACGAAGTTAGATCATGTTCACCATTGTTGGGAAGATTCTCGGACTAAGCAAGGAGCACGACATGAGTATAGACTTGTGAGTGTGTGCCAACCTCCTTTGGAGGGCCGGCCACAAAGACAGTCACATTCACAATAAGTCTAACTCATGGTAGTAAGGAGAACTTCACCAATTAGGAGATTTGAAGCAATCAGCATGATCTATCGTTGATTGTGTGCCCAATTCAACGGCCTCAATGAAGAACGACGAATTCGGGAGCGCTTCGGGACAATTACTGTAATAACGGTGCAGCAAATTACTGTAGCAAGTTACTGTTCATTGTTTGCCGAAATTCAGCATTCCAGCAACTTCACACTGGCGTGCGGAAATTCCACACTACCGTGTGAAATCCCGATTTCTGTGATTTTAAAGCCGCGACTCAACATTATAAAAGCCCGTTTTGGAGACTATTTGGGATATCTTTTGACCTATCTTTCTCCCCAACTTCTGGAGGACGGCTAGGGTTTTGGAGAGGACTTCGTGGAGGTTTAGAGCGCGTCATCGGCATTGTCACCGACGTCCGGCGGCCGCACAAGACCACGGCCACACCATACGCAAGGGGGTTTTCATTGATGTCTTTACTTTGTACTTTCTCTCATATTTTGATGAACATGTATAGCTCAATGAGGAGCTAAACCCCTTGTGGGTATTCGGACTTGTAAACTCTAGGGTTATTATGTTTCTTTGACATTGTTATTATGCTTTTCCATTATTGATGAATAAAATTGAGTTTCGATCTTAATTTTATCTTGTTAATGTTTTCCTTTAAATGTGACAATAGGGTTGAGAACAATATAGGTTGTCCTTTGGAGGTGTGACTACTCCTATAGGATTAGACTATTTAAGATTGAAGAGGGTTGAGAGGGTGAGTCGTGAGGTAGCGAAGCGTCCCCTTTCCCCTCCGATGTGGTTTCTCCCTACCTTCGTTTCCTTGATTTCTTAGCGGTTGAGATAGAGTAAAGTGCTAGGTAGATAAACTCCCCTGGGGCTTAGTTACGCGAGTAACAGAGTGAAGGGTTGAAGTGAATCCTACGCACTGGGCTTAATCTAGACTAGGGTTCTTCCACTTGGACCAAAGGGTTAGAACTACACATAGGAACAGGTTTTACCACGAGGAATCCCTAGAACTTAAAGCAATCCCATGTAGTATGAGGTTTAGGTAGATATACTCCCCTGGGTCTTAGTCGTGCCAGCGACAGAGTGAAGGGTTGACGTGAATCCTAATACCAGGGCATAATGTTGGGGTTAGTCACGGCTGTCCTTAGGTTTGGGACCGTGAATCTAAGGATTTCCTCGACTCAATTGACATCAATAGGAAAGTATAATAGCATCGTCTTGCACTAGAAGCATAGATCCTAGAGGTAGCTTGTCCGGATACCCTATTTCATCCATTGCCAGTTTCTCTCTATTATCTTTTACTTGCACTTTCTTATCTTCCATCTTTCTATTCAATTTCTTGTCTTTTATTATATTAGCTCCCATATTCACTCATCGATTCTATTCTTATCTTTCCATACTCCACATAGCATAAATAGTGAAATCTCGTATTTTAACTCCCTATTCCCTATGGATTCGACTACCCACTCACCGGGATAAATTTTATTACTTCGACAAACCCGTGCACTTTTGGGGTGTGTCAAAGCTACAATTGAATGAACTGGATGAATGGGCACTCCATTGCATATGAGAATTCAGAGCTTTACAAAGAAAAAGTAAAGGAGTACCATGACAGGCATATCAAGCACCCAAAATAATTTCAAGAAGGAGACCAAGTGTTGCTATTCAACTCCAGGTTGAAACTATTCCCCAGGAAGCTCAAATCATGTTGGTCAGGTCCATATAATGTCATTCAAGTCTTCCCACATGGAGCAGTGGAGGTAACACACCAAGAAAAAGGTACTTTTAAATTGAATGGACAATGATTCAAATTATACTTCAATAGCAATAATCCAAAGATGACCGGAGGTAACTTCAAGCTTTTTGAACCCCCGTAAGATAAGCAACAAGGTACGTCAGGCTCGTGATGTTAAACAACCGCTTCTTGGCAGGCAACCCAAGCATTCGGGGTTCCTAATTTAATTTTCGTATTCTAGGTGTTCATTTTACTATTCTTGTCATTATTTTCTTTACTAGTTTCACATATGAATAAGTCCATGTCCTCATGTTTCTCGTATTTTTCTTATCATCTTGAGTGTGGTTTAATCATTTTCCTTTTTGAGTAATGCTTTTTTTTGTCATTATTTCATGCATTATATCGAGGTTTTTCATATTTCTTTCAAGTTGGAGGTATTCTAAACCACTTTAAAGCCTTACTTAGTCATTTGGAAATGTGAATTTTGAGCATTGGATGGTTTCCAAGTCCAAACAGCCTCCTTGGGGCCATTTGGTAGGCCGTCTGCCCTAAGACAGAAGCTTTGGCATAGGGCAAACGGCTTCCTTGAGGCTATTTGGGAGGTTGTCTACCCCTAGCCGAGAGATCGGTGTGGTATGCCGTGCGTTTTAAAGAGCCACCTTCATCATTGTCTCTCTCTCCACTTCTTCTTCAACCCACCCGATTTCTCTCATCTTTATCCAGCAAACCTTGTCCAAATCCATCCATTTCTTCTCCTAGTTCACCTCCTAACCACTTTGAGAAGTCGATCTAGTGGTTTTCCTTAAGCTTTACTCAAGTTTTAGCAAGCTTTCGTCAAAAAGCTCTTTGGTGCCCTAACTTTATCTTTTTCATTTCTCATGCACACTTTGAACTTCTTTGTGGATGATTTCAAGTATTTTGCCAGTATTTGATGTTGTGAATGTTCTGTTGTCAATTTCCATTGAATTTATGTATAAATTTTGGACTTTCAAGAATGTGGGGAGATGCTTGATGATGAATAGCATCTGTACGACCCTATATATGGTTGTATGGACGTATTCATGACATTTTCTTATTCTTTCTCCATTTTTTGCATTATATTTGGTATTATTTTCGATTCCTTGAAGCTTGATTCAGTTTTATCTATATTGTAGGGATGCCGAACTTCAAGAAAGTCGCCTCGAAACTCCCATGGAATGCAACTCAAACACCCGAAGAGCGTCATTTCACACATGCTCTCCACAAGGAAAGATACGAAGTTTTGAAGACCAAACCATTTGGCACATTTTGACACATTGAGTGGGACATTTTGGGGACCATTGGGATAGATGAACAAGTGAAGAATTTGCTATCACATAACGGTTAGGGGAACCTATTTTCCATTAATGAACCTACCTTTTGCCTACTCACCTTGGAGTTTCTAAGAACTTTCGAAGCACGCCAAGATGCAAGAACCGTCATCACTCGAAGATAAGAAGCCATTCTCTTCAAAGCCTTTGGAAAGCTTCACAAAATGAATCATATGGAGTTTGCAAGATACTTGGGGTTTTATGACGATGAGTACATGAGTTCAATACCACTCGGCCAAATCCACATTGAATTCCCGTCACACATGAATGCCTATTGGGCCACCTTAGCACCAAGTGACACCAAGAGCACACGAAAAGCACCCTGGATGGTGCAGCCTATGCACCGATATATTCATGCCTTGATCATTCATTTTATTGGAGGCCGACGGGACAGTACTGGAGTGGTTACACAGTTGGATTTATTTGCCATGTATGGTATTCTTGATTAGTTTCCTCTCCATCTTGTGCACCTTGTGGCTGGGGCATTTATACATCAGGTGCAGTTTGTGCAATTGGGATCCATCTTTGTGGGCTTATACATCACTAGATTGATTCGCGACATGAACTTGTTGGACCACACTCATGATATGATTATTGTAGGGAGTGTAGCACCCCTTAGTGTGGCGATCCTGCGGGCTATAGGCTTATTGGAGAAGTAAGGCAGCAGCGACAGGCTTGCTCGATATTCAGCCGTAGGAGAGTTCAGTATGCCAATCAAGACAGATTCAGAGCCTGAGGATACACCTACTCCCACTCCTAGCACCACACTACTACCAAATTTAGACGCTAGGCTGCGAGGCATGGAGTGTGATATTCAGGCTATCCAATATGAGCAACACGAGATGCATGGCTGATAAGTGCTTGTGTTATAGTAAGGTGAAGCGTTATTATCTTGTAATGAGCATTAATTTAATCAGATTTTATCACTAAAAATTGTGCATTTGTTTACGTTTGTGCATTGTAGGGTTGTGAAGATAAAGTGAAAGAAAGGAACGAAGCTAGATCGTGTCTGCCATTGTTGGGAAGATTCTCGGACTAAGCAAGGAGCACGACATGAGTATAGACTTGTGAGTGTGTGGCAACCTCCTTTGGAGGGGTACAAAGGCAGTCACATTCACAATAAGTCTAGCTCGTGCTAACAAGGAGAACTTCACCAAATTAGGACATTTGAAGCAATTGGCTCGATCTACCATTGATTGTGTGCCCAATTCAACGGCCTCGATGAAGAAAGATGAATTCGGGAGCGTTTCGGCGTGTACTGTAGCAGCAATGTAGCAAGCAACTGTAGCAAAACATTGTAGCAAACTACTGTTCATTTTCAGCCGAAATTCTGAAAACCATAAAGTTCACAGGGGCGTGTGAAAATTCCACACGGTCGTGTGAAATCCCGATAAGTTCAAATTTCAGCCGCGACTCAACATTATAAAAACCAGTTTTGGAGACTATTTGGGGTATCTTTTTGGCTCTTCTTTGCCCTAACTTCTGGAGAGGAACTGTGAGGGTTTAGAGAGGACTTCATCGAGGTTTGAAGCGTGTTATTGGCGTCGAGATCAACATCCGACGACGGCACAAGACCACGGCCACATCGAACACAAGGGGGTTTTCATCTATGCATTCAATTTGTGTTCTTATTACTACTTTAATGGATTTTATAGCTCCATGAGGAGCTAAACCCCTTGTGGGTATTCGGATTTGTAAACCCTAGGATTATTATGTTTCTTTGACATTGTTATTGTGTTTTTCCATTATTGATGAATAAAAGTGAGTTTCAATCTTGATTTATTTTGTTATTGTTTTCCCTTAGCCGTGACACTAGGGTTGAGAACAATTTAGGTAATTCTTTGGAGGTGTAACAACTCCTATAGGGTTAGACTACTTAGGATTGAAGAGGGTGAGTCGTGAGGTAGCGGAACATACCCTCTCCCCTCCGATCTAATTTTCCCTACCTTCGTGTTCCATGATTTATTAGCGGTCAAGATAGAGTGAAGTGCTAGGAGATAAACTCCCCTGGGGCTTAGTTGCGCGAGCAACAGAGTGAAGGGTTGTAGTGAATCTTAGTATTGGTGCTTAATCTAGACTAGGGTTCTCTCACCTGGACCAAAGGGTTTGAACTACGTATAGGAACCGGGTTTATCATTAGGAATTCCTAGAACCTAAAGTAATTCCACATAGTGTGAGGCTTAGGAAGACGAACTCCCCTAGGTCTTAGTTGACAGGTCAACGAGAGTCAAGGGTCGTAGTGAAACATAATGTCGGGGCATAGTGTTGGGATTAGTCACTGTTGACCTTAGATTTGGGACCGTGTGTTTAAGGATCTCCTCTACTCAATTAACATCAATAGGAAGGTATAATAGCATTGTCTTGCACTAGAAGCATAAGTCCTAGGGGTAGTTTGTCCGGATACCCATCTTCTCTCATTGCTTGTCCTACTCTTCTACTCTTACTTGCATTCTCTCATCTTCCACACTCCTCTTTTAATTCTTGCTTTTAGCAATTATTCTCGCACTCACTCACTGATTTCCTTTTGCACATCACGTTAGCTAAATAGTGAATATTTATATCTCAAATCCCTATTCCTTGTGGATACGACTACCCACTCACCAGGGTATTTTATTACTTCGACAACCCGTGCACTTTCGGGCCCCTGTTAAAGTTTTTGGCGCTGGTACCGGGGAGTAGGCGTATTTCTGATACTTATTTTTCGCTATTGTAGCTATTCCACTTTATTTTCTAATTCACGTTTCTTTGTCTATCATTGTTCTTGTTTTTCTTTTCCTTTGTTTTGCCTTCAAGTTATAACCTGCGTGAATCCTTCTATTGCCGTTGAAGGAGATCCAGAGATTGGTAGAAGAACACATCGAAGAGGGAAAGAACCAATGGAAGAACAGTCCAATCAAGCCAATATTGATTCAAAATGGTCAGAAGCAATGGTAGAACAGAATGAAGAACAAAGGACATTGTCCGATTTTGCTAGACCTGCAGTGATGGGGACTCAATCGAGCATCGTGAGGCCCCGAATTACCGCAAATAACTTTAAGTTGAAGCCGTCGTTCATTCAAATGTTGCAACAGTCCACACATTTTAATGGGTTGGCCGATAAAGATCCCAACAACCATCTTGAGAACTTTCTTGAAGTGTGCGACATGTTGAAGATCAATGGAGTAATAGATGACGCAATTAGGTTGAGAGCCTTCCCATTTTCATTGAAGGGAAAAGTGAGGTGTTTTTTACATTCATTGCCAAGAGCATCCATCACTACCTGGGAGGAGATGGCCGAGGCGTTCTTGGCTAGGTATTTCCCTCCGGGAAAATCAGCGAGGCTCCAGAATGAGATCTCATCCTTCATGCAAATGGAATTGGAGTCTCTATTTGAGACATGGGATAGCTTCAAGGAGCTTCTTCGAAAGTGTCCGCAACATGGATTGCCCGAGTGGATGATCATTCATACCTTCTATAACTGGTTGAATCCAAGTACCAAGCAACTTCTAGATGCGGCCGCAGGAGGAACTCTAGGAAGCAAGACTCCTGGTGAAGCCCGATACCTTATTGAAGAGATGGCTATGAATAGCTATCAATGGAACACAAGGGACCGAAAGAAGGTGGCTGGAATTCATGAGGTTGATGCAGTTACATCTTTGGCGGCACAAGTGGAATCACTGAGTAGGAAGTTAGATGTTCTAACTTCACCAAGAGTTGTGGCCATTACTACTTGTAACGGTTATGGGGGAGGTCACGCTTCGAGTGATTGTCCGATTGTTATTGGAGGCACTAGTACGGTGGAACAGGCTGATTTTGTGGGCAATGCGTATAGAGGACAAGGCCAAGGCAACCCGTATAGTGGCACTTCCAACCCGGGTGGAGGAACCACCCGAATTTCTTATGGAGCAATCAAGGTCAGTCACAACCAAAGAGCAAAACACCACCTGGATTTCAAAATCAACAAGCACCGAATCTAGAAAGCCGAGTGGCCGGACTAGAAGGAAGGATGACCGATCTAGAGAAAGCCCTCACAAGGTTCATTTCTTCTTCGAATGCTGGGTTTCAGTCGGTGGAAGCTACACTTCGCAATCACATCGCTTCCCTACACAATTTGGAGAATCAAGTGGGCAAATTGCGAAGACTTTGGCGGAAAGACCTCAAGGTAGTTTGCCTAGTAATACGGAGACAAATCCAAGAGAGCAAATGAAGGAAATTACCTTGAGAAGTGGGAAAGAGGTCAAGAGAAATCTCCCTCTTGAGAAGACAAAAGAAGCACCTGAAGTTGAAGAAGTAGGGGGAGAAGCACCAAAGGAGAAAGAGGTGGCACCACCACCCTACCAGACGAGGATCCCCTAACCTTCGAGGTTGAAGAGTGACCAAGACAATGAGCAATACAAGAAATTTCTGGCTATTTTCAAACAATTGCACATCAACATACCATTCGCGGAAGCATTAGCCCAAATGCCCAAGTACGCGAAGTTCCTTCATGTTGATTGCTCGGCCGTATTGCAAAAGAACATGCCAAGCAAGAGAAAGGATCTCGGGAGTTTCATAATACTATGCAATATCGGTAACTTAGGTGAAGAGATGGCATTGGGTTATTCCGGTGCAAGTATTAACGTTATGCCCTACACATTCTTCCAAAAGCTAGGCTTGGGCGAGCCTAGACCCACTCGGATGACACTTCAACTTTCGGATCGATCGGTGAGGCATCCGAGGGGAATTGTGGAAGACGTGTTGGTGAAGGTAGAAAAGTACATCTTTCCGTCGACTTTGTTGTGCTTGATGTGGATGAGGATGTGGAAGTACCGTTGATTCTTGGGAGGCCGTTCTTGCGCACTTCCAAGGCTTTGATAGACATGGATGGCGGAGAGCTCACACTTAGAGTTGAAGATGACAAGCTCACCTATTGCCTCGCCGAAGCCATGAGACATTCTCTTGATTTTGATGACACTCTATATTATCTTGATGCTACTGATGAGTGTATTGATGAATATGTGCAGGAAATGATGAACCCGGATCCATATGAAGGGTGGCCGGATCAAGATGAGGAGACTGAAGAATAGGTCTTAACACTTGGTCTAGTCGAGATGGAGGTCGAGCCAAAACCGGGGCTCATTAAGAAGATGAGAAGAAAAATCAAGAGAGTGAAGAGACCATACACCAAAGGCCCAAATGTCAATAGGGATAAGCAAGCAAGGAGTGAGGGTGTTTCACCCTCGTGTGGTAACAAAATCACTAACTCTACCTCTACTCTACATAGACTATATTCTGCATGCTTTCAGGTTGTAGGGAAGAGGGCAACTTCTATTCATGAGCCACAGTAAAGTAAGACCAGGTACGTCAAGCTAAGTGACATTAAACAAGCGCTTCTTTGGAGGCAACCCAAGCTTTAACAGCTTTTCTAGGACTTAGTTTAGTTTTAGGTTGAATAAAAGCCTTAGTTTTGGTGTACTGAATTCATTATGCATATGCTGCAATTTTACTGTGGATTGATGACGTTTTCCATGTGCCTAAATGATAATTGATAAAGTTTGAGTCGGTTGAGCATGTTTTCTATGGTATCTGGTCGTGTTTTGATAGTTTTCACAGGCTCCAAGCATCGTATATATGTTTCTAAATTTTTCTGTAAGTCTATGAATTTTTCCAAGTAAACCAGAGAAAACATACGGCCGTGTAGAATTTCCACACGGGCATGTGTTACCAAGTAGGGTTCAACCAGTGAGAGCACAGGGGCGTGACCTTACCCCTGTGAAAAACTTCAGAAGGGGCACACGGCCGTGTGGAAACCTGCAGAACTTAAACTCTCATTCCAGAGAGTCCACAGGGGGATGTTGGTGCCCTTGTGAGAAACCCTGTGTTAGGGCCCATGGCCGTGTGGAATTTCCACACGATCGTGTGAATAGTCTGCAGAGACTCCCTTTTTTTCCTGAGAATACACAAGGGCGTGTGGCTGCCCTTGTGAAGTGCTTGTGCATGGCACACGGCCGTGTGGATATTTCACACAGCCGTGTGAAATACTTAGGGTTTCTTGGGTAAGTCAGAGAGACCACATAGGCATGTGATGTGCCCCTGTGGCCGGCCTTGTGTACTTGGCCAGGTTGGGCACACGGCCGTGTGGAATTTCCACACGGCCGTGTGAATTCTTTCAGAGACCTTCGGTGATTCCCCGTGAATCCACAGGGGCGTGTACCAGCCCCTGTGGAACTCCCTTGTGAAGGCACACGGCCATGTTGGGTAGTCCAAAGAGTGACCAGAGTGCACACAGGGGCGTGTCTGAGCCCTTGTAAATCATAATTTCAGAGGCACACGGCCGTGTGTGCATTATCACATGGCCGTGTGGACTCCCAGAACTTCAAAAGCCGCGCATTTTCTTATAGATTTCACTCGTGTCTCTCCATCTAATCACTCAAAAACTCTCTTCGAACTTCTCTACTATTTTCCCGAACTTCTCATCATGTTTTTGTGGGATTTAGACGAGTTTTCTGGACGATTTCTAAAGCTTCTTCATTCACTCCGACGGTAAGGACTTCAAGCCTCTTTTGTTCGTCAATTCTTCATTTGATTCGTTCTTTTAGATGATTTCGCTTGGATTGAATGATATAAATATATGCGAACATGCTTATAAAGAAATTAGAATTAAATTTGATGAAAATTTGGAATTTTTAGCCCCACGGCCATGAGGCTCTGTCCGCCAGAAGCTCCACACGGTCATGTGGAATTAACACACGACCGTGTGGATTTCTGCAGATTGAGTTTTTGAACTGATTTTAACTGTTTTCTTTTGCTACTTTGCAGAGATGACTTCTAGGTCTAAGAAATCGGCGGGGAAGCGCCCATGAGAGCCCCCCCGCCGAAGAGATGGATTTTGATTTACCGGAGCACAGGGAAAGGTTCAAGAGATTATCGGCGCTCCGATTTGGACAGTCGCGCTACCCCAAACCTAAGCGCACTGAGAGAGATACATGGGGTAACACTATCGCCATAGAGGTGAAGGAATTGCTGGCTGAGACGACCTTTTTGCGTGTGTACTGCAAGTGCACGGCCTTGTCGAAGTAATAAAATTACTATGGTGAGTGGGTAGTCGAATCCACATGGAATAGAGATTTAGAACACCAGAATTCACTATTTAGTTATGCGGTGTACGAAAAGAAATAATCGGAGTGATGAGTGAATTTATGGAAACAATTAGAATAAATGACAAGAAAGTAAATAGAGTGATGAAAGGCAAGATAAAAGCAAGTAGAAGTTAAAAGAGAAAGACTAGCAATGGGTGAGATAGGGTATCCGGAAAAGTTACCTCTAGGACTTATGGTTCTAGTGCAAGACTATGCTATTATACTTTCCTATTGATGTTAATTGAGTCGAGGATATCCTTAAACTCACAGTCACAAAACATAAGGTCAACCATGACTAACTCCAACGTTATGTCCCGGTATTAGGATTCACTACGACCCTTGACTCTTGTTGACCTGTCAACTAAGCCCCAGGGGAATCTATCTTCCTAAGCCTAACACTACGTGGGATTGCTTTAAGCTCTAGGGATTCCTAGTGATAAAACACGTTCCTCTATGTAGTTCTAACCCTTTGGTCCAGGTGGAAGAACCCTAGTCTAGATTGAGCCCTAAAACTCTATCTTGACCGCTAATTAACCAAGGAAACGGAGGTAGAGAGAAATCACACCGGAAGGGAAAGGGGTACATTGCTACCTCACAACTCTCCCTCTCAACCCTCTTCAATCTTAAGTAGTCTAATCCTATAGGAGTTGTCACACCTCCAAAAGATAACCTAGATTGTTCTCAACCCTAGTGTCACGGCTAAGGAAGAACAATAGCAAAAGATAATTAAAACTGAAACTCGAATTTATTCATCAATAATGCAAATGCATAATAACAATGTCATAGAAACATAATAATCCTAGGGTTTTACAAGTCCGAATAGCCACGAGGGGTTTAGCTCCTCATGGAGCTATACATGTTCATTAAAGTGTAAAATAAATTGTAAAGTAAGAACATCAATGAAAACCCCCTCGCGTGTGATGTGGCCGTGGTCTTGTGTTGCCGTAGGACGTCGATGACGATGCCGTTGGCGTGCTCTAGTCCTCCACAAAGTCCTCTCCGAAACCCTAGCCGCACCCTCTCGAAGTTGGAGAGAAAGATAGGTCAAAAGATACTCAAAAAGTCTCCCAATCGGGCTTTAAATAGTCTGAGTACGGCTTTAAATTTGAACTTATCGGGGCTTCACACGGCCTTGTGGAATTTCCACACGCCCGTGTGAAGTCTCTGGCTTGCAGGAAAATGATTCACACGGTCGTGTGTTAATTCCACACACCCGTGTGAATTCTCTGGCAACTTGATCTTCGGCAGAAAATGCACAGTAACTTGCTACATTGAATTGGAACAGTAACAAAGCTACAGTGCTGCTACAGTACTCACCGAAACGCTCCCGAATACGTTGTTCTTCATCGAGGCCATTGAATTGGGCACACAATCAATGCTAGATCGTGCCGATTGCTTCAAGTCTCCTTCTTGGTGAAGTTCTCCTAGGCTACACGAGTTAGACTTGTTGTGAATGTGACTGCCTTTGTGCCCCTCCAAAGGAGGTTGGCACACACTCACAAGTCCAAGTTCGTGCCTTGTTGCTTGGTTGGTCCGAGAACCTCCCAACAATGGCGAACACGATCTAACTTTGTTCTTCTTTTCCAACTTGGGTCCACAAACCTACAATGTACAAGAATACACAAATGCACACTATTTAGTGATAAAATCTGATAAAGAGATGCTCATAGTAAGATACTAACGCTTCGCGTCACTATAACACAAGCACTTATCAAATCCCCCCACACTTAAGCTTTTGCTTGTCCTCAAGCAAAAAAAATAAAACGTGAAAATACTTGGGAAGAACAATTGAAAGTGCTCAGCCTTAGGTTCACTAAAAATATGCAAAGGAAGCATTCTACAAGTAAGGGGAAATCAAAACATTGCATAAGGTTATCATTACTCTAGCTAAAAACATGAATAAAAAAGGATAACAACTCGAACCGGGTAAGTGTGTGCGAATTCACTCAAGAGAACCACGAGTACTCCTCAAACTCTTATTCAAAAGAACTTATTTATATACGAAAAATAAGAGAGGAGGTAGTAGCTTCACGCATCCTTGAAGGTAGCCCTTTCCTAGGCGGCCGCCAAAGATGGCTTTCACTCTTTCGATGAGGTAGCTCTTTCTACCGAGATAGTAGTTTTCACGCATCCCATGAGATAGCTCTTTCTTTCATTAGGGCATAACTTGTATCCGACTTATGAGAGTAGCTTCATACTTCATGGGTGGTAGCTTTTTCCACCCCAAATGCATACATAAAAGAAAACAACTATTCACAAACTCAGATATATTTTTTTTTATTTTTCCATCTTGTTCTCTAATAAACGTCTAAATGTACGTATTTTATACGTACACTTGCGCATGCTTCTCATATTTTGTTGATGAATCGATGCCCTTTTAGGTCTAAATTAGTTTATTTTGTGTTTCAGGTACAAAAGAAGCCTAGGTGAGCTCAACGACGCAATTTGAGAAGAAATTGACACCGAAATCGTCGTTTTGGGTTCCCTGGCACTGTAGCAACACTGTAGCAGCCTGAAGCACGAAGATTTGAAGAAAATTCTAAGTCTGGGAATCCTCACGGGCAAGCTCACGGCCGTGAGGTCATCCGCGAGCAAGTTACTGTAGCAGTTACTATGTAAAAATCACATCTTTGCGGTTTCTTGCAGCCCGTATTACAGGCTCCCTCACGGGCCGTATATGGACCGTGAGGCCACCTGTGAGCTTGCCCGAACTCATCATTTAAAGCGGCTCTACTTGGGTTTTGAAGGGGATCTGGGAGTTCTTCTTAGGGCCTCTCACCATCATCTTCGAATTGAGGAAGAAGAAGCTCTTGGAGGGCGATCTAGGCAAGGATTTGGCAAGGAGAGCAAGGTTTTGGGAAGATCCTTCATCCTAGGGCTTTCATTTGGAGGTTGAAGACTAGGGAAGCCAACCCTTGGAGTGGCGTCTTTGGAACTTCACCGGCCTTCATCCTTTGAGGGAGTCCTTCTCATGCCTTTGTCGTTTATTTCCATGCATTTATTGTTGTATTTAGTGAACATGAGCACTTAAACCCCAAGGTCACCGGATGTAGGTGAACCTTGGGGGTGAACTTGTGATGTTTTGGATGATCTTGTTCTATACATTGTTTGTGGCTTGTTTGTGATCCATTGTTTGGTGTTTTACATGCTTGGTATGTATGAGAACTCTATGTATCAAAAGACTTAGGAAATGCTAGGTTGCATGACCATTGCCCTAGTGTTAGACTCACCAAACTTGGAAGGGAAATACGTATAAATACGCCGTGACCATCGGGTATTTGTACCCCTCCACTCCTAGGGTTGAGTACTCTTTTGTATTGTAACCCTAGTTTGAGAAAACCACTTCACCCTTTGCAATCGTAGGGGAAATCTTGGGCGGTATATGTACCGTATCCATTACCCGTACCGGATTTGGGGTCGACTTCCGTGACCATCGGGTTGGCCTAGTCTAGGGTTTTCTCGGTCCAATTAGCCACTTGCATGTTAGTCCTAGCCTTCCTACTCACTTTAGTAGCCCCTAAGGGAATCCTCATCCGTGACCACTCCTAGCCCTATTTCTACCCCCTATTTTGCCCTCGTATGTTTGCTTTTGTTATTTACTTCTTTAACTTCTTTGCATCATATTCACTCTTTTGAATCGTATCGGTCAAACAATATTGTAATAAGGAAGTAAGGGTTGCTTCTCGGGCCCCAGGGAATACGACCACTGTGTCACGCACAGGGTATTACTTGACGACCCGTGCACTTGCGGGATCACACTCATCATTCTCTATTTTTTTTTTATATGCATTTTCCAAAGTAAAACTAAGAGCGATGACAACTTGTCCTTAAAAACTTCAAGATCGAGTTTCCAAAAGATTTCAAGAGTGAGTAGTGTAATAAGGTGTAATCGAGCAAAAATTCCCTAAAAATTCAAGTAAAAACTAGAGCATGATAGGATACAATGTTTAAAAATTCTCCTAGACTCTAAGAATACAAACGTTGCAACTAAGGTGAACCGCCATAGGCTACATGAGCATGAGTAATTGAACGCGCAAGTAAAGGTGTGTGCAATGTGAATCCCCCTCCACACTTACGATGTACATTGTCCCCAATGTACGCATGCAAGCACAATAAAAATAAAACAATGAACAACAATTAGTGTGGAAGTAGACAATTGAAACATTACTCCCCTGAACTCCAAGTGTTGCGTTTGATGGAGCTAAGTTCATTGAGAGTTGAGTCTCAATGTTTTTGAGGAGCATACATGGTCCCATGACCATGCAGATAAGTGCTCGTGTTATAGTAATGCGAAGTGTTATTATCTTGCAATGGGCATTAATTTAATCAGATTTGATCACTAAAAAGTGTGCATTTGTTTACTTTTGTGCATTGAAGGGTTGTGGAGAAGATCTAGAGAAAAAGAAGGAAGAATAGGTTATGTTCGCCGTTGTTGAGGAGTTCTCGGAGCAAGCAAGGAACAAGGCACGAGTCTAGACTTGTGGGTGTGTGCCAACCTCAATTGGAGGGGCACAAGGGCAGTCACACTCACAAAAGTCTATAACTCGTGTAGCATTGGAGAACTTCGCCAATGAAGAGAAATGAAGTAATCGACATAATCTACCGTTGATTGTGTGCCCAATTCAACGGCCTCGATGAAAAACGATCGATTCGGGAGTATTTCGGAGAAGTACTGTAGCAGGCACTGTATCAAAAATACTGTAGATAAATGTTGTAGCAGCTACTGTTCACATTCTGCCGAAATTCAGAATTCCAGAGAGTTCACACGGGCGTGGGGAAATTTCACACGGCCGTGTACTGTAGCAGGAATACTGTAGCAGAAACACTGTAGCAAAAACACAACTTCCAGAATTTCCACACGGGCGTGTGGAATTTCTGGATTTTCACAGAAGTCCGATTTCAGCCCGAATTCAGCCCGACTTCAGCCTATAAATAGCCCGTTTTCATATCTATTTGGGGACCCCTCCCCTTCTATCACTCGGATATCTTTTGGGGGGCTTTCGGCTAGGGTTTGGAGAGGTTCTTGGAGGTCTTTGGAGGCGATTAAACGGCATTGACATCGACATCCTTTGGAAGAAAGCTATTGGGGAAGCTCTCGTCGGCATTGATTTGGCGGGGTGTGCCCTAGGCTTGACAAGGGATTCGTTGGAGAAGACACGCGACTACACAAGACCATCGATACGATCTACAAGGGGGTTTTCTTTATGGTTTTCATGCATATTTTCTTAAATTCTTTATTGATTTTGTATTGCTCCATGGAGAGCTAAACCCTAGTGGGTATTCGGACTTGTAAACCCTAGGATGATATTGTTTCTATGACTTTTATTATGCTTTCTTAATTTGATGTTCTTTTATTGGGTTTCAATCTTGATTTTATCTTGTTATTGTTTTCCCTTAGATGTGACACTAGGGTTGAGAATCTATTAAGTTATCCTTTGAGGGTGTGACAACCTCTATAGGGTTAGACTCCTTAAGATTGAAGAAGGTTGAGAGGGAGAGTTTTGAGGTAGCGACGTACCCCTTTCACTTCCGTTGTGATTTCTCCCTACCTCAGATTCCTTGATTCATTAGAGGTCGAAATAGAGTGAAGTGCTAGGTAGACAAACTCCCCCAAGGTTTTGGGGTGATGTGAATCCTATGCACTGGGGCTTAATTTAAACTAGGGTTCTTCCACCTGGACCAAAGGGTTAGAACTACTACACATAGGAACAGGTTTTATCACTAGGAATCCCTAGAGCTTAAAACAACTCCACGTAGTGTTAGGCTTAGGTAGATATACTCCCCTGGGGCTTAGTTGAGCAATCAACAGAGTGAAGGGTTGACGTGAATCCTAATGCCGGGACATAGTGTTGGGGTTAGTCACGGTTGACCTTAGGTTTGGGACCGTGTGTTTAAGGATATCCTCGACTCAATAGGCATCAATTGTAGAGCATAATACAAGTTTTGCACTAGAAGCATTAGTCCTAGGGGAAGCTTTGTCCGGGTACCCCATCGTTATATCGATTACCTCTCCTACCCTCATTATTCTTCTTGCACTCTTTTATTTTCTTTTATATCTATACATACATACTTTTCTCGTCATCGATTCCCATCCTAGCTAAATAGCGATAACACTTGTTTCTGAACACTATTCCCTGTGGATACGACTACCCACTCACCAGGGTATTTTATTACTTCGACAAGGCCGTGCACTTGCGGTACACACACAAAAGGTCGTGTCACGTGACTATGACTATTCCTCAAATTCCTTCCATCCAAGACCATCTGCACACATACGCAAGGGTTCAGTATAGCTCAAGAAAAACCAAAACAAAGCTCAAGTATATAAAGATATGATAATGAGATATAACTCGAGACAAAATAAAATAAACAAAAACTAACAGCAAACCCAGAAGGAGAGTCCTTTCTGGGTACTACAAGTCCAACAGAAAAATATAAAGTGCAACAGAAGTGAAATAAACTAAAATAAAACTATGACGCCTCAGCGTCGGTGTCCTGTTGTGGGTCCTCTGGTGCTGCTGCTACTGCTGGTGTTGGTGGATCTAATGGTGATAGAGACGGAGGTGGAGTCGGTGAAGGGACCCGGCGGGGTCGTACCACAGATCGCTCGAACATCTGTATAACCGTGGCAAGCTGTGCCGCTAACTGAGCGAACTGTGATGCCTGAGTGGTCCTCAACTCTGCAAACTTTGCTGCCTGTGCGGCCCTCATCTCGGCTAGCTCTGTCTACATAACACCCACAGCACTCTCGAGGCGCTCGAACCTATCCTGGCCTCGAGAAGGGGAGAAAATACGCACTGAAGGTGGCTCCAGTGCTGTGGGTGGTGTCTCAGCCTCTGTGTGCTCCGGGGGTTGCTCTATCGCTGCCTGTGTCCCCTCTGTCTGATTTGGCTCTGTAGATCCTGAGTACGGGATGATTAGTGTATAGACTCCTGGTCCTGTTCTACGGACCATCCCCATCAGTCGCAATGTATCTCTTGTAAGCGGTGCTGGTGTAGCGATCTTCTCGGCCCAGCGCACCCCATCTCTGAGTCCCAAGCCTATGATTAGGCGTGTGATGTAGGGACCTGCAAAGATGACTCCAACCCTGGGGTACTGGCCCTGGTGGCGCATGTACTCAGCTAGAATGTGCCCTAGGTGGAGTGGCTCGCTCTGTACCATGGAATGTAAATATAGCAGCTCTTGTCTGCTCAATACCCTTGTACTGTCCCTTCTGCCACTGATCGACCTGCTCAAAATGGCATGAATGTACCTGTACGCTGGCCGGGAAAGAAAAGTCGCCATTGAAACCCCCGGCTCTTACTGGCCATCCCCGCACAAGGTCCCGTAAATCCTCTGTGGTGTGAGAGTCCCTGGATAATCGGTGGACATTAATGAGAACTCCTCTGTCTCAGTGAATGCCTGATCGTACAGGCCCATCACGATTGAGAACTGAGTGACACTCAGGCTGAAGTGTCTACCGAGGACACGAAACTGGATCGTCTCGCCATTTATGAAGCAATCGTACTCTCGGTTGAACTCAAAGCTCGACAAGACCTCGAGGATGAGTGCTCGAGTCGCTGGCTCTCTGATCGATAGTAGTCGGTCCTAATTGCCCACTACCAGCAACTCCTCAACCTCAGTCGCTCTAGCGTTGGCCCCCTGTAAATCTCTCAACATACTCAAGTCTGGGTAGAGCGACTGTCCAAATCGAAGTGCCAAAAATTTCTTGAATCTCTCCCTGTGCTCCGATACATCAAACTCCATCTCCTCGGGAGGTGGAGTAGCCTCTCGCGGACGCTTCCCTGCTGATTTCCTAGACCTAGAAGTCATATCGGCAAGATTGAAGAAGAAAACGATCAATAAACAGTTAAGAAACACACTCTGCAGAAATCCACACGACCGTGTGGAATTTCCACACGCCCGTGTGGAGCTTCTGGTGGACAGAGCCTCACGGCCATGGGTCTAGAAATCCAAAATTTACATTCTAGTTTGTTCTAATTCATCCCTAAGCATGTTCGCATACATAATAAACATTTAAAATAAGCGAAATCATCCAAAGAACGAATCAAATTAAGAATTGATGAAGAAAAGAGGAAGGGAGAACTTACCGACGGTGTGAAGTGAAAAACCAAGGAAATCGGCCGGAAAACTCCAATAAAATCCTTCAAAAGGCCTAGAGAAAGTCGGGGAAGTAGTAGAGTAGGTAGGAGAAGAGTTTGGAATGAAAATGTCAAGAGGCACGAGTGAAAACTAAAAGAAATCGTGCGGCTTTTGAAGTTCTGGGAATTCACACGGCCGTGTGGAAATTCCACACGGCCGTGTGCCTCTGAAATTAGGGTTCACAGGTGTCAACACACGCCCCTGTGTGCACTCTGGTCGCTCTCTGAACTACCTCACACGGCCGTGTGTTAATTACACATGGCCATGTGCCTTCACAAGGGAGGTCCACAGGGGTTGGTCCACGCCCCTGTGGATTCACGAGAAACACAGAAGCTCTCTGAAACCTTTCACACGGCCGTGTGCTAATTCCACATGGCCGTGTGCCCAACCTGGCCAAGAACACAAGGCTAGCCACAAGGGCATCTCACACGCCCCTGTGGCTTCACTGGATCATCCTAGGAATTGCTAAGTATACCACACGGCCGTGTGTTACTCCACACGGCCGTGTGCCGTTCACAAGCTCTCTCTCACAGGGGCAGCTACATGCCCCTGTGAATTCTCGGGAGGAAGAGGGGTTTCTGCAGAGTATTCACACGCCCGTGTGTTAATTTCACATGGCCGTGTGCCGTAGCACTAGGTTTCTCACAGGGGCACCCACACGCCCCTGTGGTTTCTCTGAAATGAGAGCTTGGTTCTGCAGGCTGTCACACGGGCGTGTGTTAATTGCACACGTGCAGGCTGTCACACGGGCGTGTGTTAATTCCACACGCCCGTGTGCCCCATTCTGAAGATTTTCAAAAGGGCAAGGTCACGCCCCTGTGCCTTTCTCTGGTTGAGCCCTAATGGGTAACACACGGCCGTGTGTTAATTCCACACGGCTGTGCGTTTTCTTTGGTTTACTTAGAAAAATTCACAGACTTAGGAAAAAATTCAGAAACATAACTATGATGCTTAGAGCCTGTGAAAACCATCAAAACACGACCAGATATCATGGAAAACATGCTCAACAAGCTAAATCTTCATCAATTATCATTTAGGCACATGAAAACATCAATAATCCACAATAAAATCGTAGCATAAGCATTAAAAATTTAGGACACCAATACTAAGACTATTATTCATGCTAAAACTAAACTAGATCCTAGAAAAACATGTAAACCTTGGCTTGCCTCCCAAGAAGCGCTTGTTTAACGTCAGTTAGCTTGACGTACCTGCCTTACCTTATGGAGGTTCATGAATGAAGGTTGACCTCTTTCCTACAACCTGAAAACATGCATTACATAACCTTTGTAGAATAGAGGGGGAGTTAGTAATTCTGTTACCACACAAGGGTGAACCACCCTTACTCCGTTCTTGATCATCCCCATTATTCTTGAGTTTTTTCGTGTGGCGCCTCCTTGCTCTCTTCATTCTTCTCCTAATCTTTTTCATGGCTCCCGGGTCCGGCTTAACTTCCTTCTCGATTAGACCAAGTGAAAGCACTTCTTCCTTGTTCTCCATGTCTTGATCCGGCCAATCTTCATACAGGTCCGGGTTCAATATTTCCTGCACATAATCATCAATTAGTTCATCAGTAGTGTCAAGAAAATATAAAGTATCATCAAAGTCAAGAGAGTGTCTCATGGCTTGGGCGAGACGGTATGTAAGCTTGTCTTCTCCCACTCGCAATATGAGCTCCCCGCCATCCATGTAAATCAATGCCTTAGAAGTGCGTAAGAACGGCCTTCTAAGGATCAAAGGAACCTCGACATCAAACACCACGAAGTCAACAGGAAATATGTATTTGTCGATTTTTACTAGGATGTCCTCCACAATTCCCCTCGGATGTCTCACCGATCGGTCTGCGAGTTGAAGTATCATCCGCGTGGGTCTAGGCTCGCCCAAGCCTAGCTTTTGGAAGAACGTGTAGGGCATGACATTGATACTTACCCTCGAGTCGGCTAATGCCATCTCTTCACCCAAGTTACCAATGTTACATGGTATTATGAAACTCTCGGGATCTTTTCTTTTGCTCGGTATGTTCTTTTGCAATACCGCCGAGCAATTGTCATCAAGGATCATGGACGCACTATCTTCCAATTTCCTCTTGTTGGTCAAAAGGTCCTTCAAGAACTTCGAGTACTTAGGCATTTGGGCCAATGCTTCCGCAAATGGGATATTGATGTGCAATTGTTTGAAAATTCCCAAAAATTTCTTGTACTATTCGTTTTCTTGGTCATTCTTCAATCGTGAAGGATAGGGGATCCTTGAATTGTAAGGTGGGGATGCCACCTCCTTTTCCTTTGTCACTCCTTCCTCTACCTCCACTACCTCAGGTATCTCTTGTGTCTTTTCTAGAGGGAGATTTCTCTCGACCTCTTTTCCACTCCTTAAGGTAATTGCCTTCAATTGCTCCCTCGGATTAGTCTCTGTGTTACTAGGCAAACTACCTTGAGGTCTTTCCGCCAGTCTTCGCAATTTGCCCCACTTGATTTTGCAAGTTGTGTAGGGAGGCGGTGTGATTGCGAAGTGTAGCTTCCATCGATTGGAACCTAGCATCCGACGAAGAAATAAACCTCGTAAGGGCTTTCTCAAGATCGGTCATCTTTCCTTCTAGCCCGGTCACTCGGCTTTCTAAATTCGGTGCTTGTTGACTTTGAAATCCTAGTGGTGTGTTGTTCTTTTGTTGTGACTATCCTTGGTTGCTCCATGAGAAATTTGGATGATTCCTCCACCCCGAATTGTAAGTACCACTATACGGGTTGCCTTGGCCTTGTTCTCTATAGTTATTTCCCACAAAATCAACCTGCTCCACCATACTAGCACCTCCAATAGCAATCGGACAATCACTTGAAGTGTGACCTCCCCCACAACCGTTACAAGTAGTAATGGCTGCAACTCTTGGTGAAATTAGAACATCCAACTTCTTACTCAATGATTCTACTTGTGCCGCCAAAGATGTAACTACATCAACCTCATGAATTCCAGCTACCTTCTTTCAGTCCCTTGTGTTCCATTGATAGCTATTCATTGCCATCTCTTCAATAAGATGCCGAGCTTCATCGGGAGTCTTACTTCCTAGAGTCCCTCCTGCTGCCGCATCTAAAAGTTGCTTGGTGCTTGGATTCAACCCGTTGTAGAAGGTATGGATGATCATCCACTCGGGGAATCCATGTTGCGGGCACTTTCGGAGGAGCTCCTTGAACCTATCCCATGTCTCGAATAGAGACTCCAATTCTACTTGCATGAAGGATGAGATTTCATTCCGGAGCCTCGCTGATTTTCCCGGGGGAAAGTATCTAGCCAAGAATGCCTCGGCCATCTCCTCCCATGTAGTAATAGATGCTCTCGGTAATGAATATAACCAATGTCTCGCTTTTCCCTTCAACGAAAATGTGAAGGCTCTCAATCTGATTGCGTCGTCTGTTACTCCATTGATCTTCAACATGTCACACACTTCAAGAAAGTTCTCGAGATGGTTGTTGGGATCTTCGTCGGCCAACCCATTAAACTGTGCGTACTGTTGCAACATTTGAATGAACGACGGCTTCAACTCAAAGTTATTTGCGATAATTGGGGGCCTCACAATGCTTGATTGGGTCCCCATTACCGCGGGTCTAGCAAAATCGGCTAACGTCCTTTATTGTTCGTTCTGTTCTGCCATAGCTTCCGACCCTTCTGAATCTATGCTGGCTTGCTTAGATTGTTCTTCCACAGGCTCTTTCTCCTTACGGTGCGTTCTTCTACCAATGTCCGGGTCTCCTTCAATAAGAATCGAAGGATTCCCGCAGGTCATAACCTGAAACCAACACAAAGAAAAGAAAAATAAGAACGGTGATAAATAAAGAAAGTGTGAAATAGACAACGAAGTGAATAACTAAAGTAGCAAAAACTATTATTAAAAATACGCCTATTCCCAAGCAATTGTGCCAAAAAACTTGACACGACCTTTTTGCGTGTGTACCGCAAGTGCACGGCCTTGTCGAAGTAATAAAATTACCCTGGTGAGTGGGTAGTCGAATCCACAGGGAATAGGGATTTAGAACACCAGAATTAACTATTTAGTTATGCGGTCTATGAAAAGAAATAATCAGAGTGATGAGTGAATTTATGGAAAAAATTAGAATAAACGACAAGAAAGTAAATAGAGAGATGAAAGACAAGAGAAAAGCAAGTACAAGTTAAAAGAGAAAGACTAACAATGGGTGAGATAGGGTATCCGGACAAGTTACCTCTAGGACTTATGCTTCTAGTGCAAGACTATGCTATTATACTTTCCTATTGAAGTTAATTGAGTCGAGGATATCCTTAAACTCACGGTCCCAAAACTTAAGGTCAACCGTGACTAACCCCAATATTATGTCCTGGTATTAGGATTCAATACGACCCTTGACTCTTGTTGACCTGTCAACTAAGCCCCAGGGGAGTCTATCTTCCTAACCCTAACACTACGTGGGATTGCTTTAAGCTCTAGGGATTCCTAGTGATAAAACCTGTTCCTCTATGTAGTTCTAAACCTTTGGTCCAGGTGGAAGAACCCTAGTCTAGATTAAGCCCTAAAACTCTATCTTGACCGCTAATTAACCAAGGAAACGGAGGTAGGGAGAAATCACACCGGAAGGGAAAAGTGTACATTGCTACCTCACAACTCTCCCTCTCAACCCTCTTCAATCTTAAGTAGTCTAATCCTATAAGAGTTGTCACACCTCCAAAAGATAACCTAGATTGTTCTTAACCCTTGTGTCACGGCTAAGGAAGAACAATAGCAAAAGATAATTAAAACTGAAACTCGAATTTATTCATCAATAATGGAAAAGCATAATAACAATGTCATAAAAACATAATGATCCTAGGGTTTTACAAGTCCGAATACCCACGAGGGGTTTAGCTCCTCATGGAGCTGTACATGTTCATTAAAGTGTAAAATAAATTGCAAAGTAAGAACATCAATGAAAACCCCCTCGCGTGTGATGTGGCCGTGGTCTTGTGCTACCGTCGGACGTCGATGACAATGCCATTGGCGTGCTCCAATCCTCCACAAAGTCCTCTCCGAAACCCTAGCCGCACCTTCTCGAAGTTGGAGAGAAAGATAGGTCAAAAGATACTCAAAAAGTCTCCCAATCGGGCTTTAAATAGGCTAAGTGCGGTTTTAAATTTGAACTTATCGGGGCTTCACACGGCCGTGTGGAATTTTCACACGCCCGTGTGAAGTTTCTATCTTCCTGAAAAATTACTTCACACGGCCGTGTGGAATTTCCACACGCCCGTGTGAAGTC
The DNA here is from genome assembly GCA_020875875.1 of Dioscorea alata. Classification (NCBI taxonomy): domain Eukaryota; kingdom Viridiplantae; phylum Streptophyta; class Magnoliopsida; order Dioscoreales; family Dioscoreaceae; genus Dioscorea; species Dioscorea alata. The sequence continues at coordinate 16,873,282 of CM037020.1, read as the reverse complement.
TCTGGCTTGCTGGAAATGATTCACACGGCCGTGTGTTAATTCCACACGCCCGTGTGAATTCTCTGGCAACTTGATCTTCGGCAGAAAATGCACAGTAACTTGCTACAGTGAATTGGACCAGTAACAAAACTACAGTGCTGCTACAGTAACTATCACCTAAAATGTACAAGAATATACAAATGCACACTATTTAGTGATAAAATCTGATAAAAGAGATGCTCATAGTAGGATAATAACGCTTCGCGTCACTATAACACAAGCACTTATCACTGGCAACAGGCAGTTACTGTCGGTTGCTATCTATCCGAGACAAGCGACTCGAGCACTCACACTTATGGTCTTATCGACCTTTAAGTTTGACCGAGGGTACGGCAGCTTCACAAATGGCGAGACGATCCAGTTTCATGCCCTCGTCCGACACTTCAGCCTGAGTATCACCCAGTTCTCGATCATGATGGGCTTTTACAATCAGGCATTTACCGAGACGGAGAAGTACGCGCTACTACCCACCGATTACCCAGGGACTCTGATACCTCAGAGGGTCTATAGGATGTTATGCGGGGATGGGCAGTACGAGCCGGGGGTTTCAAAGGCGACATTTCTTTCCCGACCAGCGTACAGGTACATCCATGCCAAGCACAGGGGTGCAGAGTACAAAGGAGTTGCTCTACTTACACTCCATGGTACAGAGCGAGACCCTTCATCTGGGGTAATTTTTGCAGGCCCCTACATCACACGCCTCATGATAGGCTTGGGACTCAGAGATATGGTACGCGGGGCCTAGAAGGTTGCTACACCAGCCCCGCTTACTAGAGATACATTGAGACTGATGGGTATGGTCCGCAGATCAGGGCCAGGAGTATATACCATGATCATACCCCAGTCAGATCAGCGGAGGGGTCCCAGGCAGTGATAGAGCCATCTTCAGCAGATACAGAGGCACAGGCACCACCCACAGCACCGGAGCCACCTCCGGTGCGCATGTTCTCACCCTCTCGAGGCCAGGATAGACTGGGGTGCCTCGAGAGCGCAGTGGGTATCCTGCAGACTGAGGTGACCGAGGTCAGGGCCACTCAGACCACACAGCATCAGGAGGTGATGGCCCAGCTCCAGAGATTGCAGCAGATATTTGAGCAGGCCATTACCTCCCCTTTTGTAGTCCGACCTCGAGTCTCTACTCCACCACCTCCACCTCCTCCAGCAGCAGCAAATCCACCAGCACCAGCTCCTGCAGCACCAGATGCCCCAGCACAGGACACCGACGCTGAGGCGTCATAGTTTTATTTTTATTTTACTTTATTTTGTACTTTTTATCATATTTTGGACTTGTAGCACTCAGAAAGGACTTTCCTTCTGAGTTTATCTTTCATATTGCTTTTATTTTGTCTCGAATTGTATTTCATTTTCATATCTTTATATACTCGAGCTTTATTTTACTTTTTCTTGAGCTATACAGAACCCTTGTGTGTGTGTGCGCAGATGGTCTTGGATGAAAGGAATCTAAGGAATAGTCATAGGCATGGTCATGTGACCATGTGTGCTCCACAACCCATTGTGACTCAACTCTCAATGAAACTAGCTCCATCAAACGCAACACTTGGAGTTTAGGGGAGTAATATTTCAATTGCCTACTTCCACACTAATTGGTTTAATTGCTATATGTTTTATTATGCTTGCATGCGTACATTGAGGACAATGTACATCTTAAGTGTGGGGGAGAGTTCACATTGCACACACCTTATACTTGTGCAGCTACTCTCATAAGTCGGATACAAGTTATGACCTAATGAGAGAAAGAGCTATCTCATGGGATGCATGAAAGCTACTACCCCGGTAGAAAGAGCTACCTCCTCCAAAGAGTGAAAGCCACCTTTGGTGGCCGCCTAGGAAAGGGCTACCTTCGAGGTTGTGTGAAGCTACTACTTCCTTTCTTACTTTTCGTATATAAATAATTCCTTGTTAACAAAAGTTTGAGGAGTACTCATTGGGTTGTCTTGAGTGAGTTCACACACACTTAGACATTTTCGAGTTGATTGACCATTTTTATTCATGTTTTTAGCTATAGGATTGGTAGCCATATGCAATGTTTTGATTTCACCTTGTAGAATGCTTATTTTGTATACTTTTTGGTAAACCTAAGGCTGAGCCTTTTCAGTTGTTCTTCCCAAGTATTTTCACATTCTATTTTGCTTGAGGACAAGCAAAAGCTTAAGTGTGGGGGGATTTGATAAGTGCTCTTGTTATAGTAATGCGAAGCATTATTATCTTGCAATGAACATTAATTTAATAAGATTTTATCACTAAAAATTGTGCATTTGTTTACGTTTGTGCATTGTAGGGTTGTGAAGATAAAGTGAAGGAAAGGAACGAAGTTAGATCATGTCCGCCACTATTGGGAAGATTCTCGGACTAAGCAAGGAGCACGGCATGAGTATAGACTTGTGAGTGTGTGCCAACCTCCTTTGGAGGGGCACAACGGCAGTCACATTCACAATAAGTGTAGCTCGTGCTAACAAGGAGAACTTCAACAAATTAGGAGATTTGAAGCAATTGGCATGATCTAACGTTGATTGTGTGCCCAATTCAATGGCCTCGATGAAGAAAGACGAATTCGGGAGCGTTTCGGCGAGACTGTAGCAGCAATGTAGCAAAACACCGTAGCAAGCTACTGTTCATTTTTAACCGAAATTCAGAAAACCATAAAGTTCACACGGGCGTATGGAAATTCCATACGGCCGTGTGAAATCCCGATAAGTTCAAATTTCAGCCGCGACTCAACATTATAAAAGCCCGTTTTGGAGACTATTTGGGGGATCTTTTTGGCTCTTCTTTGACCTAAATTCTGGAGAGGAACGGCGAGGGTTTGGAGAGAACTTCGTGGAGGTTTGAAGCGCGTCATCGGCGTTGATAAACGCCTAACTGTACGTATTATTTATGTATGTTCACGTATTTTTCGAGTATTTTTATATGTGTGGATGCCTGTTTTCGGTCTAAATTGGTTTATTTCGTGTTACAGGTACAAAAGATACTGTGGGGAGCTCGACAACGAGATTTTAGAAGAAATCGGCAAAGAAAACACTATTTTCGAGCCCCGGTACTGTAGCGAAAATGTAGCAACTACTGTAGCACGAACACTTCAAGAAACGGCGTAGTCTGGAGGTTCATGCGGGTTACCATGCGGGCGCATCGCGGGCCGTGCACGGTACTGTAGCAGTTTTACTGTAGCATGATTCCTGTAGCACGGGATTTCTCGGAAACTTTCTCTCTCCGCATGCGGGGACACATAGGAGGCCGCATAGCATCCCGAAATTAGGTTTTAAAAGCTTTTTGGGCATTCTTCTTGTTGTCTTTGGCCACCTCTTCTCCTCCATAATCACCTAGGACGTCACGGCTACGGGAGAAGGCATTTTTGAGGAGCAAATCAAGGGGAGAAGGAGATCATACTCGAGGGAGAGCATCTAGGAGCTTGTCGGCGCGGATCCGACAAGTTCTCATCACCACCTTCTAGTCTTTATTCGAGGGGAGTTGTTATGAGCTTCATCTTGTATGTCTTGTTTTGTATACATTCTCTTTTGTTGATGATGAACTAGACTCCCAAGGTCACCGGGCATCCGGTGAACCTTGGGATGAACTTGCTTGTTTGTATGTTTTGAGTATAATTTTGGTATTTGGTTTGGTTGTGGTCTAAGCTTTGTGTTCTTTATTGTATCAAATTGCATGAGAACTCTGTGGTTTGAATTCTAGGTTGTACTTGGCTACGTGACCATCGCCCTTGTACTAGACATGCTTGGCTTAGAAGGGATACATGTACGAATACGCCGTGACCATCGGGTATTTGTGCCCTTTCACCCATTGGGGAAGAACCTAGATATTGAGTTTGACCCTAATTAGAGATTTCCCTAAGCGTAATGCGATCGTAGGAGGATTTGGGCTGAAGAGATTCCGTATTCCAATACTCTTACCGGGTTAGGGGTTATCACCGTGACCATCGGGGTGACCTACTTTTGGACGTCTCTTGGCCTAACCACCATTACCTTCATTACTCTAGCATCCTTCTAGCTTTAGTAGTCCCGAGGGGATCCTCGCCCGGGGACCTCACACTTTTATTGCTAATTGTTTCCTTAATGTGCTTGTGTGGTGTGCCTTAGTCCACTTGTTTATAGTTTTCTCTTTTATTATTTTTCTTATCTTGTTTCAAAGCTATATTTGGTAGACTAGACAGTGTCATCTAGAGGGGAGTAATAGCAGCTCTTGGGACCCCAGGGAATATGACACCCTCGCGCGTGCGTGAGGGATATTACTTGGCGACCCGTGCGCTTGCGGATCGATTCAATTAGGCGTCGACATCAACATCCGACGGCGGCACAAGACCACGGCCACATCGCACACTATGGGATTTTCATCTATGCATTCAATTTGTGTTCTTATTATTACTTTGATGGATTTGTATAGCTCCATGAGGAGCTAAACCCCTTGTGGGTATTCGGGTTTGTAAAAAGTGAGTTTCAATCTTGATTTATTTTGTTATTGTTTTCCCTTAGCCGTGGCACTTGGGTTGAGAACAATTTAGGTAATCCTTTGGAGGTGTGACAACTCCTATAGGGTTGAAGAGGGTGAGTCGTGAGGTAGCGGAACGTCCCCTTTCCCCTCTGATGTGATTTTTCCTACCTTCGTGTTCCATGATTCATTAGCGGTCAAGATAGAGTGAAGTGCTAGGAGATAAATGACACATCCCTTGCGTGTGTGTACCGCAAGTGCACGGGTTGTCGAAGTAATAATTACCCCGGTGAGTGGGTAGTCGAATCCACAGGGAACGGAAGTACTAGTAATGACTGATTCTTAGTTATCTAGTCGAATCAATAATATTAAGCAATGGATGTAATGTGTAAAATAAGAAAATCGCAAGAAAGAAAGTAAGTAAAAAGGAAAGGTAAAAGAGATCTCTATCAATGAAGATGAGATACCCGGGCAATGATCCCCCTAGTCTCTATCATGAAGTGCAAGACTAACTAATGCTTCTCAATCGAGTTCTATGAGTCGAGGTAATCTATGAATAATCGATCCCTGCTTCCAGGCCACCGATACTAGTCCCCTACAAGGTCCCGGCGGAGAAATCGCTCAATCTCAACACCTCACACCCCATATGACCGCAATGAGTTTTAGGGATACCTAAGAGTGAAACCGATTCCTAAAATTAGATCTAACCCTACTTCTAGGCGAAAGATCCCTAACCCCCTACAAAGGTCCCGGCGGAGAAATCTATCAATCTCACGCCTCACACCCCATATGGTTGCATAAAACTTAGGGAATACGGAGATAGGAAACACTCAATCGGAAGGGAAAGGGGACACTCCTCTATCTCAAGACTCACCCTCTCAACCCTCTTTAACCTTGTATGTTCTAATCCCTAATGGAGACCTCTCTCTCACCAAGGAAACAAATCAAGCATACCAAACAACCATACGAATCAATAAGGCATGCAAGCAATGATTAAACAAGATTAAAACTCAAATTAACTCAGAATTAAAAGAAAGCAATAAGAAAGTCAATACATGAATTGAAACCTAGGGTTCACATGCCCAAGTATCTACTAGGGTTTAGCCCTCCATGGGGCTTATTACAAAGCAAAAGATAATGAAGTAAAAAGCAATGTAATCCATGAAAGTAAACCTCCTTGAATTCGTGATGATGGCCTTGATGAATCGTTCAACATCTCGAAGGAACCTTCTCCAAAGCTAGGTCGCCAATGGCTGCCCGATGCTATCTCGTCGAAAGATCTATCGAAGTTGGTGAAGAACGACTCCCAATATCGCCAAAGACCACGTGCGCAAAATATCCTCTAAAAATCGGCAAATCGGGGTATTTATAAATCTGAAAACGTGCCAGTCACGTGTCTTCACGCGACCACGTGAGATCCCACGCGGTCGCGTGGGCTGCAGAATTCCCACGTGGTCGCGTGGGATTTTTACGCGGCTGTGTGAACAGTAATTTCTGCTACAGCACTGTTACCGTGAAATAAACAGTGTTTTGCTACAGTACTCTTCATAAACGCGATCCAAACTCTCTCATCTTGAGGCTACATGGTCGGGCACACGTCCATGTAGTGAGTTATAAGACTTCTCCTCCTTCGAATCATCATTTGAGAGCTTTAACTATCTTCACACAAGTTGGGACATGAAGGTGTGACTGCCTTTGTACCCTTCCATCACATAAATCATCTTTAATCCTTCAGGAAGTTGGCACACACCCTCATGTGCTTGACCCCTTCTTGTGCCTTGACACTTGTGTTGTACAAAAGTTCCCAACAATATGTCTTTATAACCCATCTTTGCTTCCTTTTCCTTCTTTAACACTTTCACAACCTAATTGCATAAAAGAACACCAAAATACACTTTATGAGACATAATCCATGGTGAAATGATGCTCAATGCATATAAAACAAGTAAGTAAAACATGTTTACTCAAGCACTTATCAATAAACTCCCCTGCGGCTTAGTTGCGCGAGCAACAGAGTGACGGGTTGTAGTGAATCTTAGTATTGGGGCTTAATCTAGACTAGGGTTCTCTCACCTAGACCAAAGGGTTTGAACTACGTATAGGAACCGGGTTTATCACTAGGAATCCCTAGAACCTAAAGCAATTCCACATAGTGTGAGGCTTAGGAAGATGAACTCTCCTAGGTCTTAGTTGACAGGTCAACGAGAGTCAAGGGTCGTAGTAAAACCTAATGCCAGGGCATAGTGTTGGGATTAGTCACGGTTGACCTTAGATTTGGGACCTTGTGTTTAAGGATCTCCTCGACTCAATTAACATCAATAGGAAGGTATAATAGCATTGTCTTGCACTAGAAGCATAAGTCCTATGGGTAGCTTGTCCGGATACCTATCTTCTCTCATTGGTTGTCTTACTCTTCTACTCTTACTTACACTCTCTCATCTTCCACACTTCTCTTTTAATTCTTGCTTTTACCAATTATTCTCGCACTCACTCACTGATTTCCTTTCACACATCGCGTTAGCTAAATAGTGAATACTTATATCTCAAATCCCTATTCCCTGTGGATACAACTACCCACTCACCAGGGTATTTTATTACTTCGATAAGCCGTGCACTTTCGGGCCCCTATCAGTGGCCAACTTTACCAGATCTTAGAGGGACGACGCCTACTAACAGAGGACTTTACCCAGTTCACCATATCCTTCCATGGGTCATCTTCATAAACTGCCACTGCCACTGCATCCTGCACCGCCACACCACCACCAACCAATGACGACCACTTCCACTTCAGAACATGGACATCTAATTTTTATTTCAGCCATTTGTTGTTTAATTTATTTCTGCACGTATGGTTTTTTGGTATTAATATGTTGTGAAGGGTTATGCCCTAAACAACCTTTTGTAGAACTTTATGTACTTTTATGTAGCATGTGTGTTTGACTACTCCCTAGTATTTTATCTTTGCATTTTATTTTTTTTCTGTGGAATGATGATATACCCTTGTGTCTTGCAGGGCATTGAGGGAAGTTTGGTGAGCCTCTCCATATTTAGTGGAAGCCAAACCCAATATGTATAGCTCGCCGTAGCTTATGTTCAAGTCACCCCTCGCCATTTATACAAGATGAACCGGGGAAGTTCATTTTCACCATCCTCTATTGTTTTTATTGAATATATTTCCTTGTTATTCGTGATTAGTGTACATTGGGGACAATGTACAACACTAGGTGTGGGGATGGGCGTATACATCTATTAGGGACATTCTTACATGTTAGTGTTATCAATGATGGCGTTATTTATTCTTTTTAGATTCTTTAATCATAGACTAATGATTGATGTGAGTTACATATTTTTTTGTGCTCTATTGAATCCTGTTTCACCTCTAGTATTGTCATGTGCACTGAATTTTTGTTGATGGCCTGGGAATAGCCAACTTGACTATGTTAACTCTCTTGTATGCTTAACACACAACCTTGAGTACTTGGCCTTAGAAGACTAAGTTATATCCTTCAATGAACTCTTAAGAACTTCTAAGCCTTGTTGAGCTAGTCCTTATCTTGTGAATTGTAGTGCAGTCTAAAGACATGATCTAAGGTGAATATAAAAAAAAAGAGTCTATCTCAATATTCCTCTGCTAATAAAGCATGAATATGTCTATGTAGATTGTAATCTAGTAGTTGGGTGGCCCTTGTGCCTAAAAAGTATGTGCACGCTCCAGAAATTTTTTTGTACAGTCTACTTTACGCGGACTCGAGAAAAAAATGAATATGTATATATGTGTAAATAAAAACCCTAATGATCTTTTAATTGTCCACTTGATGTTTTAAGGAGAAATGGATTTAGTTTAAAATTCAGGAGTTAAAAGGATCTTACCTGTTCAATGAGGTAGCACATAGCATTTTAAGACCCATTATTCTATGTATATGGAGTGCTTAGCGTCTAGAGCTATGCAGATTGAAGTCAGTAGACTAGACCAAGTTAGGACAAATAAGGCAAAAGATTCACTTACAAGGTACAGACATATAGAAAGTGAAACAGGATCTTTCTGTTGTAGTGATTGACTATAACTCAATATTTATGTATCATTATCCATTGCTTGTAGATTCTTATATTTACTTGAGTTGAAGATAGTACATTTATCCACTTATCATTCTCCTTGTTTTTCATTATTTGTTTGCTTGGGGACCAGCAAACGCTTAGGTGTGGGGATGTTTGATAAGTGTCTAAATGTATAGACTTTATTATATATATTCTGAACACTTAGCATTTATTTTGTTACGTATTGATGCTCATTTTATAATTAATTGAGTGTTATTTACTTTGCAGATCATGAAGAAGCCATTGAGAACACGAGGACATAATTAGGGAAAGAAAGAGAAGAAAACCAGGTCACAGTACTGTAGTGTATTCACTGTAGTAACAGTACTATAGCAGATTCATTATAGAAATCACTGTAGCACATAGGGAATTTTCGGGGAAGAAACTTTGTTCGAGTCATATGGTCTCAACAATGCCTGTATCGAAGGCCGTCTGCCCCATTCAGAGAAAATAGCTTAGCTTATGCCACCTAGCATGGAACCCAGTATGTACCTCGTTACGGACCCGGTATACCTTGAGTTTTGAGGTTTTGTGTCCATTCACCTCTATATGAACCCCCTCATACAGCCCGTATGCTATGGGGGTATAAAAACACAATTCTAGGGCTTTCTTGGGAACTTTTTTTTTGGCTAGCATTTGAAGAGGAGAAGAAGAAGAAGAACGAAGACACCACTTTGAAGAGGATGATCTTGGGCCAAAGAAGGAGGCAAGGGATTCATCATCAAGAGGAGGAAGCTTCACCATAAAAGAAGCAAGGTTCTAAGCCACAAGAAGCGTCATTCAGCATTCCTTGGACAGGGGAAGCGTCATTCGGCCAGACCTCCGTCTCCTCCTTCATCATTTCACCTAGGAAGTGTCACTTATGAACTCTTTCTTTGATTTTCTTTATCTTGTTGTTCTTGTTTGTATGATGGCACACTAGACACCCAAGGCCACCGGATGTTGGTGAATCTTGGGGGTTCATCATGTGTTTTGGATGATTTTTACTTAATTGCAAACTTGGGTTGATTTAAGATTTAGTTCATTATGTTTCATGCCTAGAACTACTTAATGGAGAGATCCATAGTTCTTTCTCGAGTTATACACATATATGTGACCTACTCACATGTATTAAATCATTAATGAACTAAAAGGAGTTTCATGTGTTGATATGCCAAGAAATTGGATATCAATAGCCCTCCAATCTTTAAGGGTAAACTAGGGTTTAGTGTACCCTTATCTTGGGATCTTCTTGTACTTAATGCAATCGTAGGAATGTTGGTTAGCAAGAAATTCCAAATGACATTTGTATGGTATTTGGGTTCAACCGCCGAGAAATTGCAATTGGTCTAATCTTGAGATCCTTCATTCTAAATCCCCCATGCTACTTTTATTGTTCATCCATGTATCATGATGACCACTCATGGGGATCCACATCCATAGGTCTTCACTTGTTACTGCAACACTTGCAATTATCTTGTTTTTTCTTAAGTTCGTATATCTATTTCATACTTGTTTTATTGCATCTTTTTAGAGTGACTTATCATGCTTAAGATGTTGGGTTAGATAGTAGGAGGAGAAGGAGTAATAGTAGATCCTTAGCCCAGAGGAATACGATCCGTGTTTCTTTACATGAGGCATTGCTTGGCGATCCCGTATACTTGCGGGGAAGCAATTAGTTCTATGACATTGACATCAAGTTCCTTTGAAGGAGAGCTATTAGGGAGAATTTCGTCGGCATCGATTCAGCGAGGTGTGCCCTAGGTTCGACAAGGGAACCTTTGGAGAAGAGAAAGCCGCTCCACAAGACTATCGATACGGACTACAAGAGGATTTTCTTTATGGTTTCTATTCACATGATTTCAATCTATTTGTTGATCTTGTATTGCTCCATGGAGAGCTAAACCACTTGTGGGTTCTTAGACTTGTAAACCTTAGGATGACTTTGTTTGATTGACCTCTATTATGCTTCTTTAATTGATGATTTAAACTGAATTTTAATCTTGAACATTAATTGTATGATTTTTCTTAGATGTGACACTAGGGTTAAGAGTCTATCTTGGTAATCCTTTGAAGGTGTGACAACTTCATTAGGGTTAGACTAAGCAAGATTGAAGAGGGTCGAGATCGTGAGTCAAGAGGTAGCGGAATATCCACGTTCCCTTTTGATAAGATTTATCCTACCTCCACGTCCCAAGAGTTCTTTGTGGTTACAATAGACTGAAGTACTAGGAGATGAACTCCACTAGGGTTTAGTTGCCCGAGCAATAGAGTGAAGTATTGTAGTGAATCTTAGTGCTGGGGCTTAATTGTGACTAGGGTTCTTTTGCCTAGACTCAAGGGGTAGAACTATATTAGAGAATATAGTTTATCACTTGGAGTGCCTAGAACCCAATGCATTCCCACATAGAGTGAGGCATCGAGAGTATCACGTTCCACCGGGGCATAGTGTAGAGGGCTAGTCACGGTTGACCTTTGGTTTTGGACCTTGTGTATTTAGATTTCCATGACTCATTAAACATAAGTTAAGAGGCATAATATTACTCTTGCACTTGAAATGATAGTTGACACATATCCGATTGCATGTATACACCGCAAGTGCACGGATGTCGAAGTAATAAAATACCCCGATGAGTAGGGTAGTCGAATCCACAAGGAATAGGGTTACTAGTAGTAACTTCTTCTTTGCTATCTAGCCTAATTATAAATTTGATGATGTGATGATCTAGTATGCGGAGAAATTAATACCAAAGACGAATATGCAAGGGTAAAGTAGAGGGAGATCTTAATCAATAAAGATGAGGTACCCGGGCAATGCTTCTCCTAGGATTTAACATGAAGTGAAAGATTCACTAAATAATTCTAAACCGAGTTAGAAGAGTCAAGCTAATCGAAGAGCAATTGGTCCTTGCCTCTAGGCCACCGATACTAGTCCCTCACAATGTCTCGATAGAGAAATCGCTCAATCTCAACACCTTAGACCACATATGGCCGTAATGAAATCTAAGAGTGAAACCAATTCCTCAAGATAGATCTAACCCTACTTCTAGGTGAAAGATCCCTAACCCCTTCAAGGTCCCGGCGGAGAAATCTATTAATCTCATGCCTCACACCAAATATGGTTGCATAAAGCTTAGGGAATACGAATATAGGAAACACTCAATCGGAGAGGAAAGAGGACACTTCACTATCTCATGACTCACCGTCTCAACTCTCTTCAATCTTGTATGTTCTAACCCTAATGGAGACCTCTCTCACCAAGGCAATGAATCAAGCACAATCAATCAATCACTAGGATGAATTAGACATGCAAGCATTGTTTAAACAAGATTGAAACTCAAATAAACTCGGATTTAATAGAAAGCATAAAGTAAATCAATACATGAATATGATCCTATGGTTCACATGCCCAAATACCTACTAAGGTTTAGCCTTCCATGGGGATTGTTACAAAGCAAAGGATAATGCAATGAAAATCAATGAAAACCATGGATACAAACCCCTTCAATTCGTGATGGTTGGCCTTGATGTGTCGTTCAACGTCTTAAAGGATTCCTTTTCAAAGTTAAGTTGCCGATTAGAATAGGGCACGGGCCGACTTTTGGACTGGCCCGGCCCGCCAGAAACAGCCGAGTCAGCTGATCAGGTGGGTCGGGCTGGTAACCTGTAACCTGCCTGCACTGTAGTGGGCCCTGCTACGGGTTGGAATTTTGTTGACCCGTGACCCGCAGGGTTGACCCCGCGGGTTGGTTTTTTTTTTAATTTCGGGTTAAAAAATTAAAACTTCTTAATTTATTATTTAAATTATTAATAAATAAATAAATAACCCACCGGGCCAGGCGGGCTCTGGCCGGCCCGGTGGGTTCTTTACTATACCGGGCCGGGTCCAGGTCGCATGTTGGTGACCCGTGACCCGGCGGGTCCACCATCTCAACCTGGCCTAGCGGGTTGACACGACCTTTTGCGTGCGTACCGCAAGTGCACGGCCTTGTCGAAGTAATAAAAGTTACCCCGGTGAGTGGGTAGTCGAATCCACAGGGAATAGGGATTTAAAATATGATAAGTTGCTATTGGGTCATGTGATGTACGAAAAGAAACAATGATCGGAGTGATGAGTGAATTTATGGGAACTAGAGTAGATGCAAAGCAAATAAATCGAAAGATGAAAGAGAGAAAAGTGCAAGCAACGAGTAAAAAGAGAGAGACTAGTAATAAGTGAAAATAGGGTATCCGGACAAGTTACCTCTAGGACTTATGCTTCTAGTGCAAGACTATGCTATTATACCTTCCTATTGATGTTAATTGAGTCGAGGAAAATCCTGAAACACACGGTCCCAAATCTAAGGTCAACCGTGGCTAACCCCAACACTATGTCCCGCCAATAGGATTCACGTCAACCCTTCACTCTGTTGATTGGTCAACTAAGCCCCAGGGGAGTATTTCTACCTAAGCCTAACACTACGTGGGATTGCTTTAAGCTCTAGGGACTGCTAGTGATAAAACCTGTTCCTATGTGTGATAGTTCTAACCCTTTGGTCCAGGAGGAAGAACAGTTGTCTAAATTAAGCCCCAGTGCGTAGGATTCACGTCACCCCAAAACCTTGGGGGAGTTTGTCTACCTAGCACTTCACTCTATTTCGACCTCTAATGACTCAAGGAATCGGAGGTAGGGAGAAATCACAATGGAAGGGAAAGGGGTACGGTGCTACCTCACAACTCTCCCTCTTAACCCTCTTCAATTTTAAGTAGTCTAATCCTATAGGAGTTGTCACACCTCCAAAGGATAACCTAGATTGTTCTCAATCCTTAGTGTCACGGCTAAGAGAAAACAATAGCACAAGAAATCTAAAATTGAAACTCGAATTTATTCATCAATTAATGAAAAAGCATAATAACAATGTCAAAGAAACATAATTATCCTAGAGTTTTACAAGTCTGAATACCCACGAGGGGTTTAGCTCCTCATGGAGCTATACATGTTCATCAATTTATGAAAGAAAGAACAAACTAAAGACATCAATGAAAACCCCCTCGCGTATGGTGTGGCCGTGGTCTTGTGCGGCCGTAGAACGTCGGTGACGATGCCGATGACGCGCTCCAATCCTCCAAAAAGTCCTCTCCGAAACCCTAGCCGCACTCTCCAGAAGTTGGGGAGAAAGATAGGTCAAAGATTTTTCAAAAAGTCTCCAAATCGGCTTCAAATAGGCTGAGTGCGGCTTTAAATTTGAAGTTATCGGGAATTCACACGGCCGTGTGGAATTTCCACACGCCCGTGTGAAGTTTCTGTCTTTCCTGAAAATTACTTCACAAGGCCGTGTGTTAATTCCACACGCCCGTGTGAAGTTTCTGGCTTGCTGGAAAATCAGTCCACACGGCCGTGTGTTAATTCCACACGCCCGTGTGACGTCTCTGGTTTGCTGGAAAATTAGTTCACACGGCCGTGTGTTAATTCCACACGCCCGTGTGAATTCTCTGGAACCTTGACTCTTCGGCAGAAGTGCACAGTAGCTTGCTACAGTGATTCGCTACAGTAACAAAGCTCCAGTGTTGCTACAGTGCTCTCCGAAATGCTCCCGAATATGTTGTTTCTTCATCGAGGCCATTGAATTGGGCACACAATCAATGGTAGATCATGCCTATTGCTTCGAGTCTCCTTCTTGGTGAAGTTTTCCTAAGCTACACGAGTTAGACTTGTTGTGAATGTGACTGCCTTTGTGCCCCTCCAAAGGAGGTTGGCACACACTCACAAGTCTAACCTCGTGCCTTGTTCCTTGCTTGGTCTGAAAACCTCCCAACAACGGCGAACACGACCTAACTTCGTTCTTCTTTTCCAACTTAGCTCCACGAAACCTACAATCCTCAAGAATACACAAATGCACACTATTTAGTGATAAAATCTTATAAAAGTATGTTCATTTGTAAGATAATAACGCTTCGCGTTACTACAACACAAGCACTTATCAAATCCCCCCACACTTAAGCTTTTGCTTGTCCTCAAGCAAAATAGAACATGAAAGTACTTAGGAAGAACAATTGAAATGTGCTCGGCCTTAGGTTCACCAAAAGCATGCAAAAGAAGTATTATACAAGTAAGGAGAAATAACAACATTGCATAAGATTATCATTGCTCTAGCTAAAAACATGAATCAAAAAGGAATAACAACTCGAAAACGTGTAAGTGTGTGCGAATTCACTCAAGAAAACCAACGAGTACTCCTCAAACTTTTGTTACAAGGACTTATTTATGTACACTAAGTAAGGAAGTAGTAGCTTCACTCAACCTCTAAGGTAGCCCTTTCCTAGGCGGCCGCCAAAGGTGGCTTTCACACTTTCAAGGAGGTAGCTCTTTCTACCGGAGTGGTAGCTTTCATGCTTCCCATGAGATAGCTCTTTCTCTCATTAGGGCATAACTTGTATCCGACTTATGAGAGTAGCTACATACTTCATAGGAGGTAGCTCTTTCCACCCCAAATGAAAAGCTTCAACTAATATTCACAAGTTAAATTTTTTTTTTTTCCAGAGTTTTTACTACATAGAACTTCACAACTTACTAAAGTAATACTAAACTAGTCCTTAAAACTTCAAGATTGAGTTTCCAAAAGATTTCAAGAGTGAGTAGTGCAATAAGGTGTAATCGAGCAAAAATCCCCTAAAATTCAAGTGCAACTAGAATACAATGTTAAAAATTCACCTAAACTCTAAGAATACAAATGTTGCAACTAAGGTGAACCGCCATAGGCTACATGAACATGATCAATTGACCGCACAAGTAAAGGTGTGTGTAATGTGAATTCTCCCCCCCACACTTAAGATGTACATTGTCCCCAATGTACACATGCAAGCATTATAACCAATAAAACAATGAAGAACAATTAGTGTGGAAGTTGCAATTGAAACATTACTCCTCTGAACTCCAAGTGTTGCGTTTGATGGAGCTAGGTCATTGAGAGTTGAGTCTCAATGGTTTGTGGAGTACACACGGTCCAATGACCGTGCCTATGACAATTCCTCAATTTCCTTAAATCCAAGACCATCTGCACACATACGCAAGGGTTCAGTATAGCTCAAAATAAAGCTCGAGTATATAAAGATATGATAATGAAGTACAACTCGAGACAAAACAAATAAAAACACACCCAGAAGGAGAGTCCTTTCTGGGTACTACAAGTCCAACAAAAATCAGAAAATAAAAGTGCGATAAAAGAAAGATAAAATCTACGACGCCTCAGCGTTGGTGTCCTGATGTGTATCCTCTGGTGCTGCTGCTGCTGCTGGTGGTGGTGGTGAATCTGATGCTGATGGAGATGGAGGCGGAGGCGGTGAGGGAACCCGTCGGGGTCGCACCACAGATCGCTCAAGCAACTGAATCATTGTGGCAAGCTGTGCTGATAAGTGAGCGAACTGTGATGCCTGAGTAGTCCTCAACTTGGCAAACCCTGCTGCCTGTGCTACCCTCAGCTCGGCTAACTCCTGCTGCATGATACCCACAGCACTCTCGAGGTGCTCGAACCTGTCCTGTCCTCGAGAAGGAGAAAAGATACGCACTGGAGGTGGCTCCGGTGCTGTGGGTGGTGCCTCGGCCTCTGCCCCTGCCTCTGTGTCCACTGGTGGTGGCTCTAAGGCTGCCTGTGAGCCCTCGGCCTGCTCTGTCTGGGGAATGGTCCATGTATAGACTCCTGGTCCTGTCCTGCGGATCATCCCCATCATCCTCAGTGTATCTGTGCCCAGAGGGATCAGTATACTGGTCTTCTCTGCCCCTCGTACTCCGTCTCTGAGACTCGTCCCTATCAGGAGTCTCGAAATGTAGGGTCCTGCGAAGATCACTCCAACCCTAGGGTACTGGCCCTGATGACGCAAATACTCTGCTAAGATGTGCCCTAAGTGGAGTGGTACCCTCTGAGCCATCGAATATAGATAAAGAAGCTCCTGGCGACTCAGAACCCCAGTGCTATCACCTCGGCCACTCACTGATCTACTAAGAATGGCATGTAAGTATCTGTAGGCCGGGCGAGACAAGCACGTGGCCTTTGAGATCCCTGGCTCATACTGGCCTTCTCCGCACAAATCTCTGTATGCCCTCTGCGGGGTAAGACTGCCCGGGTAGTCTGTAGGAAGATCCCTGTACTCCTCGGTCTGTGTATAGGCCTCATCGTATAGTCCCATATGGATCGAAAACTGGGTCAAGCTGAAGCTGAAATGCTGGCCTAATACCCTGAACTGAATGGTATTAGGAGTGGAAAAATCCTTGTATGATCTGTCAAACTCAAATGAGGCCAGGAACTCCAGTGTCACCCCTCGAATGGCTGGGTCTCTAATCCTCAATAATCTCCTCCAGCCACCCACCGAGAGTAGCTCCTCAACCTCCTCGGCAATACCGTCACCCTCCTGGATCTCTTTGATAATGCTCAGGTCGGGGTATCGTGACTGTCTGAAACGGAGTGTGGATAATCTATCAAACCTGGTCTGGTGCTCAGGTATACTGAACTCTGTCTCCTCTGGAGGGGGTGTGGGCTCACGGGGTCGCTTCCCAGCTGACTTCTTGGACCTGGAAGTCATATCTGCGAGATTGAAAAGAGAATTGATAAAAAAAAAACATTAAAATATAACAATCTGCAGAAATCCACACGGCCGTGTGTTAATTCCACACGCCCGTGTGGATCATCGGGCGGGCAGAGTATAACGGCCGCGGGGCCAAAATTCCAAAATTAACAATCTAATTCGTTCCAATTCATTCCTAAGCATACTCGCATACTCATTAATCATTCAATATAGGCGAAATCATCAAAAAGAACGAATTAAGTTGAGAATTGATGGAGAAGAAGGCTTTGAAGTCCTTACCGACGGAGTGAATGAAGAAATATTAAGAACCGGCCGGAAAACTACAATAAAAGCCTTAAAAATCCTCTGAGATGGTTGGGGAAATAGTGGAGAAAGTAGAAGGAGAGTTTAGAATGAAAATGGAAGAGGCACGAGTGAAAACCAAAAGAAATCGCGCGGCTTTTGGAGTTCTGGGAATTCACACGGCCGTGTGACAATGCCACACGGCCATGTGCCTCTGAAATTAGGGTTCACAGGGGCCAACACACGCCCCTGTGTGCATTCTGTTTACTCTCTGGCTACCCCACACGGCCGTATGGAAATTCCACACGGCCGTGTGCCTTCACAAGGATATCCACAGGGGCTGGTACACGGCCCTGTGGCTTCTCGGGAAAACACAGAAGCTCTCTGAAAAATATCACACGGCCGTGTGTTAATTCCACACGGCCGTGTGCCCAACCTGGCGAAGAACACAATGCCGGTCACAGGGGCCAACACACGCCCCTGTGGCCTCTCTGATTTGCCCGAAAAATCTAAGTGTTTCACACGGCTGTGTGTTAATTCCACACGGCCGTGTGCCAATCACAAGCTCTTCCACAGGGGCTGTCACACGCCCCTGTGTTTTCTCGGGAAGAAGGGATTTTTCTGCAGAGTTTTCACACGGCCGTGTGTTAATTCCACACGGCCGTGTGCCTTAGCACAGTGGCACTCACAGGGGCACCCACACGACCCTGTGAACTCTCTGGAAAAGAGTTGAAGTTCTGCGAAAATTCACACGGCCGTGTGTTAATTCCACACGGCCGTGTGCCCCTTCTGAAGTTTTTCACAGGGGCAAAGTCACGCCCCTGTGTCTTCTCTGGTTGAGCTCCAATTGGTAACACACGGCCGTGTGTTAATTCCACACGGGCGTGTGTTTTCTCTGGTTTACTTAGAAAATTTTACAGACTCTCAGAAAAATTCAGAAACTCTTTAAAAATACTTAGAGCCTGTAAAAACCATAAAATTACAACCAGAAACCAAAGAAAACACACTCAACCAACCTAAACTTCATCAATTATCGTTAAGGCACACGAAATTCATCAAAAACCCACAAGAAAATCGCAGCGTAAGCACATGAAAAATTCAGGATACCAAAACTAAGACTTTTATTCAATCTAAAGCTAACTAGGTCCTAGAAAAATTGTAAAGCCTTGGGTTGCCTCCCAAGAAGCGCTTGTTTAACGTCACTAAGCTTGACGTACCTGGCTTACCTTACGGAGGTTCATGAATGGAAGTTGCCCTCTTCCCTACCACCTGAAAGCATGCATTACATAACCTTTGTAGAGTAGAGGGGGAGTTGTCGAATTTGTTACCACAAAAGGGTGAATCACCCTTACTCCTTGAATGTTCATTTCCCTTGTTGTTAGGGTTCTTCTTGTGGCGTATTTTCGACATTTTCATCCTCCGTAGCATTTTCTTCATACGCTCCGTTTCTTGCTTGAAGTCATCCTTGATTAGACCAATGGAGAGCACTTCTTCTTCAATCTCCATGTCTTGGTCCGGCCACCCTTCATATGGATCTGGGTTCATCATTTCCTGCACATAATCATCTATTAGTTCATCGGTGGTGTCAAGGAAATATAAAGTGTCATCAAAATCGAGAGAGTGTCTCATGGCTTCGGCGAGTCGGTATGTGAGCTTGTCTTCTCCTACTCGCAATGTGAGCTCCCCGCCGTCCATGTCGATCAAGGCCTTGGAAGTACGCAAGAATGGCCTTCCAAGGATCAATGGAACCTCGACATCCTCATCGACATCCAACACTATGAAGTCAACAGGAAATATGTATTTGTCGACTTTCACCAACACATCTTCCACAATCCTTCTCGGATGCCTCACTGATCGGTCCGCGAGTTGAAGTGTCATCCGAGTGGGTCTTGGCTCGCCCAAGCCTAGCTTTTGGAAGAACGTATAAGGCATGACGTTGATGCTTGCCCCTGAGTCGGCCAATGCCATCTCTTCACCCATGTTGCCAATGTTACATGGTATTATGAAACTCCCGGGATCTTTTCTTTTTGCTCGGCATGTTCTTTTGCAATACGGCTGAGCAATTGGCATCGAGTATCACAGATGCACTCTCCTCCAATTTCCTCTTGTTGGTTAGGAGGTCTTTCAAGAACTTCGCGTACTTAGGCATTTGGGCTAATGCTTCCGCGAATGGTATGTTGATGTGCAACTGTTTGAAAATTCCCAGAAATTTCTTGTATTGTTCATTGTCTTGGTCATTCTTTAATCGTGAAGGATAGGGGATCCTTGGCTTGTAGGGTGGGGATGCCACCTCTTTTTCCTTTGTTACTCCTTCCTCTACCTCCACTACCTCGGGTGTCTCTTGGGCCTTCTCTAGAGGGAGATTTCTCTCGACCTCTTTCCCACTCCTCAAGGTAATTGCTTTCAATTGTTACCTCGGATTTGTCTCCGTATTACTAGGCAAACTCCCTTGAGGCCTTTCTGCTAATGTCTTCGCAATTTGCCCCACTTGATTCTCCAAATTATGTAAGGAGGCAGTATGATTGCGAAGTGTAGCTTCCACCGACTGGAATCTAGCATCCGATGAAGAAACAAACAGTGTGAGAGCTCTTTCTAGATCAGTCATCTTTCCTTCTATCCCTGTCACTCGGCTTTCTAAATTCGGTGCTTGTTGGTTCTGAAATCCTGGTGGTGTGTTATTCTTTTGTTGTGACTGTCCTTGGTTGCTCCATAAGAAATTTGGGTGATTCCTCCACCCTGGATTGTAAGTGCCACTATACGGGTTGCCTTGGCCTTGTCCTCTGTAGTTATTTCCCACAAAATCAGCCTGCTCCACCGTACTAGCGCCCCCAATAGCAATCGGACAATCACTTGAAGCATGACCTCCCCCACAACCGTTACATGTAGTGATGGCCGCAACTCTTGGTGAAGTTAGAGCGTCCAACTTCTTACTCAATGATTCTACTTGTGCCACCAAAGATGTAACTGCATCAACATCATGAATTCCGGCTACCTTCCTTCTGTCCCTTGTGTTCCATTGATAGCTATTCATCGCCATCTCTTCAATAAGTTGCCGGGCTTCATCGGGGGTCTTGCCTCCCAGAGTCCCTCCTGCCGCTGCATCTAAAAGTTGCTTAGTGCTTGGATTCAGCCCATTATAAAAAGTATGAATGATCATCCACTCGGGGAATCTGTGTTGCGGGCACTTCCGGAAGAGCTCCTTGAACCTATCCCATGTCTCGAATAGAGACTCCAATTCCACTTGCATGAAGGATGAGATATCATTCTGGAGCCTTGCTGATTTTCCCGGCGGGAAATACCTAGCTAAGAATGCCTCGGCCATCTCTTCCCATGTAGTGATAGATGCTCTCGGTAATGAATGTAACCAATGTCTTGCTTTCCCCTTCAATGAAAATGGGAAGGCTCTCAATCTGATTGCGTCGTCCGTTACCCCATTGATCTTCAACATGTCGCACACTTCAAGAAAATTCTCTAGATGGTTGTTGGGATCTTCATCGGCCAACCCATTAAACTGTGCGGACTGTTGCAACATTTGAATGAACGACGGCTTCAACTCAAAGTTATTTGCGGTAATTGGGGGCCTCACAATGCTTGATTGGGTCCCCATTACCGCGGGTCTAGCAAAATCAGCCAATGTCCTTTGTTGTTCGTTCTGTTCTGCCATAGCTTCCGACCCTTCTGAATCTATGCTGGCTTGCTCGGATTGTTCTTCCACAGGCTCTTTCCCTTTACGGTGTATTCTCCTACCAATGTTCGGGTCTCCTTCAACAAGAATCGAAGGGTTCCCGCGGGTCATAACCTGAAGCCTACACAAAGAAAAGAAAAATAAGAACGATGAT
The DNA here is from genome assembly GCA_020875875.1 of Dioscorea alata. Lineage (NCBI taxonomy): Eukaryota > Viridiplantae > Streptophyta > Magnoliopsida > Dioscoreales > Dioscoreaceae > Dioscorea > Dioscorea alata. Next base: position 16,852,031 of record CM037020.1, on the reverse strand, counting down.
AGTTAAAGAAAGTAGTCAACGAAGTGAATTACTAAAATAGCAAAAACAAGTATCAAAAATACGCCTACACCCCGGCAACGGCGCCAAAAACTTGACACGACCTTTTGCGTGCGTACCGCAAGTGCACGGCCTTATCGAAGTAATAAAAGTTACCCCGGTGAGTGGGTAGTCGAATCCACAGGGAATAGGGATTTAAAATACGAGAAGTTGCTATTGAGTCGTGTGATGTACGAAAAGAAACAATGATCAGAGTGATGAGTGAATATATGGGAACTAGAGTAGATGCAAAGCAAATAAATCGAAAGATGAAAGAGAGAAAAGTGCAAGCAACGAGTAAAAAGAGAGAGACTAGTAATAAGTGAAAATAGGGTATCCGGACAAGTTACCTCTAGGACTTATGCTTCTAGTGCAAGACTATGCTATTATACCTTCCTATTGATGTTAATTGAGTCAAGGAAAATCCTGAAACACACGGTCCCAAATCTAAGGTCAACCGTGGCTAACCCCAACACTATGTCCCGGCAATAGGATTCACGTCAACCCTTCACTCTATTGATTGGTCAACTAAGCCCCAGGGGAGTATTTCTACCTAAGCCTAACACTACGTGGGATTGCTTTAATCTCTAGGGACTTCTAGTGATAAAACCTGTTCCTATGTGTGATAGTTCTAACCCTTTGGTCCAGGAGGAAGAACCGTTGTCTAAATTAAGCCCCAGTGCGTAGGATTCACGTCACCCCAAAACCTTGGGTGAGTTTGTCTACCTAGCACTTCACTCTATTTCGACCTCTAATGACTCAAGGAATCGGAGGTAGGGAGAAATCACAATGGAAGGGAAAGGGGTACGGTGCTACCTCACAACTCTCCCTCTCAACCCTCTTCAATTTTAAGTAGTCTAATCCTATAGGAGTTGTCACACCTCCAAAGGATAACCTAGATTGTTCTCAATCCTTAGTGTCACGGCTAAGAGAAAACAATAGCACAAGAAATCTAAAATTGAAACTCGAATTTATTCATCAATTAATGAAAAAGCATAATAACAATGTCAAAGAAACATAATTATCCTAGAGTTTTACAAGTCCGAATACCCACGAGGGGTTTAGCTCCTCATGGAGCTATACATGTTCATCAATTTATGAAAGAAAGAACAAACTAAAGACATCAATGAAAACCCCCTCGCGTATGGTGTGGCCGTGGTCTTGTGCGGCCGTCGAACGTCGGTGACGATGCCGATGACGCGCTCCAATCCTCCAAAAAGTCCTCTCCGAAACCCTAGCCGCACTCTCCAGAAGTTGGGGAGAAAGATAGGTCAAAGATTTTTCAAAAAGTCTCCAAATCGGCTTTAAATAGGCTGAGTGCGGCTTTAAATTTGAAGTTATCGGGAATTCACACGGCCGTGTGGAATTTCCACACGCCCGTGTGAAGTTTCTGTCTTTCCTGAAAATTACTTCACACGGCCGTGTGTTAATTCCACACGCCCGTGTGAAGTTTCTGGCTTGCTGGAAAATCAATCCACACGGCCGTGTGTTAATTCCACACGCCCGTGTGACGTCTCTGGTTTGCTGGAAAATTAGTTCACATGGCCGTGTGTTAATTCCACACGCCCGTGTGAATTCTCTGGAACCTTGACTCTTCGGCAGAAGTGCACAGTAGCTTGCTACAGTGATTCGCTACAGTAACAAAGCTCCAGTGTTGCTACAGTGCTCTCCGAAATGCTCCCGAATATGTTGTTTCTTCATCGAGGCCATTGAATTGGGCACACAATCAATGGTAGATCGTGCCTATTGCTTCGAGTCTCCTTCTTGGTGAAGTTTTCCTAAGCTACACGAGTTAGACTTGTTGTGAATGTGACTGCCTTTGTGCCCCTCCAAAGGAGGTTGGCACACACTCACAAGTCTAACCTCGTGCCTTGTTCCTTGCTTGGTCTGAAAACCTCCCAACAACGGCGAACACGACCTAACTTCGTTCTTCTTTTCCAACTTAGCTCCACGAAACCTACAATGCTCAAGAATACACAAATGCACACTATTTAGTGATAAAATCTTATAAAAGTATGTTCATTTGTAAGATAATAACGCTTCGCGTTACTACAACACAAGCACTTATCACGGGTTCTCATTATTAGCCCGGCCGGTTCCAAGTTCCATACCTCCCTATATTTCCGTTGGCTCCACAATTACTATGACGACAAAGGAAACTATCAAAGTTGGTGAAGAACGCCCCTCAAATTCGCAAATACCTCCTCTCCAAACCTTAGCGGTCTCCCCCTCAAGAGGCATACAAAAGATGTCGAAAGAATGGGATAAAAATATTATATAACATCTTTATTTCACAATAAATATTAATAACGCTTACTTCCTTCCCAGCATATAACTCGATCAATTGTTATCATTAGCTTGTTTTTTTAAGCTATTCTCACAATAATGCAAGGTGATTTGTGCACAATTGAACAAGCAAATTCTGGTCACTAAAATAATGCTTTCAAAATGTGCTAAATAATCACATAGTCGCTATCTTTACATATTGACATAAATTCTGAACATTGCATAATCTCTGAGCCAAAAAGTGCTGTCGACCTTGTGAATCACAGAACCTTCACACTTCTCAAGCTTAGGGTCATGATAGTAATGTTTCACAACTATTGTTGCATTTCTTTTACTTTTCTTTGATTAGGCCTCGTTCTTCTTACTTTCGACTTCTAACTTCATAATTTTCCCTTAAAGATGGGTTCAAAAGTTATTTATTCAAAAGTGGGATAATGGTAACTTCATTAAAAATTTCACACTGTTACCCATCCGTCGGATTCAAAAGTTATTTATTCAAAAAGAGAGATGTCTTATAGATGTTAAAAAGTAAAGAGGTGTTTGTTTAAGTGACAAAGATGCGAGGAAATGAGCAATTTCTATTTTTTTTAATATAGAAAAAATCTGAAAAACAAAATTTTTTAATTACCAATTTTGTAAATTTCTTTTAAAAGAAGAGATTAGTATTAATTTATATTTTGTTAAAAAATATTTAAATGATTCTATCAACAAATACTTTCATTGTTTGGAGAGTATCATAATTAGCTAATGTTGGGATATAAAGAATAAATTTTTTTCTTAATTAAATTTGAAATTATTTAGTTTGATTGGATCTATATAATTTAATGACGATTATAAAATCATGAAACATGCACACGAGTCATAAAATTTAAAGAAATAATCACACCAAAATGTAGTAACAATTTCTTTTTCAAACAAAATCGTTATATCCTCAATTTGGTAATACTAAGACAAAGTTTTGGTTTTGCTAGAAAACTTTTGAATCTAAATAAACAATGGAAGTTTTGTTATGTTATAATAAAGTCATGTTCCACGATCCTTTTATAAGTTAGAGCATATATGTTTTAATTCTTGATAACTATGTAAGTATGCAAAAAGTCAAAAAATATTATCTTCCAATGTATCAATTCTATAAATAAGGTCATTTAAGTGTTGTTTAGTTGAACGTAAGCATAAATTCAGTTGATTTTCAGTTACAACGTAAGTGAATTTGCTTGGATTTTGAAATGCAGTGATGTCAAATCTGGTGTTCGGTTAGATGTAACTCGAAATCCTATATTATAAATTTTATGTATGGTTGTAGGGATTTGTAAGTCTAGAATTTGGAAACATGTGATAAGGATACCCATGGTAAGGTTACCACCACATAATTTTATAAAATTCTTTTTAATGTAGATATATATTATTCAATAATTGTAGTAAGCATTGTAACTATTAATTTTACTTTTAAAATTAATTACTACATACGAATTCATTATTAAAATTATTGATTTTAAATATTAAATCAATAGAATGAGATAAGTAATTTAAAAAAAAAAAATTAAAGCTCCTTTATAAACACAATACGGATTTTATAAAAATTACCTATTCTTCGCACTAGCCTTTAACGCATGTTGAACAGATTAATAAAAACACAATGAATGATTGGTATTAAATTGCATGCTCATGATTTAAACACAATGTGAGACTCTTGAATTACAATGATTGTCTACAAAATTAAAATCTAAACAAAATTTAACATTATAACTCTAATTTCAAACCAAATTTTGGTGATGGCTTATTAAAGAACAAGGTTTTGGACAACATGCATGCTCTTCTGGCTTAATCAAAGGAATTCCATGCCAGCTCCACTCTCTAATGCAAATGTTAACCCTTCATACACTTCAATCATCCACAAATCTATTCATGAACATTAACATGACCCAAAATCAGAAGAAACATTCGAACATTTTAATCATTTCTAAACATTCAAACATTCAAACATTCAAATATAACTTACACTTTCTATTAATCCCAGCCATCCACAAGTTATAACAGGACAAAATAGAAAACTTCAATATATATATGTGTGTGTGTGTTGACTTATCAAAATTAACGAGGTAAATATGGTATATTTGAATTTATTTAAGTACAGATATGTGCTAGATTATTGTTTTAAAAAACATTTTTACCAAACTGTTATTTTTTTCAAATCTAGAATTTTTTTCCCACTAAATCCAAGTTACAGGCTACTAAAACAACCAAAAAATCCAAATAGATACACACTACTCTTTGCTATAAAGAATCCATTATTGTTCTTAGATCGAAGATGGTTTCCCCTAATATTTGCTTTCAGATCTGAAGATTAGGCTCCATGTATTTTTTGACCTAATCCTTAGTTTCTATCTCATGTACATAGGTTCCCTTTCTATTTGTTCTTAGATCTGAATATAAGGTTCAATGATAACCAGCATCATTATTTATCCAAAACTAGAAAAAATAGATCTCCTCATTAGCCCTAAACTAACATATCATTTTCCTAAAAGGATAAAACAAACATTAGTCAAAAAATAAAATAAAATAAAATAAGGAAAATCATATAATCATCATAATTTACATATTAAAATTTAAATTTCAACCTAGATAAGATTATATGGCTAGATTCTTGAAGATAACAAACTATTTAAAAATAGATTTTTGAGATAAATAGTTGAAAAAATAAATCATCAACTTAACTGATGGGAGACTTTAAAGAGAAATCAATGAAGATAACCAAATTTAGATCTAGAAATTTTATAAAACATTTTAAAACCAACAATAAATAAATAAAATAAAATAAAGGATCTTACAGGCAGGAGATGTCTTCCAACTTACAAGGATTTGGACTTACACCCAAATTGGGCATAAGTCCAGATACATCAAGAGGGGTATTTCCAGTTACTTGGGATTTTTCTAAAGTAGTAAACCAAACAACAAATTTAAGAATAGGGTATTTGAAATTACAAGTAACTTCAAATACCTCTAAGCAAACACCTTCTTAATGATTGTTGCAGATCAACTTCACTCGTATCAACTCTTCCCACGGACCAACAACTAACACTTCCCCAAAGGAGAGCTTTGACCTACCTCTCTTTTAGGTTGCCACAAACCATGGCAAAAGTGAAGGCCAAGCCCATCTAATTTAAATCTAGCAGTTGTGAGAAATGAAATGGAACATCGAATTACATTTTTCATTGGATTTTTTTTTACAACTATAGCATCATATGGACGTAATAAACACTGTCCAATGAAAAAAGACAAGTACCATTAAAAAAAAACTCAGAATGCATGATTTTTTACAGATAGGTTTAATATATAAAAATAAAAAAATCAAAAAAATATATAAAAAAATTAAGTTACTTGTGAGAAGTCCAGCGTGCGTTCCTCGGCTTTGTTTTTTTCCATAAAAGAAAAAATCTGAAAAAGAAAACATTTTAAATACCAATTTTATAAATTTCTTTTAAAATAAGAGATTAGTATTAATTAATATTTTATTAAAAAATATTTAAATGACAACATCAAAAAAGAATTTCATTGTTTGGAGAGTATAATAATTAGCTAATTTTCGGATATAAAAGAATAATTTTTTTTCATAATTAGATATGAAATTATTTAGTTTGTTTGGATCCATATAATTTAATGATGATTATAAAATCATTAAACATACATACATGAGGCATAAAATTTCAAACAAAATCTTGCTGAGATGAAATCTATTTCTCTATCATAAACCACTATAAAAATTTTTTCTTAAAACCATCTAAAATCTATTCGATCATGGCCCAACTTCATGACATTTAAAATATACAAAGATAATCAGTTGCCATAATTCAATTACAGGAAATAATAATAAAAAAAGATGAAAAAACTTTTGGTTCTTTCCAATCCACCATAACAAAAAAACAATGAAATATGAAGGGGAATAAATAAAAAAAAACTAAATGGAAAAACCCTACACCTCTGTCTATGATCTTCTTCGATTCTGAAGTCATCTTGTTTCTAAAACCAGACAAGATGAACATGAGGTCAAGGGTTGGAATAAAGGAGACAACGAATGGTAAGTTCGGTTCCCGCTGGGAAGGTCTAGCATTAGGGTTAGTTGAAGGATTGCTATGGTTAACATCACTGACAAATGGGAAAAAAGGACAGAAAGGAAAATAAATGACATGGATAGTGGTGGTTAAGGTTTAAAAAAAGAAGGAAGAAATGGGGCCCTTGCCATTACTGACGACCTCCAGCTTTTTCAAGCCTATGATTTGGTGTTGCTCCGATGTCATTGTTGCCACCGCCACTGGTGTTGTTGGGATTTGCCATGGCCGAGGACCTCAGGAGGCAATGGTAGGCAAGTCTGGTTCCTGCTGGGAACGTCTAGAGTTAGGGTTAGTTGAAGAAAGGGCAAAAAAAGGAAGGAAATGACATGGAGATGGTGGTGGTTGGGGTTTAGGAAAAAAAAGGGAAAAAATCAGAAAAGTGATGGGCATTTAGGGTTTAAAACATAAATAAACCAACCAATGATGGATGAGCGAATGTCCCTTTCAAAAGATGCTGAACATAGGAGATATTTAGGGAATAACTTTACTATAATGCATATATATTTATAACTTAACATAAATACCAAGACTCAGGTGTTGGAAGTAATTGGGAGCATTTTGGATTCGAATATATATGTAGTAATTGAAGTTAAATGCATGTTAGAATTGGTGTTTGTTTCATTTTGTGTTTCAATTTGGATGTTTGGTTGAAAAAATTTGGAAAAAAATGCTTTTGGAAGTTTCTCATGTCATAAATAGCCTAAAAATTGATACTATTATGTATATATGTTCAAGTTCAATGAAAATTTATTATCATTTAATAATACATTAAAATTAAGTAAAATGTCTCTAAATATTTAATATTTTCTATGTGATCAGCGAGGCAAAATGTTATTCTTTAAAAGTAAAAGTTGTTTATTGTTATGAATTGATGCGTTGAGATTTATAATGGTGAATGCGTTTCTCCTCCATTAATATCCCTTTTGTTACATTAACATTGTACTAAATATAGGGTTTCCGATATGTGCTTGACATATAAATATCTTGAATATTATAACTCTTCTTCTCACTATAATTTCTTATTTATTTTCTGTACGTAATTTGGGTATTTATTTTAATTTCATTTATTTATTTTACTGCTTATTTATATGTCACAAATTTTTTTACTTTTAACATGTTATTAGCACAAATTTTCTTTTGTTATATATATATATATATATATATATATATATATATATATAATTTTGATTTACTTCATACATGCTTTATCTTTATATTGACTAATATTAAATTTATTATTTGTCGTTCCCATTATTTAAGTATTTTATTTTAATTGTTTATTGAATTATTTCTATATCATTTATTTTCTTTAGAATTTGATATCATGCCGAATATCATAAGAAGAGAATTCCAAGTTCCTATATCTCTAGGAGTAATTATATATTGTGGAACCTCGATGTTAAACTCCATCTAAATGCTAGAAACTTGGGAAAAACAATTGAGGCTGCTAACAATGAGCCAATTGATAATAAATCAAAAGCATTGATATTCATTCGTCATCATCTTGATGATAGCCTGAAAAATGAATACTTGACTATTAAGAATCCATAACAGTTGCGGTTTTCCCTAAAAGAGATATTTTAACATCTCAAAATGGTTTATTTGCCAAAAGCACAAAATGATTGGGCAAATATTAGGTTTCAAGACTTTAAAAGTGCGCAAGCATATAATTCTGAGCTATTTAGAATAGTTTCAGAGTTACGTTTCTATGGAGAAATGATGATAGAAAATATGATGCTTGAAAGAACACTCAGAACATTTCATGCTCGAGATGTTATATTACAACAACAATACAGAGAAAAGAATCTTATTAAATTCTCTAAATTTATTTCTTGTGTCCTTGTGGCAGAACAAAATAATGAATTCTTGATGATAAATCATCAAACCCGACCATCCGGATCAATGCCACTGCCTGAAACCAATTATGGGCAAGGAAAATAGCGTCATCATAATGATGGTTATAAGAACAGAGGTGGAAGAGGTTATCGTGGTGGTCGTCGCATACGTAGTCATGCTGGGGACCAAAATTATTTCCAACCACATGATGGTAAAATAAATGTGCATCATCAAAAACAACAAAACCACAATGATGCATTAGACAGGAAAAGAGATACACGTCACAAATGTGAACTTGAGGACAATTGGTCTAAAATTTGTATAAACCCCAAGCATTTTGTCCAACCATATCAAGATTCACTTAAAGACAAAAAAGGTAAAGGCGTAAGACAAATTTTGTAGACAACTCCACATAAACTAACTTTGTTGATGATATAATTTAAAATACACACTTAGATGTCTAAGACTTTCTAATAGATTAGATTTATAATATATATAGTATATTTTCATTTTTATTCAATATGTTATACTTTTAATTAAAGTTATATTCTTTCGTTATGCTTTAGATAAAATATGGAGGATGATGAATGCATTGTTGACTGTTGAATGATGCACATTGTATTACAAAAGAAAATATATTTTACATCCTTATCCATGAAAAGGGCATTTATAGCCACAATTGTTAGGTCATCAGACCTGATTAAAGGTTTCGGTAGAGCAGCACTAGTGTTGCCAAATGCGACACCTGTGCAGATTAAAAATGCTCTATATTCTACAAAATCTGAAAGAACCCTTTTAAGTTTTAAAGATATACGTCTCAATGGATATTATTTAGAGGCAATTGATAAGGAGGGAAAAGAATATCTTTATATTACTAAAGATATTTCATGCCAAAAATGTGTACTTGAAAGCTTTCCATGTATATATTCTGGATTATATTGTATACATATTAAAGTGATGGAATCAAATACTGTCTTAAGCAGGAAGGTTAATCATCCAAAATTATTTAAACTATGGCATGAAAGACCTAGGCATCTGATAAGTACTTGTGTTATAGTACCGGGAAGCGTTATTATCTTACATTAAGCATATCTTTTATCAGTTTTTATCACTAAATGGTGTGTATTTGTGTACTCTTATGTATTGAAGGTTTGGGGAGCTAAATTGGAGAAGAAGAACGAAATTAGGTCGTGTTCGCCGATGTTGGGAAGTTTTCGGACCAAGTACGGAACAAGGCATGAGCTTGGACTTGTGAGTGTGTGCCAACCTCCTTTGGAGGGGCACAAAGGCAGTCACATTCACAACAAGTCTAACTCGTGTAGCTTAGAAGAACTTCACAAAGAAGGAGACTTGAAGTAATCGGCACGACTTACCATTGTTTGTGTGCCCAACCAAAGAACAACGGATTCGGGAGAGTTTCGGCAAGTTACTGCAGCAGCGTTGTAGCTTTGTTACTGTAGCAAAACACTGTAGCAAGATACTATTCTATTTCTGCCGAAAATCAGGGTTTTAGAGAATTCACACGGGCGTGTGGAAATTCTAGACGGCCGTTTGAATCGATTTTTCAGCCAGACAGAAACTTTACACGGGCGTGTGGAAATTCCACACGGCCATGTGAAGCCCCCAATAAGTCCGATTTTAAAGCCATGATTCAACAATATAAAAAGGGATTTTGGAGACCTTTTGGGATATCTTTTGACCTACCTTTCTCTTCAACTTGGGGAGTGCAGCTAGGGTTTTGGAGAAGATTTCGTGGAGCTTTAGTGCACGTCATCGGCATCATCACCGACGTTCGACGGCCGCACAAGACCACGGCCACACCATATAGAAGGGGGTTTTCGTCAATGTCTTTAATTTGTACTTTCTTTTCTATTTTGATGAACATGTATAGCTACATGTGGAGCTAAACCCCTTGAGGGTATTCGGACTTGTAAACTCTAGGGTTTTTATGTTTCTTGACATTGTTATTATGCTTTTCCATGATTGATGAATAAAAATTGAGTTTCAATCTTAATTTCATCTTGTTAATGTTTTCCCTTAGATGTGACACTAGGGTTGAGAACAATTTAGGTTACCCCTTAGAGGTGTGACAACTCTTTGAGGGTTAGGCTACTTAAGATTGAAGAGGGTTGAGAGGGAGAGTTGTGAGGTAGCGATGTACCCGTTTCCCCTTCGATGTGGTTTCTCCCTACCTCCGTTTCCTTGATTTCATAGTGGTCGAAATAGAGTGAAGTGCTAGGCAGATAAACTCCTCTGGGGCTTAGTTACGCAATTAACAGAGTGAAGGGTTGAAGTGAATCCTACGCTCTGGGGCTTAATCTAGACTAGGGTTCTTCCACCTGGACCGAAGGGTTAGAACTACACATAGAAACAGGTTTTACCACTTGGAATCCCTAGAGCTTAAAGCAATCTCACGTAGTGTGAGGTTTAGGTAGATATACTCCCCTGGGGCTTAGTCGTGCGAGCGACAGAGTGAAGGGTGACGTGAATCCTAATACCGGGGCATAGTGTTGGGGTTAGTCACGGTTGTCCTTAGGTTTGGGACCGTGAGTTTTAGGATATCCTCGACTTAATTAACATCAATAGGAAGGTATAATAGCATAGTCTTGCACTAGAAGCATAGATCCTAGAGGTAGCTTGTCCGGATACCCTATTTCATTCATTGCTAGTCCTCTCTATTCTCTTTTATTTGCACTTTCTGATATTCCATCTTTCTAATTAATTTGTTGTCTTTCATTCTGTTTGATTCTACATTCACTCATTGATCCTATTATTGCTTTTCCATACGCCGGATAGCTTTATTAGTGAAATCTCATATTCTAAATCCCTATTTCCTGTGGATTCGACTACCCTCTCACCAGGGTAACTTTATTACTTCGACAAACCCGTGCACTTGCGAGATATACGAAAGGGGTCATGTCAAGTTTTTGGCACCGTTGCCGGGGAATAGTCGTTTTAGATATTTGTTTTTCACTATTTTAGCTATTCACTTCGCATTCTATTTCATATTTTCTTTATCTATCATTGTTCTTATTTTTCTTTTCTTGGTTGTCGGTTATAGGTTATGACCCGTGGGAACCCTTCGATTCTTGTTGAAGGAGACCCGGACATTGGACGAAGAACACATCACAAAAGGAAGGAAACTATGCAAGAAGCTTCAAATGAAGCCGATATTGTGACAGAAGGATCAGAAACAATGGCAGAACAGAATGAACAACAACGGACATTGTCCGATTTTGCTAGACCCGCAGTAATGGGGGACCCAATCGAGCATTGTGAGGCCCCTAATCACGCAATGAATTTTGAGTTGAAGTTGTCGTTCATACAGATGTTGCAATAGTCCACACAATTTAATGGGTTGGCCGATGAAGATCCCGACAGTCATATAGAGAATTTCCTCAAAGTGTGTGACATGTTGAAGATTAATGGAGTAACGGACGACGCAATTTGTTTGAGAGCTTTCCCATTTTCATTGAAGGGAAAAGCAAGATATTGGCTTCATTCATTACCGAGAGCATCCATCACTATGTGGGAGGAGATGGCCGAGGCATCCTTGGCTAGATACTTTCCGCCAGCAAAATCTGCAAGGCTCCGGAATGAAATATCATCCTTCGTGCAAATGGAATTGGAGCCTCTATTCGAGACATGGGATAGGTTCAAGGAGCTTCTTCGCAAGTGCCCGCAACATGGATTTCCCGAGTGGATGATCATTCACACATTCTACAACGGGTTAAATCCGAGTACCAAGCAACTCTTAGATGCGGCAGCCGGAGGAACTCTAGGAAGCAAGACTCCCGGTGAAGCCCGGCACCTTGTAGAGGAGATGGCTATGAATAGCTATCAATGGAACTCAAGAGAGAGGAAAAAGGTGGCCAGAATTCATAAGGTTGATGCGGTTACATCTTTGGCGGCACAAGTGGAATCTTTGAGTAAGAAGCTAGATGCACTAGTTTCACCAAGAGTTGCGGCCATTACTACTTGTAATGGTTGTGGGCGAGGACATGCTTCGAGTGATTGTCCTATTGCTATTGGAGGCACTAGTGCGGTGGAGAAGGCTGATTTTTTTGGAAATTCTTATAGAGGACAAGGTCAAGGCAACCCGTACAGTGGAACTTACAATATGGGGTGGAAGAACCACCCAAATTTCTCTTGGAACAATCAAGGGAAATCACAACAGAAAAACACTACACCACCGGGATTTCAAGGTCAACAAGCTTTGAATCTAGAAAGCCGAGTGACCGGGTTAGAAGGGAAAATGACCGACCTCGAGAGAGCCCTCATACGGTTTGTTTCTTCATCGGATGCTAGGTTTCAGTCGATGAAGGCTACTCTTCGCAATCACACCGCCTACCTACACAATTTGGAAAATCAAGTAGGGCAAATTGCAAAGATATTGGCAGAAAGACCTCAAGGTAGCTTGCCTAGCAATACGGAGACTAATCCAAGGGAGCAATTGAAGGCAATCACCTTGAGAAGTGGTAAAGAGGTCGAGAGAAATCTCCCTCTAGAGAAGACAAAAGAATCACCCGAAGTTGAAGAAGTAGGGGAAAAAGCACCAAAAGAGAAAAAGGTGGCACCACCAGCCTACAAACCAAGGATCCCCTATCCTTCGAGGTTGAAGAATGACTAAGACAATGAGCAATATAAGAAATTTCTGGGTATCTTCAAACAATTGCACATCAACATACCATTCGCGGAAGCATTAGCCCAAATGCCCAAGTACGCGAAGTTCCTAAAGGACCTCTTAACCAATAAGAGGAAGTTGGAGGAGAGTGCAGCTATAGTTCTTGATGGTAATTGCTCGGCCGTCTTACAAAAGAACATGCCGAGTAAGAGAAAAGATCCGGGGAGTTTCATCATACTTTGCAACATCGGCAATTTGGGTGAAGAGATGGCACTGGCCGATTCGGGGGCAAGCATCAACGTCATGCCCTATACCTTCTTCTAAAAGCTAGGCTTGGGCAAGCCTAGACCCACTCGGATGACACTTCAACTCACGGATCGATCGGTGAGGCACCCGAGGGGAATTGTGGAAGATGTCTTGGTGAAAGCAGACAAGTACATCTTTCCGGTGCACTTTGTTGTGCTTGATGTGGACGAGGATGTCGAGGTGCCTCTGATTCTTGGGAGGCCGTTCTTACGTACTTCCAAGGCTTTGATAGACATGGACGGTGGGGAGCTCATACTTAGAGTTGGAGATGACAAGCTCACCTATCGCCTCGCCGAAGCCATGAGACATTCCCTTGATTTTGATGATACTCTTTATTATCTTGATGTTACTGATGAGTGTATTGATGAATATGTGCAGGAAATGTTAAACCCAAATCCGTATGAATGGTGGCCGGACCAAGACATGGAGATAGAAGAAGAAGAAGTACTTGCACTTGGTCCAGTCAAGACAGACATCAAGATGGAGAAGGAGCGTATGAAGAAGATATTTCGGAGGGTAAAGAGGTCGAGAAGACGCCATAAGAAGAACCCCAACAAGAATGGGGATGAACATTCACGGAGTAATGGTGTGACACCCTTTTGTGGTAACAAACTCGACAACTCTCCCTCTACTCTACAAAGATTATGTAACGCATGCTTTCAGGTTGTAGGGAAGAGGGCAACTCCTATTCATGAACCTCCGTAAGGTAAGATCAGGTACATTAAGCTAAGTGATGTTAAACAAGCGCTTCTTGGGAGGCAACCCAAGCTTTTACAGTTTTTCTAGGACTTAGCTTAGTTTAGGTTGAATAAGAATCTTAGTTCTGGTGTCCTGAAGTTTTAATACATGTGCTACGATTTTTATTGTGGATTGTTGACGTTTTCGTGTGCCTAGATGATTATCGACGAAGTTTGAGTTGGTTGAGCATATTTTCCATGGTATCTGGTCGTGTTTTGATGGTTTTTATAGGCTCCAAACATCGTATTTGTGTTTCGGAATTTTTGTGAGACTCTGTAAATTTTTCTAAGTAAACCAGAGAAAACACACGCCCGTGTGGAAATTCCACACGGGCGTGTGTCACCACTTAGGGCTCAGCCAGAGAGGGCACAGGGGCGTGTCCATGCCCCTGTGAACAACCTCAGAAGGGGCACACGGCCATGTGGAAATTCCGTACGGCCGTGTGATATCTCGCAAAAATTAATCTCTTTTCCAAAGAGTCCACAGGGGCGTGTGGGTGCCCCTGTGAGTGCCACTGTGCTAAGGCACACGGCCATGTGGAAATTTCACACGGCCGTGTGAAACTCTGCGGAGACAACCCTTCTTCCTGAGAAAACATAGGGGTGTGTGTGCTCTCCTGTGGGAGAGCTTGTGAAAGGCACACGGCCGTGTGAAATACTTACGGTTTCACGGGCAAGTCAGAGAGACCACAGGGGCGTGTGGGTGCCCCTGTGGCCGGCCTTGTGTTCTTGGTCAAGTTGGGCACACGACCGTCTGGAATTTCCACACGGCCACGTGAAAGTATCAGAGACCATCTATGTTTTCCCAAGAATTCACAGGGGCGTGTACCAGCCCCTGTGGATCCCCTGTGAAGGCACACGGCCGTGTATGTAACTCACACGGCCGTGTTGGGTAGTTCAGAGAGTGACAAGAGTGCACACAGGAGCGTGTGTTGGCCCCTATGAACCCTAATTTTAAGAGGCACACGGCCATGTGTATTCCCAGAACTTCAAAAGCCGCGCGTTTTCATTTGGATTTCACTCGTGCCTCTTCATTCTTCCACTCTAAACTCCTCTCTTACCCTTTCTACTACTTTCCCGACCATCTCAGAGGATTTTTGAGGTTTTATTGAAGTTTTTCCAGCCGATTCTAAGTATTCCTTCATTCACTCCGTCTGTAAGGACTTCAAAGCCTTCTTCTTCGTCAATTCTTAATTTGATTCATTCTGTTGGATGATTTCGCTTGTTTTAAATGCTTATTATGTATACGAACATGTTTAGAGATGAATGTAGAATGAAATTGGTTGTAAATTTTGCATTTTTAACTCACGGCCGTGGTGCTCTGTCTGCCAGAAGCTCCACACAGGCGTGTGGAATTTCCACACGGCCGTGTGGATTTCTGCAGATTGAGTATTCTCTATTGTTTTTGATCTTTTTCTCTTTCAATCTCACAGATATATCTTCTAGGCCTAGGAAATCAGTGGGGAAGAGGCCTCGCGAGCCTACCCCACCCCCTGAGGAGATGGAGTTTGATTTACCAGAGCACAGGGAGAGATTTAAGAGACTTGCGAAACTCCGCTTTGGACAGACACGTTACTTAGACTTGAGCACAGTCAGAGAGATACAACGAGGGCAGAGCATCATAGATGAGATAGAGGGGATGCTCGCCGTCGGTAGCTGGGGCCGTTTATTATCCATTCGAGAGCCAGGTATCAGGTTACTCACACTCGAGGTCTTATCGACTTTTGAGTTCGACCAAGGCTACGATAGCTTTACAGATGTTGGTTCCATTCAGTTCCGTGCACTCGGTCGGCACTTTACCTTGAGTATGACCCAGTTCTCGATTGGGATGGGCCTCTACGATGAGGCATTCACAGAGACAGAGGAGTATGCGCTGTTACCTACAGACTATCCGGTACCCTGACCCCCCAGCGCATATACAGTAGATTATGTGGTCAGGGACAGTACGAGCCAGGGGTGTCCAAGGCCACATGCTTGACTAGGGCTTCATACAGATGCATCCACGCTATTCTGAGCTGATTAGTGAGTGGTAGGGGAGATAGTACCGGGGTCCTGAGCCACCAGGAGTTCCTATACTTACATTCGATGCGCGAGAGCGAGCCACTTCACCTGGGCACATCTTGGAAGAGTATATTCACCATCAGGGCCAGTACCCCAGGGTCGGAGTTATCTTCGCAGGCCCGTACATCACCCGATTGATTATTAGGTTAGGGCTCAAAGATGGAGTTCTGGGGGCCGAGAAGATCAATACACCAGTCCCCCTTGGCATTGAGACATTGAGACAGATGGGGATGGTCCGCAGAGCAGGACCAGGAGTCTACACATGGATCATTCCCCAGTCAGATCAGGCCGAGGGATCCCAGGCAGCCTTGGAGCCACCCCCAGCAGAGACAGAGACACAGGTACCACCCACCGCGTCGGAGCCACCTCCGGTTAGCATGTTCTCACCTTCTCGAGGCCAGGATCAACTGGAGCGCCTCGAGAGCGCAGTGGGGGTACTACAGACGGAGGTGGCTGAGGTCAGGGCCGCACAGTTAGCACAGCACACTGAGGTCATGGCTCGATTGGATCTTATACAGCAGTTAATCGAGCGAGCCGTGACTTCATCTTTCGTGGTCTGACCCCGAGCTTCTACTCCTCCACCACCATCTCCTCCAGCAGTAGCAGATCAACCACCATCTCCTCCAGCAGCACTAGAGGCCACTATTCAGGACACCGACGCGGAGGCGTCATAGTTTTTATTTTGATTTTCTGTTGCATTTTTTATTTTCTATTTCTGTTGGACTTGTAGTACCCAGAAAGGACTCTCCTTCTGGGTTAGCTTTTATTTTCCGTCTATCTTTATTTTGTCTCAAGTTGTATTTCATTTTCATATATTTATATACTTGATCTTTGTTTTGGTTTTTCTTGAGCTATACTGAACCCTTGTATATGTGTGCGCAGATGGTCTTGGATGTAAGGATTTTGAGAAACAATCATTGGCACGGTCATGGGACCGTATGTGCTCCACAAACCATTGAGACTCAACTCTCATTGACCTAGCTCCATCAAACGCAACACTTGGAGTTCAGGGGAGTAATGTTTCAATTGCCCATTTCCACACTAATTGTTTTTATTTGTTACTTATTATTGTGCTTGCATGCATACATTGGGGATAATGTACATTTTAAGTGTGGGGGAGAGTTGACACACCCCTTGCATGTGTACTCCGCAAGTGCACGGGTTGTCGAAGTAATAAAATACCCTGGTGAGTGGGTAGTCGTATCCACAGGGAATAGTGTTCAGAAACAAGTGTTATCGCTATATAGTTATGAAGGGAAATGATGGTGATAAAAATATATATGTATAGATAGAAAAGAAAATAAAATAATACAAAAAGAGCGATATAGGTAGGAGAGGTAATCGATATAACGATGGGATAACCGGACAAAGCTCCCCCTAGGACTAATGCTTCTAGTGCAAAACTTGTATTATGCTCTACAATTGATGCCTATTGAGTCGAGGATATCCTTAAACACACGGTCCCAAACCTAAGGTCAACCGTGACTAATCCCAACATTATGTCCCGGCATTAGGATTCACTACGACCCTTGACTCTCGTTGACCTATCAACTAAGCCCCAGGGAAGTCTATCTTCCTAAGCCTAACACTACGTGGGATTGCTTTAGGCTCTAGGGATTCCTAGTGATAAACCCTGTTCCTATATGTAGTTCTAACCCTTTGGTCAAAGTGGATGAACCCTAGTCTAGATTAAGCCCTAACACTCTATCTCGACCGCTAATTAACCAAGGAAACGGAGGTAGGGAGAAATCACACCGGAGGGGAAAGGGGTACATCGCTACCTCACAACTCTCCCTCTCAACCCTCTTCAATCTTAAGTAGTCTAACCCTATAGGAGTTGTCACACCTCCAAAGGATAACCTAGATTGCTCTCAACCCTAGTGTCACGGCTAAGGGAGAACAATAGCACAAGATAATTAAAATCGAAACTCAATTTATTTATCAATAAAAGAAAGCATAATAAATGTCATAGAAACAATATCATCCTAGGGTTTACAAGTCCGAATACCCACTAGGGTTTAGCTCTCCATGGAGCAATACAAAATCAATAAAGAGATAAAGAACATATGCATAAAAACCATAAAGAAAACCCCCTTGTAGATCATGTCGATGGTCTTGTGGAGCCGCCTAGTCTTCTCCACGAATCCCTTGTCATGCCTAGGGCATACCTCGCCGAATCGATGCCGACAAAAGCTCTCCCAATAGCTTTCTTCCAAAGGATGTCGATGTCGATGCCGAATAATAACCTCCAAAAACCTCTAAGAACCTCTCTAAACCCTAGCCGAAAGCCCCCCAAAAGATAGGCGAGAGATAGAAGAGGGGTCCCCCAAATAGATCTGAAAACGGGCTATTTATAGGGTGAAATCGGGCTGAAATCGGAGTTCAACACACCCCTGTGGATTTTCCACACGGCCCTGTGAGAAACCAGAATTTCCACACGCCCGTGTCTTAATTCCACACGGCTGTGTGGAAATTCTGTTTTGCTGATTTTCGGCAATCTGTGAACAGTAACTTGCTATAGTGTTTCTGCTACATATTTTTTGCTACAATACACGGCCGTGTGGAATTCCCACACGCCCATGTGAAGTTTCTGGCTTGCTGGAAAATTAATTCACACAGCCATATGGAATTACCACACGCCCGTGTGAACTCTCTCAAATCCTGATTTTTCGGCAGAAAGTGAACAGTAGCTTGCTACAGTGGTTTGCTGCAGTGTCAAGCTACAGTACTTGCTGAAATGCTCCCGAATTTATCGTTCTTCATTGAGGCCGTTGAATTGGACACACAATCAATGGTAGATCACATCGATTACTTCATTTCTCTTCATTGGCGAATTTCTTCAATGCTATACGAGTTATAGACTTTTGTGAGTGTGACTGCCCTTGTGCCCCTCCAATGGAGGTTGGCACAAACCCACAAGTCTAGACTCATGCCTTGTTCTTTGCTTGGTCCGAGAACTCCTCAACAATGGCGAACATAACCTATTCTTGCTTCTTTTTCTCTAAATCTTCTCCACAACCCTATATGCACAAAAGAACACAAATACACACATTTTAGTGATAAAATCTGCTTAAATCAATGCTCATTGCAAGATAATAACACTTCGCATTACTATAACATGAGCACTTATCAAATCCCCCCACACTTAAGCTTTTGCTTGTCCTCAAGCAAAATAGAACGTGAAAGTACTTGGGAAGAACAATTGAAAGTGCTCGGCCTTAGGTTCACCAGAAGTATGCAAAAGAAGCATTCTACAAGTAAGGGGAAATCAAAACATTGCATAAGGTTACCATTTGTCTAGCTAAAAACTCGAATCAAAAAGGAAGAAGAACTCGAAAATGTGTAGTGTGTGTGAACTCACTCAAGGCAACCCAACGAGTACTCCTCAAACTTTTGTTAACAAGGACTTATTTATATATGAAAAGTAGGAAAGGAAGTAGTAGCTTCACACAACCTCGAGGGTAGCCCTTTCCTAGGCGGCCGCCAAAGGTGGCTTTCACTCTTTCGAGGAGGTAGCTCTTTCTACCGGGGTAGTAGCTTTCACGCATCTCATGAGATAGCTCTTTCTCTCATAAGAGCATAACTTGTATCCGACTTATGAGAGTAGCTACATACTTCATGGGTGGTAGCTCTTTCCACCTCAAATGCATACATAAAACAAAGCAACTATTCACAAACTCATATATTTTTTTTCTTTTTCTCTTTTCCATATATATTTTTTTTATCATTTTTTTCCATCTTTTTAATATATATATATATATTTTTATATATGCATTTTCCAAAGTAAAACTAAGAACGATGATAAACTTGTCCTTAAAAACTTGAAGATTGAGTTTCCAAAAGATTCCAAGAGTAAGTTGTGCAACATAATATAATCGAGTAAAAATTCCCTAAAAATTCAAGTAGAAACTAGAGCATGGTAGGATACAATGTTAAAAATTCTCCTAAACTCGAAGAATACAACCGTTGCAACTAAGGTGAACCGCCATAGGCTACATGAGCATAAGCAATTGAACGCACAAGTAAAGGTGTGTGCAATGTGAACTCCCCCCCACACTTAAGATGTACATTATCCCCAATGTACGCATGCAAGCACA
Organism: Dioscorea alata; assembly: GCA_020875875.1. NCBI lineage: Eukaryota > Viridiplantae > Streptophyta > Magnoliopsida > Dioscoreales > Dioscoreaceae > Dioscorea > Dioscorea alata. The sequence goes on along the minus strand of CM037020.1, from coordinate 16,831,939 downwards.
ATAAAAAGTAAAACAATTAGAACAATTAGTGTAGGGGTTGGCAATTGAAACAATACTCTCCTGAAATCCAAGTTTTGAGTTTGATGGAGCTATGTTCATTGAGAGTTCAGTCTTAATGGGTTGTGGAGCACACAGGGTCCCATGACCGTGCCTATGACTAGTAGTCAAATTTCTTTCATCCAAGACCATCTGCACGTATACACAAGGGGGTTCAGTGAAGCTCAATAAAAGTAAAATAAAACAAAAAAAATAACATAAAGCTAAAAACGCATCAAGCGTCGGTGTCATCAGCTATTGGTGCCAATGCTGCTGCTGCTGTTGATGGTGATCCTGGTGTTGACAAAGAAAAGAAAAGATTGACGAAGAAAAGGAGAAAATATGCTCACCGACAAAATGAAAATAAAAAACTTCGAACATGGCCGGAAAACAACTTAAAAACTCCTTAAACAGACAAAGAGAGGGTTAGAAAGATGGGAGGAAACATTCTTTGAGTGTAGAGGCACTTAGAATCGAAAAGGCACAAATAGATTTTGAAAGAAATCACAGCCTTTTATGTTCTGCGCATCCACACGGCCGTGTGGAAATTTCACACAGCCGTGTGCCTCCACTGGTAGGGTTCACAGGGATAGTCACACCCCCCTGTGTTTCCTCTGTTTGCCTCTAAAGTACTTTCACATTTTATTTTTGCTTGAGGACAAGCAAAAGCTTAAGTGTGGGGGGGTTTGATAAGTGCAAGCTACTGTTCAATTTCTGCGGAAAATTAGGGTTTTAGAGAATTCACACGGGCGTGTGGAAATTCCAGACGGCCGTGTGAATGAATTTTTCAGCCAGACAGAAACTTCACATGGGCGTGTGGAAATTCCACACGGCCATGTGAATCGATTTTTCAGCCAGACAGAAACTTCACACGGCCGTGTGGAAATTCCACACGGCCTTGTGAAGCCCCCGATAAGTCCGATTTTAAAGCCACGATTCAACAATATAAAAAGGAATTTTGGAGACCTTTTGGGATATCTTTTGACCTACCTACCTTTCTCTTCAACTTGGGGAGTGCGGCTAGGGTTTTGGAGAGGATTTCGTTGAGGTTTAGCACGCGTCATCGGCATCGTCACCGACGTTCGACGGCCGCACAAGACCACGGCCACACCATATACAAGGGGGTTTTCATCAATGTCTTTGATTTGTACTTTCTTTTCTATTTTGATGAACATGTATAGCTCCATGACGAGCTAAACCCCTTGAGGGTATTCGGACTTGTAAACTCTAGGGTTTTTATGTTTTTAGACATTGTTATTATGCTTTTCCATGATTGATGAATAAAAATTGAGTTTCAATCTTAATTTCATCTTGTTAATATTTTCCCTTAGATGTGACACTAGGGTTGAGAACAATTTAGGTTACCCCTTAGAGGTGTGACAACTCTTTGAGTGTTAGACTACTTAAGATTGAAGAGGGTTAAGAGGGAGAGTTGTGAGGTAGCGATGTACCCGTTTCCCCTTCGATGTGGTTTCTCCCTACCTCCATTTTCTTGATTTCATAGTGGTCGAAATAGAGTGAAGTGCTAGGCAGATAAACTCCCATGGGGCTTAGTTACGCAAGTAACAGAATGAAGGATTGAAGTGAATCCTACGCGCTGGGGCTTAATCTAGACTAAGGTTCTTCCACCTGGACCAAAGGGTTAGAACTACACATAGGAACAGGTTTTACCACTAGGAATCCCTAGAGCTTAAAGCAATCCCACGTAGTGTGAGGTTTAGGTAGATATACTCCCCTAGGGCTTAGTCATGCGAGCGACAGAATGAAGGGTGACGTGAATCCTAATACCGGGGCATAGTGTTGGGTTTAGTCACGGTTGTCCCTAGGTTTGGGACCGTGAGTTTTAGGATATCCTCGATGACACGACCCCTTGCGTGTATCCCGCAAGTGCACGGGTTTGTCGAAGTAATAAATTTACCTTGGTGAGAAGGTAGTCGAATCCACAGGGAATAGGGAGATAGAATATAAGGTTTCACTAATTAAGCTATGCAAAATACGGAGAACGATAATAAGATTGATGAGTGAAAATAATGCAAAGCAATAAACTAAATAGAGAGATGGAAGAAAGAAGTGCAAGTAGGAAAATCGAGAAGGACTAACAATGAATAAAAGGGGTGTATCCGGACAAGCTACCTCTAGGGTCTATGTTTCAAGTGCAAGACTATGATATTATACTCTCCTATTGATGTCAATTGAGTCGAGGATATCCTAAGACTCACGGTCCCAAACCTAAGGACAACCGTGACTAACTCCAACACTATGCCCCGGTGTTAGGATTCACAACACCCTTCACTCTGTCACCTAGATGACTAAGCCCCAGGGGAGTCCATCTGCCTAAACCTCACACTATGTGGAGTTGCATTATGCTCTAGGGATTCCTAGTGATTAAACCTGTTTCCTATACGTAATTCTAACCCTTTGGTCCAGGTGGAAGAATCCTAGTCTAGATTGAGCCCCAGCAAATAGGATTCACTACAACCCTCCACTCTATTACTTATGTAACTAAGCCCTAGGGGAGTTTATCTACCTATTGCTTCACTCTATTTCGATCGCTATTAAATCAAGGAATCGGAGGTAGGGAGAAATCACATCGAAGGGGAAAGGGGTACATTGCTACCTCACAACTCTCCCTCTCAACCCTCGTTAATCTTGAGTAGTCTAATCCTATAGGAGTTGTCACACCTCCAAAGGAAAGCCTAGATTGCTCTCAACCCTAATGTCACGTTTAAGAGAAAACAATATGAAAGGATAATCAAGATTAAAAACTCAATTTTATTCATCAATGATGGAAAGCATAATAATCAATGTCAAAGAAACATAAGAAACCCTAAAGTTTACAAGTCCGAATACCCCACGAGGGGTTTAGCTCCTCATAGAGCTATACATGTTCATCAACGTGAGAAATAAAGCATAAAACATAGACATCAATGAAAAAACCCCCTCGAATTAGTGTGGCCGTGGTCTTGTGCAAACGTCGAACCTCGAAATCGATGCCAACGACGCGCTAGAACCTCCACGAAATCCTCTCCGAAACCCTAGCCGCACTCCAGAAAGTTGGGGAAAAGATAGGTCCAAAGATCCCTCAAAAGGTTGCAAAAATCCCCTTTTATATTGTTGAATCGCGGCTTTAAAATTGGACTTATCGGGGGCTTCACACGGCCGTGTGGAATTTCCACACGCCCGTGTGTCTTCACTGGATGGCTGAAATTGCAAAACACACGGCTGTGTGGAATTTCCACACGCCCGTGTGACTTCTCTGTCTGGCTAGAAATTGGCTCACACGGCCGTGTGGAATTTCCACACGCCCGTGTGACTTCTCTGGAACACTAATCTTCAGCTGAACAGGCTTGGTAACTTGCCGAAACGCCTCCCGGGTCCATTGTTCTTCATCGAGGCCATTACTTGGGCACACAAGCAACGGTAGGTCGCGCCGATTGCTTCAAGTCTTCTTCTTTCGCGAGATTCTCCTAAGTAACACGGATTGGACTTGTTGTGAATGTGACTGCCTTTGTGCCCCTCCAAAAGAGGTTGGCACACATCCACAAGTCCAAATACGTGCTTCGTTCCTTGCTTGGTCCGAGAACATCCCAACATTGGCGAATGCGACCTAATTTCATTCTTCTTCTCCAATTAGGCTCCACAATACCTTCAATGCACAAGAGAACACAAATGCACACATTTAGTGATAAAACCTGATAAAAGATATGCTTAATGTAAGATAATAGCGCTTCGCGATACTATAACACAAGCACTTATCAAACCCCCCCACACTTAAGCTTTTGCTTGTCCTCAAGCAAAATAGAACGTGAAAGTACTTGGGAAGAACAATTGAAAGTGCTCGGCCTTAGGTTCACCAAAAGCATGCAAAAGAAGCATTCTACAAGTAAGGGGAACTCAAAACATTGCATAAGGTTACCAATGCTCTAGCTAAAAACTCGAATCAAAAAGGATGAAAACTCGAAAATGTGTTAGTGTGTGCGATCTTACTCAAGAGAACCGACGAGTACTCCTCAAACTTTGGTTAGAAAGGACTTATTTATATACAAAAACAAAAAATAGTGGTGGAAGTAGTAGCTTCACACATCCTTGAAGGTAGCCCTTTCCTAGGCGGCCGCCAAAGGTGGCTTTCACTCTTTCGAGGAGGTAGCTCTTTCTACCGGGGTAGTAGCTTTCACGCATCCCATGAGATAGCTCTTTCTCTCATTAGGGCATAAATTGTATCCGACTTATGAGAGTAGCTTCATACATCATAGGAGGTAGCTCTTTCCACCCCAAATGCATAATCAAAACAAAGCTAATATTTACAAACTCATATACTTTTTTTTTTTTTTTTTTTTTTTTTTGCATTTTCCAAAGTAAAACTAAGAACGATGATAAACTTGTCCTTAAAAAAAAAACTTCAAGATTGAGTTTCCAAAAGATTCCAAGAGTAAGTTGTGTACTAAGATGATTCGAGCAAAAATTCCCTAAAATTCAAGTGAAAACTAGAGTATGATAGGATACAATGTTGAAAATTCTCCTAAACTATAAGAATACAACCGTTGCAACTGAGGTGAACCGCCATAGGCTACATTAGCATAAGCAATTGAACGCACAATTAAATGTGTGTGCAATGTGAACTCCCCCCCACACTTAAGATGTACATTGTCCTCAATGTACGCATATAAGCACAATAATAAGTGAAAACGATAAAAGCAATTAGTGTGGAAGTGGCAATTGAAACATTACTCCCCTGAACTCCAAGTGTTGCGTTTGATGAAGCTAGGTCATTGAGAGTTGAGTCTCAATGGTTCGTGGAACACACACGATTCCATGACCGTGTCAATGACTATTCCTCAAAATCCTTACATCCAAGACCATCTGCGCACACATAAACGAGGGTTCAGTAAAGCTCAATAAAACTCGAGTATATAAAATGTAAAGCAATGAATACAACTCGAGATAAAAAGAAAAAACAAAAGAAAAGCTATACTCAGAAGGAGAATCCTTTCTGAGTACTACAAGTCCAAAATAAAGTAAAGATATACAGAAATGACAAATAAAAGAAAAGAATCTAAAATCTAAGACGCCTCAGCGTCGATGTCCTGAGTGGTGGCCTCTGGTGCTGCTGGAGGCTCTGGATCTGCTGGTGGATCGGCTGATGTCGGGGGAGAAGGTGGTGGAGGAGAAACCCGAGGTCGGACCACGAAGGAGGAGGAGGCGACAATCTGCTCGAAGATCTGTCGCAAGCTCCGGAACTGCGCCATCACCTCCTGGTGCTGTGTAATCTGTGTGGCCCTAACCTCGGCCACCTCGGTCTGTAGGATCCCCACTGCGCTCTCGAGGCGCTCCAGTCTGTCCTGGCCTCGAGACGGTGAAAACATCCGCACCGGAGGTGGCTCCGGCGCAGTGGGGGGTACCTCGGTCTGTGTATCCGTCGGGGGTGGCTCTAAAGCTGCCTGTGTACCCTGAGTCTGCTCCGTCTAGGGTATGGTCCAGGTATACGTCCCTGATCCTCCTCTGCGGATCATACCCATCATCCTCAAGGTATCTGTGCCCAGGGGAACTGGTACACTCGTCTTCTCTGCTCCCCTGACTCCATCTCTGAGCCCCAGGCCAATGAGAAGTCTGGTGATGTAGGGGCCTGCAAAGATAACTCCTACCCTGGGGTACTGGCCCTGATGGCGAATGTAGTCGGCCACAATGTGCCCCAGGTGGAGTGGCTCACTCTCCACCATCGAATACAAGTAGAGGAGCTCCTGGCGACTCAGAACACCAGTACTGTCTCCCCTGCCACTAATAGATCTGCTCATAACTGCGTGTAGACATCTATAGGCAGGTCGAGAAAGGCATGAAGCCTTGGAGACACCTGGCTCGTACTGACCCTGACCACAAAGTCTGCTATACGCCTGCTGCGGTGTCACGGTACCCGGGTAGTCTGTGGGGAGCAATGAGTACTCCTCTGTCTCAGTGTATGCCTCATCATATAGACCCATCCCAATCGAAAACTGGCTCATACTGAGGCTGTAATGTCGACCGAGGGCTCTGAACTGAACTGTGGTGCCCTCGGTGAAACTGCTGTACCCCCGGTCAAACTCAAACGACGCCAGGACCTCTAAGGTGAGCGGTCGAATCACCGAGTCCCGGATAACCATCAATCTCTCCCAGCTACCGACTGAGAGCAGCTCGCCAATCTCATCTGTGACGCTGTCTCCCCCCTGAATACTCCTCACTATACTCAAATCCAAATATCTCGTCTGTCCAAAATGGAGTCCTGATAAACGCTCAAACCGAACCTGATGCTCGGTTATACTGAACTCTGTCTCTGCTGGAGGAGGTGTGGGCTCACGGGGGCGCTTCCCTGTCGATTTCCTGGGTCTAGAAGACATTCCTGTAAGATTGGAAAAGAAAACAATCAAAAACAGTTCAAAATAACCAATCTGCAGAAATCCACACGGCCGTGTGTTAATTCCACACGCCCGTGTGGAGTTTCTGACGGGCAAAGCATCACGGCCGTGGGGTTAAAAATCCACAATTTACATCTAAATTCGTTCTAATTTCATTCTAAGCATGCTCGTATGTAATGTAAACATTCAAACCAAGCAAAATTGTATAAAAGAACGAATTGAATCAAGAATTGACGAAGAAAAAGGTACTGAAGGTCTCACCGTCGGTGAAGATGAAAAACAAAGTAATACGGCCGGAAAACTCAAACAAATTCCTACAAAAACCTCAGAGAAAGTCGGGGAAGTGATAGAGAGGGTAGGAGAGAAATTTAGAGTGGAGAATGAAGAGGCACAAGTGATTTCTATAAGAAAAACGCGCGGCTTTTGAAGTTCTGGAAATTCTCACGGCCGTGTGAAGTAACCACACGGCCGTGTGCCTCAGAAATTAGGGTTCACAGGGGCTAACACACGCCCCTGTGCGCACTCTGGTCATTCTCTGAACTACCTCACACGGCCGTGTGTTAATTCCACATGGCCGTGTGCCTCCACAGGGGTCTACACAGGGCCACCCACACGGGCCTGTGGACTCTCGGGAAAACACAGACGCTCTCTGAAAAATTTTCACACGGCCGTGTGAAACATCCACACGGCCGTGTGCCCAACTTGGCCAAGAACACAAGGCCGTCACAGGGGCACCTCACATGCCCCTGTGGCTTCTCTGACTCGCCCGAGAAACAATAGATGTTTCACACGGCCGTGTGAATAATCCACACGGCCGTGTGCCTTGACAAGCTCTCCCACAGGGGCTCACACACGCCCCTGTGGTTTCTCGGGATGAAAGGGAATTCCTGCAGAATTTTCACACGGCCGTGTGGAAATACCACACGGCCGTGTGCCTTAGCACAGTGGCACTCACAGGGGCATCCACACGCCCCTGTGGACTCTCTGGAAAAGAGTTGAAGTTCTGCGAAATTTCACACGGCCGTGTGTTAATTCCACACGGCCGTGTGCCCCTTCTGAAGTTTTTCACAGGGGCAAAGTCACGCCCCTGTGTCTTCTCTGGTTGAGCTCCAATTGGTAACACACGGCCGTGTGTTAATTCCACACGGTCGTGTGTTTTCTCTGGTTTACTTAGAAAATTTTACAGACTCTCAGAAAAATTCAGAAACTCTTTTAAAACACTTAGAGCCTGTATAAACCATAAAAACACGACCAGAGACTATCGAAAACACACTCAACCGACTCATACTTCGTCAATTAACATTAAAGCACACGTAAATAATCGAAAATCCACATGAAAACTCAGCATATGCACATGAAAATTTGGACACCATTGCTAAGACTTTTATTCAATCCTAAAACTAAACTAGGTCCTAGAAAAACTGCAAAACACTTGGGTTGCCTCCCAAGAAGCGCTTGTTTAACGTCACTTAGCTTGACGTACCTGTCTTACCTTACGGAGGTTCATGAGTGGAATTTGTCCTCTTCCCTATAATTTGAAAGCAAGCATTGCATAATCATTGCAAGGTAGAGGGAGAATTATCGAGTTCGTTACCACACATGGGTGAAACACCCTTACTCCGTGAATGCTCATCCCCTTTCTTGTTGGAGTTCTTTTTGTGGCGACGTCTCGACCTCTTTAATCTCCGAAGGACTTTCTTTCTAAGCTCCTTCTCCTTCTTGATGTCTGTTTCAACTGAAACAAGCGCGAGCACTTCTTCCTCTTCAGTCTCCATGTCTTGGTCCGGCCACCCTTCATATGGATCCGGGTTAAACATATCCTGCATATATTCATCAATGCAATCATCAGTGACATCAAGATAATATAGAGCATCATCAAAATCAAGAGAATGTCGCATGGCTTCGGCGAGGCGGTAAGTGAGCTTGTCGTCCCCAACCCTAAGTGTGAGCTCTCCACCGTCCATGTCTATCAAAGCTTTGGAAGTGCGCATGAACGGCCTCCCAAGGATCAGCGGCACCTCGACATCCTCGTCTACATCGAGCACTACAAAGTCGACCGGGAAAATGTACTTATCCACTTTCACCAACACATCTTCAACAATACCCCTCGGATGCCTCACCGATCTATCTGCAAGCTGAAGTGTCATCCGGGTAGGTCTAGGCTCGCCCAAGCCTAGCTTTTGGAAGAACGTGTAGGGCATGACATTGATGCTTGCCCCCGAGTCGGCTAGTGCCATCTCCTCACCCATATCACCAATATTGCACGGTATGATAAAACTTCCGGGGTCCTTCCTCTTGCTTGGCATATTCTTCTGTAGCACTGCCGAACAGTTTGCATCGAGGATGACGGATGCACTTTCCTCTAACTTCCTCTTATTGGTCAAGAGGTCTTTTAAGAACTTCGCGTACTTGGGCATTTGGGCTAATGCTTCCGCAAATGGAATGTTGATGTGCAATTGCTTGAAGACACCCAGAAATTTCTTGTATTGCTCATTGTCTTGGTCATTCTTCAATCGTGAAGGATAGGGAATTCTCGGCTTGTAAGGTGGGGGTGCCACCTCTTTCTCCTTTGGTGCTCCATCCTCTATTTCCACGACTTCGGGTGAGTCCTTAGTCTTCTCAAGAGGGAGATGTCCCTCAACCTCCTTACCACTTCTCAAGGTAATTGCCTTTAGTTGTTCTCTTGGGTTGGTCTCCGTATTGCTAGGTAAACTACCTTGAGGTCTCTCCGCCAAAGTCTTCGCAATTTGCCCTACTTGGTTCTCCAAGTTGTGTAGGGAGGCGGTGTGATTACGAAGAGTAGCTTCCACCGATTGGAACCTTGCGTCCGAAGAAGAAACGAACCGTGTGAGGGCTCTCTCTAGGTCAGTCATCTTTCCCTCCAACCCGGTCACTCGGCTTTCTAAATTCGGAGCTTGTTGACTTTGAAATCCCGGTGGTGCACTATTTTTGTTCTGTTGTGACTGTCCTTGATTGCTCCAAGAGAAGTTCGGATGGTTCTTCCATCCCGGATTGTATGTACCACTATACGGGTTGCCTTGGCCTTGTCCTCGATATGAATTCCCCACAAAATCGGCCTGCTCTACCGCACTAGTGCCTCCAATAGCAATAGGACAATCTCTTGAAGCATGTCCTCCCCCACAACCGTTACAAGTAGTGATGGCCGCAACTCTTGGCGAAGCTAGAGCATCTAGCTTCTTACTCAACGATTCCACTTGTGCTGCCAACGATGTAACCGCATCAACCTCATGAATTCCGGCAACCTTTTTCCTATCCCTTGAGTTCCATTGATAGCTATTCATAGCCATCTCCTCTACAAGGTGCCGAGCTTCACCGGGAGTCTTGCTTCCAAGAGTCCCTCCGGCCGCCGCATCTAAGAGTTGCTTTGTACTCGGATTCAACCCGTTGTAAAATGTGTGAATAATCATCCACTCGGGAAATCCATGTTGCGGACATTTGCGAAGGAGCTCTTTGAACCTGTCCCATGTCTCGAATAGAGACTCCAATTCCATCTGTAGAAAGGAAGATATCTCATTCCGGAGTCTTGCAGATTTCCCCGGTGGAAAGTATCTAGCCAAGAATGCCTCGGCCATTTCCTCCCACGTAGTAATGGAGGCTCTAGGTAATGAGTGCAACCAATGCCTTGCTTTTCCTTTCAATGAAAATGGGAAGGCTCTCAATCGAATTGCATCGTCCGTCACTCCATTTATCTTCAACATGTCACACACTTCCAAGAAATTTTCTATGTGACTATTAGGGTCTTCATCGGCTAACCCATTAAACTGTGCGGACTGTTGCAACATCTGAATGAACGACGGCTTCAATTCGAAATTCATTGCTGTAATTGGGGGCCTCACGATGCTTGATTGGGTCCCCATAACTGCGGGTCTAGCAAAATCGGACAACGTTCGCTGCTGCTCGTTCTGTTCTGCCATTGTCTCTGATCCTTCTGTCTCAATATCGGCTTGATTTGATGCTTCTTGTGCAGGTTCTTTCCCTTTACGATGTGTTCTTCTTCCAATGTCTGGGTCTCCTTCAACAAGTATTGAAGGGTTCCCACGGGTCATAACCTGGAGCCGAAAACAAAGAAAAGAAAAATAAGAACAATGATAGGTAAAGAAAATATGAAATAGAATGCGAAGTGAATAGCTAAATTAGTGAAAAACAAATATCTAAAACGCCAATTCCCTGGCAACGGCGCCAAAAACTTGACACGACCCCTTGCGTGTATCCCGCAAGTGCACGGGTTTGTCGAAGTAATAAATTTACCTTGGTGAGAAGGTAGTCGAATCCACAGGGAATAGGGAGATAGAATATAAGGTTTCACTAATTAAGCTATGCAAAATACGGAGAACGATAATAAGATTGATGAGTGAAAATAATGCAAAGCAATAAACTAAATAGAGAGATGGAAGAAAGAAGTGCAAGTAGGAAAATCGAGAAGGACTAACAATGAATAAAAGGGGGGTATCCGGACAAGCTACCTCTAGGGTCTATGTTTCAAGTGCAAGACTATGATATTATACTCTCCTATTGATGTCAATTGAGTCGAGGATATCCTAAGACTCACGGTCCCAAACCTAAGGACAACCGTGACTAACTCCAACACTATGCCCCGGTGTTAGGATTCACAACACCCTTCACTCTGTCACCTAGATGACTAAGCCCCAGGGGAGTCCATCTGCCTAAACCTCACACTATGTGGAGTTGCATTATGCTCTAGGGATTCCTAGTGATTAAACCTGTTCCTATACGTAATTCTAACCCTTTGGTCCAGGTGGAAGAATCCTAGTCTAGATTGAGCCCCAGCAAATAGGATTCACTACAACCCTCCACTCTATTACTTATGTAACTAAGCCCTAGGGGAGTTTATCTACCTATTGCTTCACTCTATTTCGACCGCTATTAAATCAAGGAATCGGAGGTAGGGAGAAATCACATCGAAGGGGAAAGGGGTACATTGCTACCTCACAACTCTCCCTCTCAACCCTCGTTAATCTTGAGTAGTCTAATCCTATACGAGTTGTCACACCTCCAAAGGAAAGCCTAGATTGCTCTCAACCCTAATGTCACGTTTAAGGGAAAACAATATGAAAGGATAATCAAGATTAAAAACTCAATTTTATTCATCAATGATGGAAAGCATAATAATCAATGTCAAAGAAACATAAGAAACCCTAAAGTTTACAAGTCCGAATACCCCACGAGGGGTTTAGCTCCTCATAGAGCTATACATGTTCATCAACGTGAGAAATAAAGCATAAAACATAGACATCAATGAAAAACCCCCCTCGAATTAGTGTGGCCGTGGTCTTGTGCAAACGTCGTCGAACCTCGAAATCGATGCCAACGACGCGCTAGAACCTCCACGAAATCCTCTCCGAAACCCTAGCCGCACTCCAGAAAGTTGGGGAAAAGATAGGTCCAAAGATCCCTCAAATGGTTGCAAAAATCCCCTTTTATATTGTTGAATCGCGGCTTTAAAATTGGACTTATCGAGGGCTTCACACGGCCGTGTGGAATTTCCACACGCCCGTGTGAAGCTTCTGTCTCGGCTGAAAAATTAATTTCACACGGCCGTGTGGAATTTCCACACGCCCGTGTGTCTTCACTGGATGGCTGAAATTGCAAAACACACGGCCGTGTGGAATTTCCACACGCCCGTGTGACTTCTCTGTCTGGCTGGAAAATGGCTCACACGGCCGTGTGGAATTTCCACACGCCCGTGTGACTTCTCTGGAACACTAATCTTCAGCTGAACAGGCTTCTTCTTTCGCGAGATTCTCCTAAGTAACACGGATTGGACTTGTTGTGAATGTGACTGCCTTTGTGCCCCTCCAAAAGAGGTTGGCACACATCCACAAGTCCAAATACGTGCTTCGTTCCTTGCTTGGTCCGAGAACATCCCAACATTGGCGAACGCGACCTAATTTCATTCTTCTTCTCCAATTAGGCTCCACAATACCTTCAATGCACAAGAGAACACAAATGCACACATTTAGTGATAAAACCTGATAAAAGATATGCTTAATGTAAGATAATAGCGCTTCGCGATACTATAACACAAGCACTTATCACTCGACTTAATTAACATCAATAGGAAAGTATAATAGCATAGTCTTGCACTAGAAGCATAGATCCTAGAGGTAGCTTGTCCGGATACCCTATTTCATTCATTGCTAGTCCTCTCTATTCTCTTTTACTTGCATTTTCTGATCTTCCATCTTTCTAATTAATTTCTTGTCTTTCATTCTGTTTGATTATTACTTTTCCATACGCCGCATAGCTTTATTAGTGAAATCTCATATTCTAAATCCCTATTCCCTGTGGATTCGACTACCCTCTCACCAGGGTAACTTTATTACTTCGACAAACCTGTGCACTTTCGGGTTACACGCAAGGGGTCGTGTCAGCATTTGAGTGCTATTATGATGCGTCAGATTATTATTATTGCCCATGGACACCCATTGAAGAATTATAAAATCCTAACAAATAATGAATATGCATGTTTAGCATGCTCAATGGGAAAACTGATAACCATAAGTTCTAAAAGTAAGGTGGCTGGTGAATATCCTAAATTTTTAGAAAGAATACAAGAGATATATGTGGACCAATACATCCATTATGCGGACCATTTAGGTATTTTATGGTTTTAATCGATGCATCGACTAGATGATGCCATGTTTCACTTATGTTTACAAGAATTGTAGCTTTTGCAAGATTATTGACATAAATTATCAGGCTTAAAGCACAATTTCAACATTATCCTATAAAGATAATTCATCTTGATAATGCTGGTGAATTTACATCAAAATTATTTTATGAATTTTGTATGGCAATTGGAATACAAATTGAGCATCCAGTAGCTCATCTAGATACCCAAAATGGATTGGTGGAGTATTAATTAAAAAACTCCTAATAATTGCTCACCCAATATTATTAGGAGCAAAATTGGCTACAAGTGCGTCAGGTCATGTTATTTTGCATGTTGCAACTTTAATATAGATCCAACCCACTGCATGTAATTCATATTCACCACAACAACTTGTTGTTGGTAAAAAGCTTGATATTTCACATAGAAAAATATTTGTTTATGTAGTATATGTGCCAATAGCACCGCCAAATTGTACAAAAATGGGTCCACAACATAGACTAGTATATATGTCGGTTATGACTCTCTCACTCTCAATTATACGATATTTAGAGCCATTAACGGGAGCTCTATTTACTGCAAGATTTATAGATTGCCATTTTGATGAATCCGCCTTTCCTTCATTAGGGGAAGACATGGTTATTCAAAACAAGCAAAAAGAAATTGATTGTAACACATTTTAATTATATACATATGATCCTTATACTAAAGTTTGTGATCTTGAAGTTCAAAGGATCATTAAATTGCTGAATGTTGCAAATGAATTACTTGATGCATTTACAAATGCAAAAAGGGTAACCAAGTCATATATACCAATTGTCAATGATCCTACAAGAATTGAGATTTCTATTACCCCATTAAAAGAAAAAGAAAAAGAAAACAAACCATGCCAGAAATGCGGAAGGCTAATGGGTGTGATGAGTGCATTTCATATCATATTTTGCATACCTCCAATGCACTCTTTCACTTGTCTTTTAGCACATTTTGTTTATGAATGATGCTATTTTGGGTATGTTTCTATCTGAAGCAGGCTTTTAGGGCCCATAAAACATAGAGAGTAAAATCAGGGACAAAACCAACCAAAGAAAAATAATTTCTCTAAATGTCCAATGCAAGCACGGGCATAGCGCAGATGTGCCACCTCCCAATGGTTCACTCTGGTTGGCAACTCCCCTATTTTTTAGTGGAAACATAGGCAAAGCATGGGGGTGCTATCTCATCGTGATTATCTCAGATTGGAGTGGCTTATACTTTCAGGAGAAGCACAGTCTGTGTGCTCCTTTCATGGGCATGCTCAAGTTGAGCACAGGTGAAGCATGACCGTACTCTCCCCATGATTCCCTCTGGATGACACTTAGCCTCTTTCACTCAAAAGCTTTAAGAAGAGCACAGTTTGAGCATGATCTACTGAGATAGTGTCGAGCTAAAATTTCCTTATTAATTCCCAGATTTAGGGTTTCTTGGCATCTTTTGTTCGGGAGTTTTGTTCTAGAGTGAGGGAACTCTCAAGAGAATGATGATCAGCTGTTACCACTCGAGCCAAGGAGATTAAGGGTGAGTTAAAGACGCCGAAGAAGTGGAGTTGCCCATCCCATGGAGTTTTTGAAGTACATTTAAGGAGATATTATGAAAGGGGGAAGTCTAGATATCGCTCTTCCTTGTGTCTATCTTATTCTCTCATTTGTATGAATTCATGTGGGGCTAAGCATTCCATAGTGCCCTGGGATTGTGAACTACACTGTCTCTCATAGTTTAACTACTTGAGTTTCAATGCCTATGGAGTTCTATTATTTTCTTCTGTAATTCATGTGTTTCATAACTTGACGTGCTTGATTTGCGTAGATTCTTATGTAAAACTTTCACTCAGAAGCTTTATGAAGAGCATGACTTGCTGAGAATGTGTTGAGCCACACGCAAGTTCCTTATTAATTCCCAGATTTAGGGTTTCTTGGCATCTTTTATTCGGAAGTTTTCTTCTAGAGTGAGCGAACTCTTAGAGAATGATGGTAAGCTATCACCACTCGAGCTAAGGAGATTAAGGGTGAGTTAGAGACACCGAAGAAGTGGAGTTGCCCATCCCATGGAGTTCTTGAAGTACATCTGAGGAGATCTTATGAAAGGGGGATGTCTAGATGTCTTTCTTCCTTGTGTCTATCTTATTGTCTCATTTGTATGAATTCATGAGAGGCTAAGCATTCCATAGTGCCCTGGGATTGTGAACTACATTGTCTCTCATACTTTGACTACTTGAGTTTTAATGCCTATGGAGTTCTATTATTTTCTTGTGTCAATCATGTGTTGCATAACTTGACATACTTGATTTGCGTAGATGCTTGTGTAAAACTCGACGTGTGTAGATTACCGTAGTTGTGATTACTTAGTGTTGCAAAACTTGGCGGTATGAAGCCCATAGTTACATTTGCAGAATTTAGCGTATTTGATAGCTATAGATGCAACAAAGCTTTTGAGCTCCCACAAGAATATTAGAATGTACCTTGGTAGGCATTAGACTCAAGTCAGTATCTTAAGCACTTAGGAATCATCCCGGGGCATTGGACTCTTGTTATCGAAACTCAATCCTAGTCTACTTGGTTCTTCCATTCCTTCATTCTTTAGTTTTTTTTAGTAGTTATCTCCTTTATCACTATTTTAGCTTGATTAGACATTAGAGGATGAACTAGTAAGAGAAGTCCAGTCCCTAAGATTTGACAAACCTAACCCCTTATGGGGTACCACTTTATTACTGGTAAAAATCAATGCACTTGTAGAGAGTTCATCAAGTCTTTGGAACCATTGCCAGGGCTGGCAACTTTTTGGAAAATTAGGATTCTGGTAACCTGGTTTGTTTATACTATTCATATTTATGAATATCTCTTTTTGTTTGTTTGATCATTCATCTTATTTTTTCTTTCTTATTTTACTTTTGAAACGTGAGCTAATTTTTCTTCATCTTATTCTGTAAAGGAACAATTGTATGACACGAGGGAGCGCTTTAACTCCATTGGCAAACCCAGATCGTGAAGTCGAAAGAAATTGTCAAAGGCGATTGTGGTAAGTCAACCTAAATGAAGCCAGGTCTGTGGAAGTCAGTATTGGGGTAAATTAAAGGGAAAAAATGACTGACAATCGACAATAAAGCATATCATATTTTGCCCGACCATACTTGGAAAGAATGGAGTCTAGCATTGTTCGTCAACTTGTTATAATGAACAATTTTGAGTTGAAACCAAACTTCATATAGATGGTGCACCAGATGTGCTAGTTTGATGGGTTTCAATATGAAGACCAGTATGAATAGTTGAAAAATATTTTTGGAAATCTATGGCACTTTCAAGGTGAACAACATGTCTGAGGATGATGTTCGCCTTAGACACTTTCCAATCTCGGTACGAGGAAGGGCCAAGCAATGGCTAAATTTCTTGCCACAGGGGTTTATCACAACATGGATGGCCGAGACTTTTCTCACACGATATTCTCCTCTGGTAAAGATTACCAAGTTGAGGAGTGATATCTCCTCCTTCCTGCAATTCAAATCTAAATCCTTGTATGACACTTGGGAGGGGTACAAGGAGATGCTGAGAAAATGCCCACAACATGGAATCATGGAATGAATGCAAATCCAAATCTTTTACAATGGGCTGAACTACACCACTAAGCAGATGCTTGATACAGCCTCAACAGGATCTTTATGCAGTAAACAATCAAGTGCTTCTTATAGTTTGATCAAATAGAAATAAGTGTTAAAGCATACAAATCATCTACGTTCAAAACCCGAAGGCACTATGGCCAGTTAGCCCCTCATGGGAGGGTACAAGGAAAATACAATGAAAGAACCATGAGAGGAAGACATGACTCCCTTCTCTTCTCTAGATGGCCTCTCTTGTTGAGCTCCGTGTGCTAACGCCACCTCTCTTGGTGACTCAAACTCATCCTTGTTCTCCTTAGGCGGTGGGGTGACGCCTGATCTTTGCTCTCATCAAAGTCTTCTTGGTGTAGAAGAGAATCCGTGAACAAAAGATGAGAAGAAACAGTAAAATTTGGAGTTAAAAATGCAGTTTCGGTATTGACACGGTCTTCACAAGATTGTATTTAGCCCATGTCCTTTTTAGAGAATTCCTTGAGTGAAAAACTTAAGATAATCAGTGGCAGCCGCATGGTCTTGTAGCCCCCGTGTCTGCCAAGACACGACTATTTAACTGGCAGCGTGCCCATGTTCCTCCTGAAGAATAAGAGGTGACTTTTCTCCAGAGATTTGAAGTGGAAGGAACGCGGCCATGTAGTAACTGTCTTCGGCCTGGGGCACTCCCGTGTCAGGATTCTACTAGTTTGCTCTCTAGGCTAGGAAGATCAGTGCGCAGAGCACGGCCGTGCTCTTCTCGTGTTCAACTTTCTCTTTTCCCTTGGTCAGTGAACACGAAAAATTCGCTCTCGGATTCACTCCAAAATGATCTACACCCGAGATTTCTACATAATTAACATTATACCTTGAATTGTACCTTGAATAGCACCGATTATACACAAACATATGATAAAGGACGAATAAAAGAATACAGTAGAACGCATGAAAACATGATATAATATGCACTCATCAAATATCCCCACACTTGAACTGTTGCTTATCCTCAAGCAATTTTAAATGAGCTCAATAAACATCCAGATGAGTGCATCACTTCTGATCTCAAATGATCTATAGAGCTTAAAGTAAAGAAGGAGCAATGAGGATTAGAATAACACAATTGATTTATATAAGGCTCCCCTCTACTTCATAGATCTTGTGTGTGTGTGTAAGACCCCAAGAATGTGTGCCCCAAGGTCTTAAGGACTCAACTAAACAATTCACTCTATTTACACTAAGAACAATGGGTAGTAGCTTCATACACCCTAAAGGTGGCCTTCTCCCCAAGTAGATCAGCAAATGTACACTAGCAATGCACAAAATTTGACTACTCAAAAGTGGCTTTCACTCATCTAGGGTGATAGCTCTTTCTACCATCTTCGTACACACAAAATTCAAAATTTTAACTGGTAGGGCATTCCAAGAAGGGAATCCCACTTTGCAAGATTTTTTTTTAAACACAAGAATCACCCAAGATGAGCGATTTACACTCCGGGTAAAGTGAAATAATTTTCAGTCTAAAAAGTAAAAGAGAGTCTACAATTATACTCAGATGGTTCCTAACACACCAATGTCCTCCTAAGTTTAAGCAATACAGAACAAGCAATCACGGATCATCATTAGTAAAGCACTCATCAATAACAAGTATGCAACCTTCCCGCACACTCGAAATCTACATTGTCCTCAATGCATGAATGAATAACATGCAAAGCAATAATTTCGGACACAAATATTAAAAGAGGGTACAAAAGTCTTCCATGAACATGGAGAGTAATGGTGCCACTCTCGCATGAGTGCTATTCAACCCTAAATCTACATACATAGAGAATGATGTGGCTGCTCTCAATGTGTTTCAAAATCAAATCAAAGAACCCAACACACACCTGAGAAATATGGAGGCACACAATTAAAGAACACAACTAACAAAATAGGACTGAAATAAAGTACGAAAAGTAAACAAACCAAAATGCCAGTAAAGGAGGGGGCTCCCTTGCTACTGGACTACAAAGTGGAAAGTACAAAAACAAGACTAACATAAACTGCTGAAAAGAAAAGAAACAATAAAACAAATGCAAGACCTTAAAAAGACATCAAGACATGTCATCATTAGGCCGGGGGCCATCGGTAGGCAGTGCAAAATAGGATGCGGAGTGGTCAGTGATGCGCTAGAGACTCGATCCGACCCAACGAAAGCAAGGGTGATCCGCGGGATAAAAGACTAGGGCAAACATGCTGTAATCAAGCAGTGAGGGTAGCAAACTGACACACCGCTTGCGTATGTGTACCGCTAGTGCACGGGTAGTCGAAGTTATAATTACCCTGGTGAGTGGGTAGTCGAATCCACAGAGAACGGAAGTACTAGTGATAAGTGCTTGTGTTATAGTAATACGAAGTATTATTATCTTACATTGCGCATTACGTTTCTCAGATTTAATCACTAATTAGTGTCTATTTGTGTTCTTTTGTGCATTGAAGGGTTGTAGAGAAGATTTATAGAAAAAGAAGCAAGAATAGGTTATGTTCGCCATTGTTGAGGAGTTCTCGGACCAAGCAAGGAACAAGGCACGAGTCTAGACTTGTGGGTGTGTGCCAACCTCCATTGGAGGGGCACAAAGGCAGTCACACTCACAAAAGTCTATAACTCGTGTAGGATTGGAGAATTTCACCAATGAAAAGAAATGAAGTAATCGACATAATCTACCGTTGATTGTGTGCCCAATTCAACGGGCTCGATGAAGAACAATGAATTCGGGAGCATTCCGGTGAGTACTGTAGCAAAACCAATGTAGCAAGCTACTGTTCACTTTTCTGCCAAAAATCAGGATTTCAGAGAGTTCACACGGGCGTGTGGAAATTCCACACGGCCGTGTGAATTAATTTTCTAGCAAGCCAGAAACTTCACACGGGCGTGTGGAAATTCCACACTGATGTGTACTGTAGCAAAGTACTGCAGCAAACACTGTAGCAAGTTACTGTTCACAGCAGCCGAAAATCAGCAAAACAGAATTTCCTTACGGCCATGTTGAATTAACACACGGGCGTGTGGAAATTCTGCAGCCCGTGTGGAAAATCCACAGGGGCGTGTCGAACTCCGATTTCAGCCTATAAATAGTCCGTTTTCAGATCTATTTGGGGACCCCCCCTTCTATCTCTTGCTTATCTTTTGGGAGGCTTTCGGCTAGGGTTTGGAGAGGTTCTTCGAGGTCTTTGGAGGTGAATATATAGCATTGACATCGACAACCTTTGGAAGAAAGCTATTGGGGGAGCTTTCGTCGGCATCGATTGGGCGAGGTGTGCCCTAGGCTTGACAAGGCATTCGTGGAGAAGACTAGGCGGCTCCACAAGACTATCGATACGATCTACAAGGGGGTTTTCTTTATGTTTTTATTGCATATGTTCTTAATCTCTTTATTGATTCTGTATTGCTCCATGGAGAGCTAAACCCTAGTGGGTATTCGGACTTGTAAACCCTAGGATGATATTGTTTCAATGACTTTTATTATGCTTTCTTTATTGATGAATTTGATTGAGTTTCAATTTTAATTATCTTTTGCTATTGTTTTCCCCTAGCCGTGACTCTAGGGTTGAGAGCAATTTAGGTTACCCTTTGGAGGTGTGACAACTCCTATAGGGTTAGACTACTTAAGATTGAAGAGGGTTGAGAGGCAGAGTTGTGAGGTAGCGATGTACCCCTTTCCCTTCAGGTGTGATTTCTCCCTACCTCCGATTCCTTGATTTATTAGCGGTCAAAATAGAGTGAAGTGTTAGGTAGATAAACTCCCCCAAGGCTTTGGGGTGATGTGAATCCTATGCACTGGGGCTTAATTTAGACTAGGGTTCTTCCACCTGGACCAAAGGGTTAGAACTACTACACATAGGAACAGGTTTTATCACTAGGAATCCCTAAAGCTTAAAGCAATTCCACGTAGTGTTAGGCTTAGGTAGATATACTCCCCTGGGGCTTAGTTGCGTGAGCGACAGAGTGAAGGGTTGACGTAAATCCTATTGCCGGGACATAGTGTTAGGTGTTAGTCACGGTTGACCTTAGGTTTGGGACTGTGTGTTTAAGGATATCCTCGACTCAATAGACATCAATTGTAGAGCATAATACAAGTTTTGCACTAGAAGCATTAGTCCTAGGGGGAGCTTTATCCGGGTACCCCATCGTTATATCGATTACCTCTCCGACCCTCATTATTCTTCTTGCACTCTTTTATTTTCTTTTACATCTATACATATTTACTTTTCTCATCATCGATTCCCATCACAGCTAAATAGCGATAACACTTGTTTCTGAACACTATTCCCTGTGGATACGACTACCCACTCACCAGGGTGTTTTATTACTTCGACAAACTCGTGCACTTGCGGGATACACGCAAGGGGTCGTGTCAACTAGTAATGACTAATTCTCAGTTATCTAGTTGAATCAATAATATGAAGCAATGGATGTAATACGTAAATTAAGAAAATAACAAGCAAGCAAGTAAAAGAAAAGGTAAAGGAGATCTCTATCAATGAAGATGAGATACCCGGGCAATGCTCCCCCTAGGCTCTATCATGAAGTGCAAGACTAACTAAATGCTTCTAAACCGAATTCTATGAGTCGAGGCAATCCAAGAATAATCGGTCCCAACCACCAGGCCACCGATACTAGTCCCCTACAAGGTCCCGGTGGAGAAATCGCTCAATCTCAACACCTTACACCCTATATGACCGCAATGAACTTTAGGGATACCTAGGAGTGAAACCGATTCCTAAAATTAGATCTAACCCTACTTCTAGGTGAAAGATCCCTAACCCCCTACAAAGGTCCCGACGGAGAAATCTATGAATCTCAGGCCTCACACCCCATATGGCTGCATAAAGCTTAGGGAATACAGAGATTGGAAACACTCAATCGGAAGGGAAATGGGACACTCCTCTATCTCAAGACTCACCGTCTCAACCTTCTTTAAACTTGTATGTTCTAATCACTAATGGAGACCTCTCTCTCACCAAGGAAACAAATCTAGCATACCAAACAACCATACGAATCAATAAGGCATGCAAGCAATGATTAAACAAGATTAAAACTCAAATTAACTCAGAATTAAAAGAAAGCAATAAGAGAGTCAACACATGAATTGAAACCTAGGGTTCACATGCCCAAGTATCTACTAGGGTTTAGCCCTCCATGGGGCTTATTACAAAGCAAAAGATAATGAAGTAAAAAGTAATGTAATCCATGAAAGTAAACCATCTCGAATTAGTGAGGATGGCCTTGATGAATCGTTCAATGTCTCGAAGGAACCTTCTCTGAAGCTAGGTCACCAATGGCTCCCCAATGCTATCTCGTCGAAAGATCTATCGAAGTTGGTGGAGAACGACTCTCAATATCGCCAAAGACCTCGTCCTTGAAACCCTAGCCGCTCTTGCCTTCAAACGTGCGCAAAAAGTCCTTTTAAAATCGGCAAAATGGCGTATTTATAACTTTGGAAATGCGCCAGTCACGTGTCTTCACGCGGTCGCACGGGCTGTAAAATTCCCACGCGGTCGCGTGAACAGTGATTTCTGCTACAGTACTGCTACAATATAAGTGAATAGTATTTTGCTACAATATAAGTAGGAACATGATAGTATGACTGCTTTTGTGCCCTTCTATCACACAAATTGGCTTGAATTCTTCTGGAAGTTAGCACACACCCTCATGTGCATGATCCCTCTTGTGCCTTGACACTTGTGTTGTAAAAAGCTCCCAACAATAGGTCTTTATAACCCATTTTTGCTTTCTTTTTCTCCTTCAATACTTTCACAACCTAATTTCACAAAAGAACACCAAAATACACTTTATGAGACACAATCCATGGTAAAATGATGCTCATTGCATGTAAAACAAGTGGATAAAACATGTCTACTCAAGCACTTATCACAAACCTAATCTCTTAAAGCTGCGGTAGGAGAAAGGACTGCTCCCACTTGTGATAGCTAGCTGTGACTCATCTCTCAGGAGGCTCATTCCTCGAAGAAGTTGGGTGATGTACGGGCCAACAAAGATCGACTGCCCCTAGTGTTAGTCGACTGATGATGGAAAGTGCTGACAATAACATAGCCCAAACGATAAGGAATCCTCTCGACCATACTTAGTAAGTACTTGAATTTAGGAATAGTAATGGTGTTGATGCTTCGAATCCAACCAGTGATAGTGCCAATGAACTATAATGCCCGTGACTTGAGGAGGGAGACCGTGGTATGGTTGGTTCGGAAGGGACAAACAATGTCACATAACCTACGCCAATAAGCCAACGGGGACACCATAATGTCGGGTGAAGTCATGAAGGCATGATATTCATCCATCTGTGTATAGGCTAGATTATTCAGTCCCATGAACATGGAAAGCTCGGAGTAACTCAGATGGAAGTCTTGCCCACATAATTAGAAGGTAATGTTGTAGGGGTTCTCTCAGGTGCCCCTCTGCCTCACAAATGCGGACAGTAACTTGAGTATGATATCCCTGTAAGCGGGCTCGGTGACCGTAAGAACTCGGATCCATTTATCCATGCTAAGAAGCTGCTCAACTTCCTCGTGCAAGTCTGCACGCTGTAAGGCGTCCCAATCAATTGTACGTACAATGCTGAAGATACGGGCAGAGAGCAGAGAGCAATGCTCCTGAATGCCATGTATGAGAGGAATGACTTATCTAGATAATGTATGCAAAAGAAAAAAGTTAAAAATCAATTTGGGGTGAGGAAATCCAGAGATGACACGACCATGTATTTTGGAACACGACTGTGGTGCATAGGAAAAGATGAAGCCCCAAAGAAAAAAAACTGACATGACCGTGGTTCATGGGAACACGGCTGTGGTCTACATTTAAACCAAATAAATCCCACATTTGTGCCAAGTTAGGACTTTTTTGGATCTTTTCACCTAATTTCATGAAGGTTGCTGCTAGAGTTTGGAAAGGACTTTGTGGAGGATTGGAGCGCACCATCGGCATCGATATCGAAGCCCGTCGGCCGCATAAGACCAAGGCCATGCTACACAAGGGAGTTTTCATCTATGTTTTTGATTCATGTTTATTCTTATACATTGATGGATTTGTATAGCTCGATGAGGAGCTAAACCCCTTGTGGGTATTTGGACTTGTGAACCTTAGGATGATTTTGTTTCTATGACATGTTAATATGCTTTCTTAATTGATGAATTTAATTGAGTTCCAATCTTGATTTATTCTTGCATTGATTTTCCCTTAGATGTGACACTAGGGTTGAGAGTCATCTAGGATATCCTTTAGAGGTGTGACAACTCCTATAGGTTTAGACTACTCGAGATTGGAGAGGATCGAAAGGGTGAGTAGTGAGGTAGCGAAACGTCCCCTTTCCCCTCCAGTGTGATTTTCCCTACCTCCGTATTCCAAGAGTTTTTAGCGGTCAAAATAGAGCGAAGTGCTAGGAGATGAAATCCCGTGGGACTTAGTTGCACGAGCGATAGAGTGAAGGGTTGTAGTGAATCCTAGTGCTAGGCCTTAATTGAGAATAGGGTTCTTTCACCTCGACCAAAGGGTTAGAACTACACTTAGGAACAGGGCTGATAAGTGCTCGTGTTATAGTAACGCGAAGCATTATTATCTTACAATGAACATATCTTTTTATCAGATTTTGTTACTAAATAGTGTGCATTTGTGTATTCTTGTGCATTGTAGGTTTGTGGAGCCAATTTAGAAAGGAAGAATGAAGTTAGATTGTATTCGCTGTTGTTGGGAAGTTTTCGGACCAAGCAAGGAACAAGGCACGAGATTAGACTTGTGAGTGTGTGCCAACCTCCATTAGAGGGGCACAAAGGCAGTCACATTCACAACAAGTTTAACTTGTGTAGCTTAGAAGAACTTTGCCAAGAAGGAGATTTGAAGCAATCGGCACGATCTACCATTGATTAGGTGCCCAATTCAGTGGCCTCGATGAAGAATGACGGATTCAGAAGCATTTCGGCGAGTACTGTAGGAGCACTATATCTTTGTTAATGCTGTAGAACATTGTATCAAGCTACTGTTCATTTTCTGCAAAAATTCAGAATTACAGAGAGTTCACACGGGCGTGTGAAATTTTCACACGACCGTGTGAACTAATTTTCTAGCAAGCCAGAAACTTCACACGGCCGTGTGAAGTCCCGATAAGTTCAAATTTAAAGCCGCACTCAACATTATAAAAGTCCGATTTGGAGACTTTCAAGACTTCTTTTGACCTATCTTTCTCCCCAACTTCTGGAGAGTGCGGCTAGGGTTTCGGAGAGGACTTCGTGGTGGTTTGGAGCGCGTCATCGGTATCGATATCGACGTTCTACAGCTGCACAAGACCACGGCCACACCATACGCAAGATGGTTTTCATCAATGCTTTTTATTTACACTTCCTTTTATATTTTGATGAACATGTATAGCTCCATGAGGAGCTAAACCCCTCGTTGTATTCAGACTTGTAAAACCCTATGATTATTATGTTTCTATGACATTGTTATTATGCTTTTCCATTATTGATGAATAAATTTGAGTTTCAATTTTAATTATCTTTTGCTATTGTTTTCCTTTAGCCGTGACACTAGGGTTGAGAGCAATCTAGGTTACCTTTTGGAGGTGTGACAACTCCTATAGGGTTAGACTACTTAGGATTGAAGAGGGTTGAAAGAGTGAGTCGTGAGATAGCGAAATGTTGCCTTTCCCTTCCGGTATGATTTCTCCCTACCTCCGTTTCCTTGGATAATTATCGGTCGAGATAGAGTGTTAGGGCTTAATTTGGACCAGGGTTCTTACAACTGGACCGAAGGGTTAGAACTACATATAGGAATAGGTTTTATCACTAGGAATTCCTAGGGCTTAAAGCAATTCCACATAGGGTTAGGCTTAGAAAGATAGACTCCCCTGGGGCTTAGTTGACAGGTCAACAAGAGTCAAGGGTCGTAGTGAATCCTAATGCCGGGGCATAATGTTGGGGTTAGTCACGATTGACCTTAAGTTTGGGGCCATGAGTTTAAGGATATCCTTGACTCAATTAACATCAATAGGAAAGTATAATAGCATAGTCTTGCACTAGAAGCATAAGTCCTAGAGGTAGGTTGTCCGGATACCCTATTTTATCCATTGCTAGTCTTTCTCTTTTAACTTTTATTTGCACTTTCTTATCTTCCACCTCTCTGTTTAATTTCTTCTCTTTTGGTATAATTAATTCCATAATCCACTCATCAATTCGATTATCACTTTTCGTACACCGCACAACTAAATAGCGAAATCTTGTGTTTTAAATCCCTATTCCCTGTGGATTCGATTACCCACTCATCAGGGTAATTTTATTACTTCGACAAGTCCCATGCACTTGTGGGATACACGTAAGGGTCGTAATCAAGGGCTAATCACTTGGAATCCCTAGAATGTAAAGCAATCCCACATAGTGTGAGGCTTAAGAAGATGGACTCCCCTAGGGACTTAGTTGACAGGTCAACGAGAGTTAAGGGTCGTAGTGAAATCTAATGCCGGGACATAATGTTGGGTTTAGTCATGGTTAACCTTAGGTTTGGGATAGTGTGCTTTATGATGTCCATGAACTATTATGCATCAATAGGAAAGTAAAATACATTGTTGGTGAGTGGCCGCGCGACAGGCTAAAAAGCTAGCACGCGGCTCCCCGGCCGCAAGTGCACGGGTCATCAAGTAATAACCTCACAAGGAGGGTCGTATTCCCTAGGGCCCGAGATCTACTATTACTTCCTTTTGGGGGTCACTTTCTAGTCGATCGAAACAGGGTTGATGCAAATTTAAATAATAAAAACAAGTAAAGAAATGCAAGTAAAATAAAGCTCAATCCGGAATAAAGATAGAGATGAAGAAGCAAATAATTGGGGAAGGCCTCGGGCGAGGATTCCCCTGGGAGAAAACTAAGAACGAATGACCATGGAATTCAATAAACTAAGGTTGGTTTGGTTTTGATCCGCTAGACTCGGACGTCGACTACCCCGGAACCTCCGTAGTGTAGCCCTAATCCAGTACGGGTTTCTCTATTCAGAAAATACCCCTACGATATCAATGAGAACAAGGAGTATTGATTAGGGTTAATCTAATGCACTCTCTCGGCTAAAATAACCCTAAACGCGTGGGAGGCTATTAACACCCGGAACCTCTGACGTATTAATACAGGGATCCCTCTTTAACTCACCACGTGACCTAATACAAGCTAGCATCCCGCCAAACAAGTATCATTCAGAATCGATTCTACGGAATCCATCCATTGTAGAATGAACAACAAGATGATGAATTAAAACCAAACAAGCAAACCAACACATTCATTTAAAACAACATAAAGGTCATTCATACAAAGTCTCCTCCCAAGGTTCACCGAGAGCCCGGTGTCCTTGGGAGGTTTAGTTCGACATCACAAAGCTAAGGAGCTCATCATACAAAGGATCCATCAAATAAAAAACCAAGAAAAACTCCCTCAAAGATGTCGACTAGGGTTGATGGTGTGGCTCGTCGGATCCGCACCGGTGAGCCCTATGAAGCTTCTCCACGTCTTCCCCTTCTTCTCTCCTTCAAATCAGCCCAAAAATCCCTCCAAATCCTTCCAAAGGTGATGAGAATGGTGTATGGTGGAGTGGAGGCCGGATAGAGATCAACTCCCCCAAAAACCCTTAAAGAAACCTTATATAAACCCGAGAGCGTGCGGGTGGCGTGCGGGCCGCACGCGCTCTTCTGGCCACCTTGTGCGGCCAGGTGTGCGGGCCGCACACTAGGCCGCACGGCTCTCTGGCTAGGGCGTGCGGCCAGGTGTACGGCCGCACACTAGGCCGCACAGCTCACTGGCTGAGCCGTGCGGCCACTGTGCGGGCCGCACAGTCGCCGCACACGACCGAGAGAAATGGCTCCGTGTGTGGCGCGTCGGCTTCCGGGGTACTCCAAGTCTTCATTTCTTCTTCAATCTTCCCCGAAACGACACAAAAATGGTTCGATCACGCGCACTTGGTCCTCGAAACGCTGAAACGAAAATAAAAACATCAAGTGCACAAAATGTCATCGAGAATTCACATAAGTTGCACGAAAGTACAAGAACATTATCGCTAAAACATGATGTATTTAGGCACTTATCAAATACCCCCCACTTAAGCATTTGCTTGTCCCCAAGCAAACGGACATGAAAACCAGGGATACTGATAAGTGACTAAATACACAACCTCAGGTAAGAGCTGAAAATATCGTAGCCAAAACGAAACTCAAAAATACTAAGCAAAGACCATTTGAGATCATTCACGCATTCATTGGCCGTGTTGTGCTGTGTGTGTGTGCAAATTCCCTAGTTCAAAGCCCTGTAGTCCAGACGAGGTAAACAGGACCCCGAGGACCACTTCTTGAAGCAATTCACACCACTTAGTGGAATACGGCCTTGAGGTGGTAGAAATACTTCTAGTAGAGTCCTAAGGATCCTTCCTCTTATTATTGAACAAGCACCGGTCAAAATTTAATTTTTTGTACACAATTGCTTAACTTTTTCTATTTTTTTTTCGGGACTAACATGAATTGCAAATCCACATTACCTGGAGCTTTGCACATTCATATAAATGCGCTCATGTCCTTATAGCTTTTGGCGAGAGGAACACTCTGGTTAGGAGCCAGAACCCCATGTTACTTCACTATTAGGGCAGAGGAGCACTGTCCAAGTTTTTTTTTTTGACCGCATTGCAAAAAAAACAAGAAGAAGGTCCTTAAAACTCCATTAGAAGACATTCTAACATGCCAAGGCGCGAATCCACTAGAATGGGTTAGCAACTAAGAGGGTCACGAAGGTGTTGTGGTCCCTCGCCTAGATGTCCAGGGTTCTACCTAGGGAATAGTGCGAGAAATGCCTAGAATGACACCAAAATCTCAAGTGTGCAAGGTCATAAGAAGCTTAGCATTTATCATGGTTTCGAGCTACAATATAATCACAATTAAATACGCCATCCTAGGTTTTACAGTCATGCAACAATTCAGAAATTTCAAAAATTTTCATACAAGTTCACGAGATAAGTGATGAGACTAAGACATGCATACCCATCCCCCGCTTAAAGCAGTACATTGCCCTCAATATACAGGAATCAGCAGTCTAGAAATAATTAATGCATTGAAAATAAGCAGGATGGTTTCGTGAACTTCCCCGAGATATTAGTGGCAAAACGTGTAGGGCATGAGCTCGGGGTGGCCATCACCATGGCAGCATACAATGCGGAGAGGAAGAAAAATGGATGTCATGTTCTACCTACAAGAAGAAACGACATAGAGTGAAGCATCCATCAACCAAGAAAAAATAGCGAAAAGAAATAGAAAGTGAAAAGGAAAGTGAGCTCTCGGAAGGAAAGGACTGGTGGAGTCACACAAGGTCTTCAGTGTCCTCCAAGTGGCTTAATCGGGCAGTTGGCCTACATCTTCAAAATAAAGATCAAGCAATGGCAAAATATCTGAAATGTGCGAGGAACGACTTCAAAAGAAGGGGTGGAACATAACAACTCCCGCGAAGTTCCAAGAAATCACCTCAAAAATATGAAAGGAAATGGGGTTTTGAAAATGTTTTTAACGTTGAAACGATGCGAGGGAGGTGATACGATCAAAATGCCAGCCAAAAGATGGAGAAAAGCCGGAAAGAAAAGCATTGTTGCAGGAAAACTGGGGCCAGCGTGCGGGTGGCAGACCATCCGCACGCCCTTGTGAGGCCAGGTGTGCGGGCCGCACACCAGGCCGCACGCATCTCTGGCAGGGGCATGCGGCTGGTGTGCTGGCCGCACACAAGGCCGCACGCTCTTCTGGCAGAGGCGTGCGGGCACTGTGCGGCCCACGCAGTGGCCGCACAGAGCCCGTGAAAAATCTCATAGAAAAGCTATCTCCACACCAAAATGATTCTTCGACAATACAAATGCAAGGAAACTCATCTCGGACAATCGATACATGTTGAAAAACACAAAAAAAATGGGATTTCACAAAGATGGGGAGGAAACAAAGACATACACAATAAAGCATACCAAGAACGAATGAATAGGAGGGCTCACAATTCAAACCAAATTCATGCATAACCAAAATACGAAAATGAAAAAGTACAGAATTGTAAAAATCATGGGTTGCCTCCCACAAGCGCTTGTTTAGCGTCACGAGCCTGACGTTCAAGTTTCTCATCATCAAGGTGGTTCAAAGGCAGAGATTTTACCTGAATTTCCCATGGAAGCAAATGATGACCCCGCCTGCAAATTCAAGGAAAGGAGAGAATCAACATTATGCATACCTAAGCCGACGAAGCAGGCCATGTGTACTTTTTCATGAGAGTTCGTGCTTGCCTTGCTAATCTTAGGAGTCACTTTTTTCCACGCTCACTTCCATGAACGCTCTCCTTTGCTTCTCCCTTGTGCCTTGTCCGGATATGTGTGAGGAGGGTTTTCTTGTGCCTTCTTTGGTGCTTCTTCCTCCTCAATATTAACATCCTATAATAATTCATCAAAGGGGTTCATCATAAGGACTTCATGCACACAATCTGCAACTTGTAGCTCTGTATCATCTAGTGCATAGGAAGTGTCATCAAGCTCCTTAGGGTGCTTCATTGCCTCGGGAATTTTAAAAGTGGCTTCCTCATCCCCGGCTCGCAAGGTCATTTTCCCGTCTTGGATATCCAGCAAGGCACGGGATGTGGCGAGGAAAGGCCGGCCAAGTATGATGGGGACCTCAGTGGCGTCATCAACATCAAGGATAACAAAATCAGCTGGAAAGACTAGAGCACCAACTTTCACAATCACATCGCTCACAATGCCACGCGGGTGTCTAACAATCTGGTCCGCAAGTTGTATGGTGATCCATGTCGGCTCTAAGTCTTGAAGGCCCAGTTTTAAGAAAAGCTTGTAGGGCATAACATTTATGCTTGCACCGGAATCGGCGAGGGCTTTCTCTACAAGCGAGTCCCCAAAATGACATTCCACAACTAGACCACCCGGGTCTTTGATTTTCTCGGGCAATTTGCTTTGGATAATTACCGAACAACTCTCACCAAGAGACACCGTAGATGCTTCTTCAAGTTTCTTCCTATTTGTAAGCAACTCCTTCATAAACTTGGGAAATTTTGGCATTTGAGCAAAGGCCTCGACAAGTGGAAGATTAATGTGAAGTTGCTTGATCATCTCCAAAATTTTTTTGAATTGAGTGTCCTCCTTATCCCTATTGAGTCTTGCCGGATAGGGGATCTTTGGTCGGTGCTCTAACATTTTTTTTTCTTTGTTTTGAGGTTCAATCGAATTGTCATGTCTGTCATTAGCTTCATCCCCACCCACGGAGGGAGTGCCTCTCACCATGTTCTTTTCCTTGGTTTTAGTTGGCCTAGGAGTTGTCCGAACCTCAACCTCTCTACCACTCCTCAAAGTGATAGCTTGTACATGTTCTCGTGGGTTAGTCTCAGTGTTGCTAGGGAGACTAACCGGTGTTCTTTCTGCCATGGATGCCGCAATCTGTCCCAAGTGTTTTTTGATGCCCTGGATAGAAGCTTGCATGTTTCTCACTGTTGTTTCAAGTGTGTTCAACCTTGCATCAGTGATTTGCATGTATTTAGCTAGGACATCTTCAGTAGTGAATTTCCTTTCCGTTGGAGGTGCTTGTGATGACTGTGCCTGAAACCCTGGCGGTTGTGAAAATTTCTGTTGGCCTTGATTTCTCCAATTGAAATTTGGGTGATTTCTCCACCCGGGGTTGTATGTCCCACCATAGGGGTTTCCTTGAAATTTCTGTCCCTGATTCACATAGTCAACATGTTCAACTGGGGCGACATCGGGGATTGCAATGGGGCAACTAGCAACATCATGCCCCCCTCCACAAGTTCCACAGTTCATTACTTGCTTGACACTTATGCTCGAATGCTCGGTTCTTTCAGACATAAGCAAACTTACTTGCTTCGCTAGTGCTTCGAGCTTCGCATCTTGAGCGGTCTTACTGTCTATTTCATGAACTCCTCGAGCTTGAGTCATTTTTGCCCTCGAACCGCAATGTGATTCATTTCGTGCCATGTTCTCAATTAATTCTTCGGCATCTTCGGGGTATTTACCACTCAAGGATCCCCCGGCTGCGGCATCAATGAGTTGACGATTCTGGTAGCTCAAACCATTATACAATATCTGTACTCGCATCCAAGCTTCGAAGCCATGATGTGGACATTTTCGCAAGAGATCTTTAAATCTCTCATGGGCTTCTGATAAACGCCTAAACATACATATTTTCCATGTATTTGGGTGTATGTATTACGTATTTCTCTATGAGTTGACGCCCGTTTTTGGTCTGAATTGGTTTCTTTCGTGTTACAGGTACTGATGTGACCCCTTCGAGCTCGTTGATAGAATTTGAGAAGAAATCGGAGACGAAAACACTAATTCTGAGCGGGGGAGTACTGTAGCGACTACTGTAGCACGAACCTTTTGCGAAATGGCTAAGTCTGGAGGTTCATGCGGGCACTGCAGAGGCCGCATACGGTACTGTAGCAGTTTTCCCTGTAGCGGCACTGTAGCAACTTACGCGATTTCGGGATTTTCTCGGGAATTTTCTCTCCCCGCATGCGGGGCCGCATAACCCACTTGAAAAGGTTTTTAAGGGTTTTGAGTTCATTTGGAGGGAGGGGGCTAGGTCTTGAGAAAAGTTACACATCACCATCTTCTTTGGGAGCTTGAGGCCTGCTTTTGGAGGCATTTCTTGAGGAGAGGATGACGGGGAGAGCACGAGACGACGAATCCACACCTTCGATTTGCATTTGAGAGGAAGTTGGACAAAGGAAGCCACTCCTTGGGTGGCGTCTTTGGAAGCGTCATTCGGCCTTGATCTTTTCAGGGGCTGTTTTCATTATGCTTTTGGTTGTTTTTATGTATTTGCTCGCTTACTTTGTGATCATGAGCAACTAAACCCCAAGGTCACCGGATGTAGGTGAACCTTGGGGGTGAACTTGTGTATTTTGGATGCTACTTTCTAGTTTATGTACTTGGTTTGGTTTGTGATCCTTGTTTGGTGGCTCTTGAATGCCTTGATATGTATGAGAACTCTATATGTCAATTCCTAGACAATGCTAGGTTGCATGACCATTGCCTTAGTATTAGGCTCACCAAGCTTGGAAGGGAATACATGTACGAATATGCCATGACCATCGGGTATTTGTACCCCTCCAATTGTTAGTGTTGTCCTTGATTGTGTTTCAATCCTAGCTTGGGGAAATCCACTAAACCTTTGCAATCGTACAAGGATTTGGACGGAAGCAATTCCGTATTCCAATACTTGTATTGGATTAGGGACCAACGCCGTGACCATCGGGTTGGTCTAATCTAGGGTTTCCCGATCCAAACCACCCACGTGCATGCTAGTTAGGGCATCCTTAGCACTTTAGTAGCCCTCGAGGGAATCCTCATCCGTGACCATTCCCTCACCTTGATTTTTCCCCTCCGTATTTATACTTGCTATTTGCATGCTCTTTGTTTTAGTAGGTGTTCTTCTTCCAAGTGATTGATTAGGTCAAACAACATTGTGATAAGGAAGTAAGAATAGCTTCTCGGGCCCTTGGGGATACGACCCCCTCGTGTTCGCGCGAGGGGTATTACTTGGCGACCCCGTGCACTTACGGGTGAGCGATTCAAGCGCGTTACCAAGTTTTTGGCGCCGTTGCCGGGGACCCACGAGGAATATTCGGAAAACTTATAACGTGTTGATTTGACCATTTTTATTCTTTGTTCATTTTTATCATTCTTGTTTATTTTGTTTCTCTCTTTAAACCATGGCTTCGACTAACACTTGGGTCTACAATCATTATCCACAGGAACCATTTTTCCCTCATTCGAATGCACCATATAGGTTGGATGAGATGTGGCCCAACACTGAACAGTGGATAAGAACGGCGGATGATGCCAGGGACGCTACATTTGTTAAAGAACAAGGGGCTCAGTCTGTGTTTGGCAAATTTTTGGAATCTATTGGGGAACGATCGGTAACAGAAACCTGCTCACCAAACCACCAACCTGAATCCTTTAATCGTGAGCTAAGAAGAGATGTTGAGTATCCTGCTGATTCTTTGATGCCTCTTGACGGGTGTGTCAGATCAAACTCGAACCGGAAATTTAGAGGCAAATCCCCATGTGCCAGAGGATAATGCAGGTGTGATCGAAAATGCGCTTCAATGTGTGGAAGAAGTGTTAGGTGTTGTTGTCCCAGGTACGGGGGACTACAGTGACGCCGAACAGTTTGATCTCGGGAATTATGGGAAGCAGAAGTCATGAATCGAGGAACCCCTAGAATTAGAGTTGAAGCCTCTCCCCGAACATTTGGAATATGCTTTCTTGGAAAAGGGGTCCACGCTTCCAGTCATTATTGCCTCAGATCTAACTGTTAGGCAGAAGGAGTTGCTTCTTGAGGTGCTTAAGAGACACAAAACGGCTATTGCGTGGAAAATCTCGGATATTATGGGAATTAGTCCATCTTTCTGCACTCATAAGATCCTCATGGAGGACAACCATAGGCCTCGGGCAATTCCCCAATGGAGACTCAACCCTAACATGAAAGAGGTTGTACGGAACGAAGTCATTAAACTTTTGGATGCAGGCATTATTTATCCCAT
The DNA here is from genome assembly GCA_020875875.1 of Dioscorea alata. Taxonomy (NCBI): domain Eukaryota; kingdom Viridiplantae; phylum Streptophyta; class Magnoliopsida; order Dioscoreales; family Dioscoreaceae; genus Dioscorea; species Dioscorea alata. Next base: position 16,797,642 of record CM037020.1, on the reverse strand, counting down.
CTCTGACAGTGCATGGGTAAGCCCAGTGCAGGTGGTACCAAAGAAAGGAGGGATGACGGTTATTGCTAATGAAAAGAATGAACTTGTTCCTACCAGGACTGTCACAGGTTGGAGGATATGCATTGACTACAGGAAACTCAATGATGCCACGAGGAAAGATCACTTTCCCTTATCCTTCATTGATCAGATGCTTGAGCGACTAGCGGGACATTCTTATTACTGTTTCTTGGATGGTCTCTCCGGGTATTTTCAGATTCCCATTGCCCCAGAAGATCAGGAGAAAACAACCTTCACTTGTCCTTATGGCACATTCGCATACCGTCGTATGCCTTTCGGGTTATGCAATGCACCGGCGACACTTCAGAGATGCATGATGGCAATTTTCGAAGATATGGTGGAGGATATCATGGAAGTGTTTATGGATGATTTCTCGGTCTTTGGTGACTCATTCGAGCTATGCCTTAGAAATCTGGAATGAGTTTTGGACAGATGCGAAGAAACTAATTTGGTGCTCAGTTGGGAAAAATGTCACTTTATGGTCAAGGAAGGCATAGTGCTCGGGCATAAAATCTCACAAAAAGGGATTGAGGTGGATAAAGCAAAAGTTGCAACCATCGAAAAACTTCCTCCTCCTACTTCAGTTAAAGCAATCAGAAGTTTTTTAGGGCACACTGGGTTTTATTGAAGGTTTGTGAAAGACTTTTCATTAATTGCTCGACCGCTTACAAAACTGCTTGAGAAGGATGCCCCTTTTGAGTTCAATGACGATTGTATGAATGCCTTCCTCACCCTGAAGAAGAAGCTTGTGGAAGCACCGATCATGGTCTCCCCGGACTGGAATCTGCCGTTTGAGTTAATGTGTGATGCAAGTGACTTCGCAGTGGGGGCCGTACTTGGGCAGCGACGAGATAACCATTTCCATCCTGTTTATTATGCAAGCAAAACTTTGAATGATGCTCAGGAAAATTACACCACCACTGAGAAGGAAATGCTCGCGGTCGTTTTCACATTTGACAAATTCCGGTCATATTTAGTGCTATCCAAGGTGATTGTGTATACTGATCATTCGGCATTGAAGTACCTGTTGAGTAAGCCCGACGCCAAGCCTCGTCTAATCCGTTGGGTTCTACTGTTACAAGAATTCGATTTGGAGATAAGAGATAAAAAAGGGGCAGAGAACTTAGCAGCTGATCACCTCTCGCACCTTGAGAACCCATATGAGGGTGTCTTGCAAAAAGGAGAAATAAATGACACCTTTCATGGGGAGCAGTTCTGCAGCTTAAGTGTGATTGAGCAGGATGAGACTCCGTGGTTCGCTGACTTTGTGAACTATTTGGTGGCAAGAACCTTCCCAAAGTGGCTCACATCTCAACAACGAAAAAAATTTTTCGCCGATCTGAAACATTATACTTGGGAGGATCCATTCCTATTCACGACTTGCTCCGATCAAATTGTGAGAAGGTGTGTCTCAAAGGACGAGGGCATGATATCCTATTACATTGTCATTCAGGTCCTGCTGGGGGCCATTACTATGGGACCAGAACAGCTAAGAAGGCACTTGATGTAGGTTTCTACTGGCCCACCATGCTGCAAGATGCGCAGTCATTGGTACAGCATTGTGATCGGTGTCAGAGAGTGGGTAATTTATCAAAAGATGATGAAATGCCTCAAACTTGGAACCAAGCTTGCGAAGTCTTTGATGTGTGGGGAATAGATTTCATGGGTCCGTTTCCTAGTTCCCAGGGCAACAAGTATATCTTGGTCACAGTGGACTATGTCTCCAAGTGGGTGGAGGCCCAGGCCTGCTTGTCTTGTGATGCAAGGGTGGTTGTGAAATTTTTAAAAAAATTGTTCTCTCGCTTTGGAACTCCCAGGGCAATCATAAGTGACAGGGGAACACATTTTTGCAATTCTCAATTCGAAAAAGCCCTTAAACGATACGAGGTATCTCACAGAACATCGACCGCCTATCACCCTCAAACAAGTGGTCAAGTTGAAGTGTCAAACAGGGAGTTAAAGCGGATCCTGGAGAAGACTGTCAGTCACCACCGGAAAGATTGGGCAGACCAACTTGAGGATGCGCTTTGGGCGTAAAGAACTGCATTCAAGACCCCTACTGGATCAACGACCTACCGACTGGTCTATGGAAAAGCATGTCATTTGCCGGTGGAACTTGAGCACAGAGCATATTGGGCGATAAAGCAACTCAATTTCGACCCCCATCTTTGTGGTCACAAGAGAAAATTTCAACTAAACGAGTTAGAGGAGTGGCGAGCTTTGGCATACGAAACTTCAGTCCGGTACAAAGAGAAGATGAAGGAATACCACGACAGACACATAAAGCAACCTAAGTGCTTCCAAAGTGGGGAACATGTTCTTCTTTTCAATGCGTGGCATGGGCCATATACGGCCACGCAAGTATTCCCTCATGGCGCCGTCGAGATATCTCATCCATAACATGGGACATTTAAAGTCAATGGACACCGGTTGAAACATTACTTTCCGGGTACCAATTCTTCATCGAAAATTGGAGGTATTTCTTACCCCTTTGTCCCACCTTGAATTGAGGTAAGTCATGTCGAGCTAAAGACATTAAAGAAAGCGCTTCTTGGGAGGCAACCCAAGTCTTTCAATTCATTGCAATCATTCTTTTTTTTATTCTTTGCAGTTGTGTTTAGTTTTTGTTTTTCGTATTTTTGTGTGGTGCTTATAAGTTTGAGTATTGTTGATTTTTGTGCTTGTGGTTGTTGTTTAGTCGAATTCCATAATTTATTTCATCTTGTTGCACCATAGATTTCATGATCTATTTATTTTTCCTTGAGTGTTGGTGCCTCATTCTCCATGTTTTCAATGATTTTTGAGTGTTTTCGGCTTTGTTTTCATGCTATTTTTGAGTGCGAGGTTGAGTTCAATGTTTAATTTGAGACTGTTTTGAGCTGAAAAATTCCTGGGCCTTGTGCGGCCTGTCATGCGGCCGCACAAGGGGCCGCACAAATTTTCCCGATCCTTGTGCGGCCTGTCATGCGGCCGCACAAAGGGCCGCATGAAATATCCCGAGAGGTATGCGACCTGCTATGCGGCCGCATAGCAGGCCGCATGGATTATCCCGAGAGCAATGCGGGGGACCATGCGGCCGCACAGGGGGCCGCATGGTCACCCGATTTCTTCTTCTCCCTCTCTTCACTCCACCCCTCACTATTCACTCAATTTTCATCAAACTTCTTCTCTTTTCCCCCTCATCTCTCCACCATTTTCCTTCATTCTTTTTGCATCCAAACACTCTCTTCATCCTAGCAAGCAAAGTTTTGGAAGAGTTTCAAGGTTTTATCAAGGTTTTAGCCGGATTCCACCTCATCTTCACTTGGGTGCCCTAGCTTGAAGTAAATACCATATCTCTCCATTTCTAGGGCTTTTCTTTGTATTTTTCGGCTGATTTTCTTGGGAATGTTGTTGTGAATGATTCTTGTGAATGTTTGCTTTGAATTTGAAGCTTTGTAAACTCAGTTGGCTACTTTTACAAGGAGAAACTCTTGAAAAATTATCCCGAATTTACTGTAGCAACAATTAGATTTCACCCCATTAACCCCATTGAGCACTCTTTTCATATATTTTTGGCTTGATGATGTTTCTCTTGTCTTGTAGGGATGCCGATCAAACGTATGGCCTCCAAACGAGTGAGGAGAACCTTTCCACCACCTGTTTGCGATCCTACCTTCAAGAACAATGCCCACAAGACAAGATTTGCTTTCTTGTCGAAGAGGAGGTTTGGCACAGTGCGTGTGATCGATTGGTAGGCCTTGAAGACATTGGACATTAACGATACCTTTCGAGGCCTCATCTCCCGTGGTGGATGGGATGACATTCTTGAGATCGATGAACCCACTTATCGGGAGTTGACCTTGGAGGTGTTGAGCACGTTTGAGGTCTCCTGGCATGCTCCTCTTATGCGCCAGGCTAGCACCATTACTTTTAGAGCCTTTGGTAAGCGGCACAGGATCACCGATGACCAGTTGGCCATATACCTTGGGTTTTACACTTATGAGTCCCTCACCGATTCGGAGCTCAGGAATTTACCTCGTGATTTTCCACGCTTCACTTGCCCTGTCTCTTTTTGGAAGTCCATTGCTAGTGCACAATCGAAGAAGGCTTCTTTGATGGCAGACCGCATTCACAGGTACTTACAGGCCCTACTATCCAGAAGTGTGAACGGTCGCGCTGATTCTACTTGGGTGGTTTCCCGTACCGATCTGCTTATGATGTACAGTATTCTTCAGCGGTACCCCATCCACATGGGCCATTTGTTCGCCGGACTTATTGAGCATCAGGGGACTTCTACTCGTCTTGGAGCTATATTTGCCAGGGCTGTATATTACACGCATTATCAGGGGCCTAGGACTGATTGAGCTTACCCATGGCATGAGCGTTGTGAGCACCGTCGCACCACTTAGTTTGTCGATCCTGCTTCATATTGGGATAGTTGAGAGGTCAGGACATACTTACCGTCTTCCGCGCAGTGGCGGCACGAGTTCCCATGACCCCGACACCTCTCGGGATTCTGAGTCAGGATCCGAGTCTGATTCAGAGTCCGCCCCTGTACCCGACGCAGCACCTAGCGGGAGTCGACCATCACTTGAGGAGAGTTTCGCGGAGTTCCGCATAGAGGTCCGTCAGCAGTTGTAGACCCTTGGGACCTCTCAGGAGGCGTTGACAGCATCAGTGCGAGATTTAGCCATATCACAGGGCCGCATCGAGAGCAGCATGACCGAGATCTTATCATACATGCGCGGCGCTTCATCTTCTGTCGGCACCTCCTCCATAGCTACCACGTGCTTTGCGCCATCACTCCCTCCAGATCTCTAGACTTGCAGCACCACTTTAGTTTTTTCTGTTGTTTGTACTGGTTTTTATTTCTATACTTGTTGGTTTGTATTGTTGTACTTTTCAGTTAGTGAGGGTCCTTACCCTCCTAAACTGTACTTTCCCATTTTTGATTCATGCTTACTTGTCCTGCTCTCTATTTGTTTCTTGGGGTGTGATTTGCTTTCTCTCTATTTTCAGGACTGATCACTATAAAAGCTCCACGCCCTTGCACCCCTCAGCTTTCCCCAGTTCATGCATATTTGGATGTTCCTTTCATCAACCATTTGGGGAAGTTTCTTTACCTCATTCCTTTACTTTTATGGCATGTCTCGCACCTTATTCCGCTTATTTAGGTACATTGAGGGCAATGTACAACTTTAGGTGTGGGGATGGGATACTTTACTAGTTTTACATGCATGAAGACCGATGATAGCCATGATCTTAGTGTTTAGTACTTCCTAGCTTGAAAGAATGATAGAAGTGGGTTGTATTCTTATACTGTGCTTGAATGATGCCCTGTTTTATTTTTAGTGCTTTTTCATGTTCTATCATGATTGCTCCTACCTTGAACACTCTAACCAACCCATTATGATGATTTTGGTATTGGACTGTTCAATTCTTTTTTCAATATTCTTTTAAGAGCTTTTGAGTTCCTTTTTTGTTTTCTGTAGCCTTAAGTGAACTTACGTGACAGGTTTCCAAGGGACTGAGATAAAGTGTGTACAGTCAAAAAAAAAAAAAGAGTGGAGTCTATGACAGTATTCCTCTGCTGGCACAGCATGAATGCGTCTATGTAGGCTGTAATTGAGTAGGTTGGGTGGCTCTTGTGCCTAATCAGCATGTGCATCCTTCTGAAAGATTTCTTGTGCAGTCTATGTTAGCCGAACTAAAAAAAAAATTGTATATTTGTGAATAGGTATATAAGTATCTCTGTTGCGTGCCCTGGAACTTGTTACACAGTCGCTTAAGTGCTAGAGTCTTATTTAGGAACTCAAAAGACTTTTAACTGAGTATTGAAGAGGTCTTTAATTGCCTAATACCACTCTCACCATATGTGGGGTGAATGGACGCCTGGGGTAATCCAGGGTGTAGAGGTTAAGGTTGGGAGCCAGCACACACTCACGGAAGCACTTTGAATAAAACAGAGCTACCATTACTCGATCACTCACTGTACAGCTCACTTTCTAGATTTCTTTTCACCTGTGCTAGTGGAGCACTTACTCGTTGAGCTTGAGGTCGTATGTTTAGTCATTTATCATCGTGCCCCTGTTCTTCATGTGTGTTTGCTTGGGGACAAGCAAATGCTTAATTGTGGGGATGTTTGATAAACGCCTAAACATACGTATTTTCCATGTATTGGGTGTATGTATTACGTATTTTTCTATGAGTTGATGCCCGTTTTTGGTCTGAATTGGTTTCTTTTGTATTACAGGTCCTGATGTGACCCCTTCGAGCTCGTTGATAGAATTTGAGAAGAAATCGGCGACGAAAACAATATTTCTGAGCGGGGGTACTGTAGTGACTACTGTAGCACGAACCCTTTGGCGAAATGGCTAAGTCTGGAGGTTCATGCGGGCTGTCATGCGGGCACTGCAGAGACCGCATACGGTACTATAGCAGTTCTAATGCGGAAGTCTACTGTAGTAGTTTCACTGTAGCGGCACTGTAGCAACTTACGCGATTTCGGGATTTTCTAGGGAATTTTCTCTCCCCGCATGTGGGGCCGCATAGGGGGCCGCATAACCCACTAGAAAAGGTTTTTAAGGGTTTTGAGTTCATTTGGAGGGAGGGGGCTAGGTCTTGAGAGAAGCTACACTTCACCATCTTCTTTGGGAGCTTGAGGCCGGCTTTTGGAGGCATTTCTAGAGGAGAGGACGACGGGGAGAGCACGAGACGACGAATCCATGCCTTCAATTTGCATTTGAGAGGAAGTTTGACAAAGGAAGCCACTCCTTGGGTGGCGTCTTTGGAAGCGTCATTCGGCCTTGATCTTTTCAGGGGGTGTTTTCATTATGCTTTTGGTTGTTTCTATGTATTTGCTCGCTTACTTTGTGATCATGAGCAACTAAACCCCAAGGTCACCGGATGTAGGTGAACCTTGGGGGTGAACTTGTGTATTTTGGATGCTACTTTCTAGTTTATGTACTTGGTTTGGTTTGTGATCCTTGTTTGGTGGCTCTTGAATGCCTTGATATGTATGAGAACTCTATATGTCAATTACTAGACAATGCTAGGTTGCATGAACATTGCCTTAGTATTAGGCTCACCAAGCTTGGAAGGGAATACATGTACGAATACGCCGTGACCATCGGGTATTTGTACCCCTCCAATTGTTAGGGTTGTCCTTGATTGTGTTTCAACCCTAGCTTGGGGAAATCCACTAAACCGTTTGCAATCGTACAAGGATTTGGGCGGAAGCAATTCCGTATTCCAATACTTGTATTGGATTAGGACCAACGCCGTGACCATCGGGTTGGTCTAATCTAGGGTTTTCCGGTCCAAACCACGCACGTGTATGCTAGTTAGGGCATCCTTAGCACTTTAGTAGCCCCCGAGGGAATCCTCATCCGTGGCCATTCCCTCACCTTGATTTTTCCCCTCCGTATTTATACTTGCTATTTGCATGCTCTTTGTTTTAGTAGGTTATTGGTAGTTCTTCTTCCAAGTGATTGATTAGGTCAAACAACATTGTGATAAGGAAGTAAGAATAGCTTCTCGGGCCCTTGGGGATACGACCCCCTCGTGTTCGCTCGAGGGGTATTACTTGGCGACCCCGTGCACTTGCTGGTGAGCGATTCAAGCGCGTTACCAGCTTCAAAGAGGGTTTCGGAGTCTTTTTGACTAAAGGCAGAGATCTCTTGCCTTAATCTTGCAGCTTTGCTAGGGGGGAAGTATCAGCCCATAAATTTGTTCACTATTTCCTCCCATGTCTTGATGGATCCCGGTGCAAGTGATGTGAGCCACCTATAAGCGGCGCCCCATAAACTGAATGGGAAAAGACGGAGTCTAGCTGCATCGTCAGATAGGCCATTGACTTTAAATCTCGAGCACATTTGGAGGAATCGAGATAGGTGTTGATTCGGGTCCTCATCGGCCAAACCATCAAACTGTACTGTGTTCTGTATCATGCTGATTGGTCTGGCCAAATCAAAATTTCCAGCACTAACGGCCGGTGCTTTCACGCTAAATTTTCCACCCGTAAACTGTGGTCTCTCATAATCTGACAATGTTCTCCTTTCCTCGGCCATTGCAACAGAAATTTCCTCTGGTGCTTCAACTGATCCTGAGGGTGACCCAACTTGAGTTTCTCTCAATCTTTGATGTACGACGCGCTCAATTTCTTCATTCAGTTCCACTAACCCCTTAGGATTTGCGCGAGTCATACACAGAATGCCTGAGAAAACAAAATGCAATAAGAGATATTAGGGAATATGTATACAAGCGACGAAAACAACAACAACAAAAGATGGATAATTACAAATGAAAGCGAAATGACTAGAGCAATGATCCAAAAGTTTTCCTAGTATTCTCGGATGGTCCCCGGCAGCGGCGCCAAAAACTTTGTTAGTGGCCGCGCGACAGGCTAAAAAGCTAGCATGCGGCTCTACGGCCGCAAGTGCACGGGTCGTCAAGTAACAACCTCTCACGCGAGCGCAAGAGGGTCGTATTCCCAAGGGCCCCAAGATCTGCTATTACTTCCTCCTAGGTATCACTATCTAGTCTACCAAGACAAGAGTCATGTATAAAACACAAATACGAAAATAAATAAAATAAATACTATAAACAAAATGGACTAAGGCACACCATACAAGCAATCTAATGAGCAAGTAGCAATGAGAACTAGAGGCCTCGGGCTAGGATCCCCTAAGGAGAAGAACAAGTTAGGATGAATATAGGAAATTAAGTGCTAAGTTGGCAAGGTTTGATCCGCTAGACTCGGGAGTCGACTACCCCGGAACCTCCGTGGTGTAGCCTTAATCCAGTACAGGTTCCTCTATCCAGAGGATACCCCTACGATGTCATTGGGAATAGGGAGTCTCGATTAGGGTTATTCTAATGCGCGCTTTTGGCTAAAACAACCCTAACCACGCGGGGAGCTACCGGCACCCGGAACCTCCGGTGTACCGGCACATTGAATCCCCCTTCAATCATTGTGCGACCTAATACATGCAAGCATCCCGCCATACACATACAATTCATGAATCAAAACCTACGGAATCCATCCATTGTAGGTTGAACATTAAAACAATAGATTGAAATCAAACAAACAAGCCAACAATCATCTATAAATAAGTATCATCATCCATACAAGTTCCTTTCCCAAGGTTTACCGGAGCCCGGTAGCCTTGGGAGGCTAGTTCCACATCAAAAGAGAGAAAACACAAAATAAACAAAGAAAATGCTCATAAGAATCTCCCTTAGATGTAGGCTAGAAGTTGGTGACAAAGGCTCGCCGGATCCGCGCCAGTTGAGTTCCGTGATGATCTCCTTGAGTGCTTCCTTTCTTCTCCCCTTGAGTTTTGCTCTTCAAATTGCCTCTCCAATCCGGTGGTGGTGAAGGAAAATGGTGGAGATGATGGTGGAGAATGGAGGTGGTGCTGGTGGAGAAAGGTGGAGGAGAGGGTGGCCAAAGACACCATAGAACAAGCCCTAACTTCTCATTTATAACCAAACAAAGCAAAGTCAGCCCGAGTGTGTGCGTGCTGCGTGCGGGCCGTACGCCCTTCTGGCCACCCTGTGCGGGCCAGCGTGCGGGCGCACAGTGGCCGCACAGTGCTACAGTGTCGTGCTACAGTGAAATCTCTACAGTGGCGGTGCTACAGTACGATGCTGCAGTGACGGCCCTGAAAATCCTCTCTTGTCTTGCCCGAAACTTGTCAAATATGGTTCATCCTTGCGTAATTGGTCCTCGAAACCCTGAAACAAAAATAAAACATCAAATGCGCAAAATGTCACCGAAAACTAACACAAATTGCATGAAAGTAAATAAACATCATAGCTAAAACATGATGTATTTAGGCACTTATCAATTGTCTTGCACTAGAACAATAATCCTAGTGGTAGCTTGTTCGCGTATCCTATTTCACTCTTGATTGTTTCTCTCTTTCACTTCTAGCTTGCACTTTCTTATCTTCCATATTTCTCTTTATTTCTTATTGCTTTCGATTATTCTTGCACACACGCATTGATTCTTGCTCTCACTTTCCGGACTTCACACTAACTAAATAGCAATCTCTTGTGTCTATTATCCTTACTACATGTGGATTCGACTACCCTCTCACCAAGGTACTGTTATTACTTTGATAACCCGTGCACTTGCGGTACACACGTAAGGGGTGTGTCAGAAATTGCTTGGAAGTGAAAGCGTGTTAGTGAAGAACAGTGGGAAGGGTCTGATTTAAATACACGAATGAGGGTGAGGGGAGAAGCCGGATGGATGCGACCGTTCGCTTCCTAACAAGGCCAAGACACATGTGTGTCAGGCCACAAGAATCAATGCCAGTGTAAATGTACTGGACACACCCATGTGACGAGTGTGCCGCTACCCCTGAAAATCTCAGGAAAAACCCGCAATACAATTGGGTATATAACATAACCTTGCGAAGTGCTTGGCAATTGTGCATCGTGGAAACACGGCCATGTTAAAGCCATGCTCGACTTGGAAGATAGCAAAGGTTGAAAAGTTGTAATAAACAGTGGCAATGACACAGGTGTGTCCAGCCTGTGCTTAGCCTGAAGTGAATTACCAAACACGGCTGTAACCTGATAACCAATACAATTGGCAAAAACTTAGAAATATAGCCCACATGTGGTCATCAAAAGAAAATGGGGAGAAGGAAAGGAGATCGCGATAAAATAGTAGAAAAGACCAAAACAAGGAAAATGAACAAAAACAAAACCAAACTACGTTGACTTGGGTTGTCTTCTAAGAAGTGCATGTTTTACGTCACTAGGTTAACATACCTAGTCGATCGGGAGAGGCGTAGAGGAGAAAAGTAGTACCAATGTCTAAGGGAGTTTGTTCTTTTCTTACTATATAGTGTTTTAACAGATGCCCATTAACCTTGAAGGTTCCCTTCTGAGGGTGTGAGATCTCAATTACACCATGAGGAAATGTTTGTGTGATCATGTAGGGTCCTGCCCATCTAGATTTTTGTTTTCCTTGAAAAATTTTCAACCTTGAATTAAACAGAAACACCGGTTCCCCTACTTGAAACTGCTTATCCCGTTTCATACAATCATCATGAATTCTTCTAACTTTCTCCTTGTAGGTTAATGCATTCTCATATGTGTTCAACCTGTGCTCCTCTAATTCATTTAGCTAACACTTCTTTTTTCTCTACACATCTTCCAAATTCAAATTTAGTAATTTGATTGCCCAATATGATTTATGCTTCAACTCCACAGGAAGATGACATGCTTTACCATACACCAAACAAAATGGGGTGTGGGCGGTGGATGTCTTGTAAGCTGTCCTCTACGACCACAGAGCATCATCTAAACATTCTGACTAGTCTCTCCTATTATGATGCATAGTTTTTTCAAGAATTCTTTTTAATTCCCGATTTGTGACCTCAACGTAACCACTTGTTTGAGGGTGATATGCAGTTGCAACCCGATGGTGACCCCACAATTCTTCATCACCTTTTTGAATTAAGAGTAGCAAAAGTGAGTTCCCCAATCACTGATAATCGCTCTGGGAGTGTTAAACCGAGTAAATAACTTTTTAAAGAATTTAACCACAACTCGAGCATCATTAGAAGGAAGAGCCTGTGCTTCTAACCATTTGGACACACAATCAACTGCCACAAACACATACTTGTTTCCCTTCGAATTCAAAAAAGGACCCATGAAGTCAATTCCCCACACATTGAAAACATCACACTATTTGATGAGGGCATATTTCATCTCATCAAGCTTGGATAAATTCCAGCTTCTCTGATCATAAGTTCGGAGTATAACTAAAAAGTGAGGGCAAAAAAAAACCTGCTTCCAACATTTTTTTAGCCTTACGATTTGCACTAAAATGTCCTCTAGCTATTCTAGAGTGGTAATGCCTCAAGATCTCCTACCCCTTAGTATGTGACACACAACGACGCACTATTAAGTCAGCACATAGTTTGTATAGGAAAGGATCCTCCTAGAAGTAGTGTTTAGCATCTAACAAGAACTTCTTCCTCTGTTGGTATGAAAATTGCGATGGACTGACTCACCCCACAAGATAATTAGCTAGATCAGTGAACCACGGGCACTCATCGTCATGACCAAGATTCTCTTAGATCGAATAAAGATGCTCCTCAGGGAAAGTTTCATTAATCTTCCGATGGCCACTTTCGCCATCCACATGAACTACATGTAATAAATGATCACCTACTATGTTTTCTGACCCATTCTTATCCCTAATCTCCAAATTGAATTCTTGTAGCAACAAAGTCCATCTATTCAACTAAGGCTTTACATCCATTTTTGAGAGAAGATATCGGATTACTGCATGGTCTGTGTAAATTGTGACTTTGAACAAAACAAAATAAGACCAGAATTTATCAAAGGCATAGACAATGACGAGCAGTTCTTTTTCCGTGGTGGTGTAATTTCCTTGGGCTGGTGTCAAAGTCTTGTTGGCATAATAGATCGGGTGGAATTGCTTGTCGTGCTGCTCTCCCAACACCACACCAACTGCCTAATCACTTGTGTCACACATAAGTTCAAAACGGCGACTCTAGTCAGGAGCCTTCACAATTAGCCTACTGAGTAATTTCTCTTTCAAAATTTAGAAAGAAGTAAGACATTCATGGTCAAAATTGAATAGTGTGTCTTTTTCAAAAAGTTTTGTCAATGGCTTGGAAATCCTTGAGAAGTCTTGAATAAACCTCCTGTAGAACCCTATTAGTCTTTTGCAGTTGAAGGCAGATGAATTTTCTCTATTACACCCAACTTTTCTTTATCTACTTCGATCCTTACACTCAACATCTTGTGGCCCAGAACAATTCCCTTCCTCACCATAAAGTGGCATTTTTCCCAGTTTAGTAGCAAGTTTGTTTCCTCACACCTTGTACGGACCTGATTTAAATTTTACAAGCATCCATAAACTGAATACCAAAAGACTGAAAAATCATCCATGAACACGTCCATGAAGGCTTCAATGAATTCGTTCAAGATTGCCATCATCCATCTTTGTAATGTTGCCCGTGCATTACACAATCCCAACAGCATTCGTCGATAGGCAAATGTACCATAAGGACATGTGAATATGGTTTCCTCTTAGTCTTCGGGGCCTACTAGAATCTAAATGGTTTTCAGACATCCCATCAAAGAAACAATAATACTAATGGCCGGCAAGCCGCTCGAGCATCTGTGATAAGTGTCTAAATGTATGTATTTTAGTATACTTATTTAGTACACTTTGCATGTATTTTGTCACATTTTGTGCCTGTTTTTATGCCTAATCGAGTCATATTTGCATTGTAGGGCAGGTAGAAGCCATGGAGATCGCGATCGCATATTCTGGTCAGGAAAGAGAAGAAAAACCAGGGTGCGTATTGTAGCGGATCTACTGTAGATGAAGTAATGTAGAGCACGCATTGTAGCAGTTGCTGTAGCAGCTGGGGGGTCTTCGGGCAAGAAAATCTTGAGTATTTTGCCTGAGCCTCACGACCCCATCTGCTACACCGTGAGGAACTTCCAGAAGTCTTAACTTAGTTCTCACGGCCCAGTCTGCGACCCAGTGAAAAATTTCCAGAAATTTTCGCCTAGGCTTCACTCCCCAGTTAACTACCTAGTTAACCCTTCACTACCTAGTTAACTACCCTTTGAAGCTCAGGATTTAGGGATTCTCTTGATCTAATCTACATCCTCACGACCCCCCATACGGCCCGTATGCTTTGGGGGTATAAATTGGGAGTTCTAGGGCTATTGAAGGGGACCTTTGGCCGGCATATTGAAGGGGAGAACGAAGATACAATTTGGAGCCAAAGAAGGAGGCAAGAGCATCATCAACAAGGTGAGAGCTTCACCATCAAGGGAGCAAAGTGCCAAGCAGAGGGGAAGCGTCATTTGGCAATCTTTTGGGCGAGGGAAAGCGTCATTTGGCCGGACCTCCACCTTGTCCTTCATCATTTCATCTAGGGAGTGTCATTTATGAGCTTTTTGAGTGATTTACTTTACCTTGTTGTTATTGTTTGTATGATGGCACACTAGACCCCCATGGCCACCGGATGTCGGTGAACCTTGGGTGGTCATCATCTATTTTTGGATGATTTGCACTGAATATTATGTTTGGGATGATTTATGATTTTGTTCGTTTTGTTTCATGCCTAGAGCTACTTGAAGGAGAAATCTATTGCTATTTATTGAGTTGTACACATAGACATGACCTACTCGCGTGTATTAGATCTTTGATGAACAAAAAGGGGTTTCTTGTATTGGTATTGCCGAGAAATTGGATATCAATAGCCCTTCGATCTATAAAGGTAAACTAGGGTTTGGGGTACCCTTATTTTGGAATCTCCTTTTACTTAATGCAATCGTAGGATTACCGGTTAAGAAGAAATTCCACTAGGTATTCATATGGGATTAGGGTTTAATCGGCGAGAAATTGGGGTTGATCTGATCTTGAGATCCTTCGATCTAAATTACCCAAACTATCCTTGTACTGTTCATCCATGTATCATGATGACCCTTCAAGGGATCCACATCCATAGGCCTTCACACATCACTGCAGCACTTACAACCGTTTTGTTTGACTTTAAATTTGTTTAGACATACTGTTCTTGTTTCTTTGCTTTAATTAGAATACTATAATCATGCTTGAGATGTTAGGTTAGATAATAGGCAATGAAGGAGTAATAGTAGACCCTTACCCCAGTGGAATACGATCCTTGTGCTTTTGCACTAGGTATTACTTGGCGACCCCGTACACTTGCGGGATTCCTTCACCAATCTGATCAATCAATGGTAAGAGGAAATGATCCTTGCATGTCACATCATTCAGTTTTCGATAATCTATGCAAACATGCCATCTAGTCACTACGCGGGTGGGTATTAATTTATTATGTTCATTTGACATCATCGTAGTCCCCGTTTTTTTGGCACCACCTACACTATGCTCACCAACAGGCTATCTAATATAGGAAAGATAATACCAGCATCTAGAAGTTTCTTTACTTCCTTCTTTACTACCTCCATCATATTAGGGTTTAATCCCCATTGGGGCTGAACTTTGGGCTTCATGTTTTCTTCCATCAAGATCTTGTGTAAAGAAAGATGGGTTGATTCTCTTGATGTTAGAGATACTCTAAGCAATAGCCTTTTTATGCAATTGGAGAAAATTCACCAACTTCTTCTTTTGTTCAGCGTCAAGTGTGGATGAAATAATAACCGACATCTCGGTGTTATCCTCCAAAAAGACATATTCTAAATGTGTAGGCAACTCCTTGACTTCCTTCTCAGTAAGTTACGACATAGCTAGCTTTGTACCTGAATTCATCACTTTCTCCTCTACTACAATAGTGCTCATCGGAAGGACGTCCTCTTCAAAGTTTCCTACGAAGGTGGAGTGACCATCGCTAAATTCATAACCGCTAGACTACCCTAATTATAAATCCTTGTTGACTTCGTTCATCATAGCCATCAATTGCCAAAAGCTTCCTCCTTACTCTTGACATGCTTGGTGTTGTCGGGTGACTGCACCCACAAAGTCATTCTATTGATCCGTCTAATTGCAAAAGTTTGAGATAAGGTTAGCCAACCCTTGCTCATCAATAGATTCATTACTCTCCACACTTTGACAAGGAATGTGTGAGTAACTGTGTAAAGTAACTAATAATTCTTCGATGGTGGTAAGGTAATATAGTGCAAGATAAAGCTTCGGTGATGTCGCATTACTTCCTGCAACACTTTAAACAAAAATAATCAAAGAACAAATTCAATATATAGAAATGAAAGAAAGGAAAAAAGAATTCATGAAAACACCAAATATTTACAAAAATGTCGAATATACACAAACTCGATCACCAAAATCCTAGTGTTCCTAAGAGTGACCAGTTCCTCTGCAACGGAGCCAAAAACGTGATTCACTAACCGCAAGTGCACGGGTCACAAGTGATAAGTGCTTGTGTTATAATAATGCGAAGCGTTATTATCTTACAATGAACATATCTTTTATCAGATTTTGTCAATAAATAGTGTTCATTTGTGTATTCTTGTGCATTGTAGGTTTGTGGAGCCAATTTAGAAAGGAAGAACAAAGTTAGATCGTGTTCGCTGTTGTTGGGAAGTTTTTGGACCAAGCAAGGAACAAGGCACGAGATTAGACTTGTGAGTGTGTACCAACCTCCTTTAGAGGTGCACAAAGGTACATTCACAACAAGTTTAACTTGTGTAGCTTAGGAGAACTTCACCAAGAAGGAGACTTGAAGTAATCGGCACGATCTACCATTGATTATATGAACAATTCAATGGCCTCGATGAAGAACGACCGATTCGGGAGCATTTCAGCGAGTTACTGTAGCATAACATTGTAGCAAGCTGCTGTTCACTTACGGCCGAATTTCATAATTTCGGAGAATTCACACAGGCGTGTGGAAATTCGACACAGCCGTATGAACTAATTTTTCAGCAGACAGAAACTTCATACGCCCGTGTGTTAATTCCACACGGTCGTGTGAAGTCCCGATAAGTAAAAATTTAAAGCGGCGACTCAGCATTAAAAAGGCCCGATTTGGAGACTATGAGAATAACTTTTGACCTATCTTTCTCCCAAACTTTTGGATAGTGCGGCAGGGGTTTTGGAGAGGACTTTGTGGAGGATTGGACCGCGTTATCGGCATCGGCATTGACGTTCGACAGCTGCACAAGACCACGGCCACACCATACGCAAGGGGGTTTTCATCAATGCTTTTGCTTTATTCTTTCTTTCATATTTTGATGAATATGTATAGATCCATGAGGAGCTAAACCCCTTGTGGGTATTCGGACTTGTAAACCCTATGATTATTATGTTTCTATGACATTATTATTATGCTTTTACATTATTGATGAATAAATTCGAGTTTCAATTTTAATTATCTTGTGTTATTGTTTTCCCTTAGCCGTGACACTAAGGATGAGAGTAATCTAGGTTATCCTTTGGAGGTGTGACAACTCCTATAGGGTTAGACTCCTTAAGATTGAAGAAGGTTGAGATGGAGAGTTGTGAGGTAGCGATCTATCCCGTTTACCTTCCGGTGTGATTTCTCCCTACCTCTGTTTCCTTGATTTATTAGCGGTCGAGATAGAGTGAAGTGTTAGGTAGATAAACTCCCCTGCGGTTTAGTTGCGCAAGCAATAGAGTGAAGGGTTGACTTGAATCCTATGCACTGGGGCTTCATTTAGACTAGGGTTCTTTCACCTGGACCAAAGGGTTAGAACTATTCATAGGAACAGGTTTTATCACTAGGAATCCCTAAAGCTTAAAGCAATCCCACGTAGAGTTAGGCTTAGGTAGAAATACTCCCCTGGGTCTTAGTTGCGTGAGTGGTGAAACGCGCTTGAATCGCTCACCCGCAAGTGCACGGGGTCGCCAAGTAATACCCCTCGCGCGAACACGAGGGGGTCGTATCCCCAAGGGCCCGAGAAGCTATCCTTACTTCCTTATCACAATGTTGTTTGACCTAATCGATCACTTGGAATAAGAACTACCAATAATCTACTAAAACAAAGAGCATGCAAATAGCAAGAATAAATACGGAGGGGAAAAATCAAGGTGAGGGAATGGCCACGGATGAGGATTCCCTCGGGGGCTACTAAAGTGCTAAGGATGCCCTAACTAGCATGCACGTGGGTGGTTTGGACCGGAAAACCCTAAATTAGAGCAGCCCGATGGTCACGGCGTTGGTCCCTAATCCAATACAAGTATTGGAATACGGAATTGCTTCCGCCCAAATCCTTGTACGATTGCAAAGGGTTTAGTGGATTTCCCCAAGCAAGGGTTGAAACACAAACAAGGACAACCCTAACAATTGGAGGGGTACAAATACCCGATGGTCATGGTGTATTCGTACATGTACTCCCTTCCAAGCTTGGTGAGCCTAATACTAGGGCAATGGTCATGCAACCTAGCATTGTCTAGGAATTGACATATAGAGTTCTTATACATATCAAGGCATTCACGAACCACCAAACAAGGATCACAAACCAAACCAAATACATAAACTAGAAAGAAGCATCCAAAATACACAAGTTCACCCCCAAGGTTCACCTACATCCGGTGACCTTGGGGTTAGTTGTTCATGATCACAAAGTAAGCAATCAAATACATAAAAACAACCAAAAGCATAATGAAAACACCCCCTGAAAAGATCAAGGCCGAATGACGCTTCCAAGGACGCCACCCAAGGAGTGGCTTCCTTTGTCAAACTTCCTCTCAAATGCAAATTGAAGATGTGGATTCGTCGTCTCGTGCTCTCCCCGTCGTCCTCTCCGCAAGAAATGCCTCCAAAAGCCGGCCTCAAGCTCCCAAAGAAGATGGTGAAGTGTGTTGTTTCTCAAGACCTAGCCTCCCTCCTCAAAATGGACTCCAAAACCCTTAAAAACCTTTTCCAGTGTGTTATGCGGCCCCCTATGCGGTCCCGCATGCGGGGAGAGAAAATTTCCGAGAAAATCCCGAAATCGCATAAGTTGCTACATTGTCGCTACAGTGAACTGCTACAGTACCGTATGCGGCCTCTGCAGTTCCCGCATGACAGCCCGCATGAAGCTCCAGACTTAGCCGTTTCGCCAAAGGGTTCGTGCTACAGGATCTGCTACAGTAGTCGCTACAGTAACCCCCTATGAAATAGTGTTTTCGTTGCCGATTTCTTCTCAAATTCTATCAATGAGCTCGAAAGGGTCACATCAGTACCTGTAACACGAAAGAAACCAATTCAGACCAAAAACGGGCGTCAACTCATAGAAAAATACGTAATACATACACCCGAATACATGGAAAAATACGTATGTTTACGCGTTTATCAAACATCCCCACACCTAAGCATTTGCTTGTCCTCAAGCAAACAGACATGAAGAACAGGGGCACGATGATAAATGACTAAACATACGACCTCAAGCTCAACGGTAAAGCACTCCACTAGCACAGGTGAAAAGAAATCTAGAAAGTGAGCTGTACAGTGAGTGATCGAGTAATGGTAGCCCTGTTTTATTCAAAGTGCTTCCGTGAGTGTGTGCCTGCTCCCAACCTTAACCTCCACACCCTGGATTACCCCAGGGGTCCATTCACCCCACATATGGTGAGAGTGGTATTAGGCAGTTAAAGACCTCTTCAATACTCAGTTAAAAGTCTTTTGAGTTCCTGAATAAAACTCTAGCACTTAAGCGACTGTGTCCGGCTAACAGAGATACTTATTTACCTATTTACAAATATACATTTTTTTTTTCTGAGTCCGGCTAACATAGGCTGCATAAGAAATCTTTCAGAAGGATGCACATGCTGAATTAGGCACAAGAGCCACCCAACCTACTCAATTACAGCCTACATAGACGCATTCATGCTGTGCCAGCAGAGGAATACTGCCATAGACTCCACTTTTTTTTTTTTTTCGACTGTACACACTGTATCTCAGTCCCTTGGAAACCTGTCACACAAGTTCACTTAAGGCTACAGAAAACAAAAAAGGAACTCAAAAGCTCTTAACAGAATATTGAAGAAAGAATTTAACAGTCCAATACCAAAATCATCATAATGGGTTGGTTGGAGTGTATAAGGTAGGAGCAATCATGATAGAGCATGAGAAAGCACTAAAAATAAAACAGGGCATCATTCAAGCACAGTATAAAAATACAGCTCATTTCTATAATTCTTTTAAGCTAGGAAGTGCTAAACATTAAAATCATGGCTATCATCAGTATTCATGCATGCAAAACTAGGAAAGTACCCCATCCCCACACCTAAAGTTGTACATTGCCCTCAATGTACATAAATCAGCAGAATAAGGTGCGAGACATGCCAGAAAAAATAAAGGAATGAGGTAAAGAAACTTCCCCAAGTGGTTGATGAAAGGAACATCCAAATATGCATGAACTGGGGAAAGCTGAGGGGCGCAAGGGGTGCGGAGCTTCTACAGTGATCAGTCCTGAAAATAGAGAGAAAGCAAATCACACCCCAAGAACAATAGAGAGCAGGGCAAGTAAGCACGAATCAAAAATGGGAAAGTACAGTTTAGGAGGGTGAGGGCCCTCACTAACTGAAAAGTACAAAAATACAAACCAACATGTCTAGAAATAAAAACCAGAACAAACAACAGAAAAAACTAAAGTGTGCTGCGAGTCTAGAAATCTGGCGGGACTGATGGCGCAAGGCATGTGGTAGCTGTGGAGGAGGTGCCGACAGAAGATGAAGCGCCGCGCATGTATGATAAGATCTCGGTCATGCTGCTCTCGATGCGGCCCTGTGATATGGCTAAATCTCGCACTGATGCGGTCAACGCCTCCTGAGAGGTCCCAAGGGTCTGCAACTGCTGTCAGACCTCGATGCGGAACTCCGTGAAACTCTCCTCAAGTGATGGTCGACTCCCGCTAGGTGCTGCGTTGGGTACAGGGACGGACTCTGAATCAGACTCTGATCCTGACTCAGAATCCCGAGAGGTGTCGGGGTCATGGGAACTCGCGCCACCACTGCGCGGAAGGCGATAAGTGTCTCCCGACCTCTCAACTATCCCAATATGAAGCAGGATCGACAGACTAAGTGGTGCGACGGTGCTCACAATGCTCATACCCTGGGTGAGCTCAATCAGTCCTAGGCATCTGATGATGCGTGTAATATACGGCCCGGTAAATATAGCCCCAAGGCGAGTAGAAGTCCCCTGATGCTCGATAAATCCGGCGAACAGATGGCCCATGTGGATGGGGTACCGCTCAAGAATACTGTACATCATAAGAAGATCGGTACGGGAAACCACCCAAATAGAATCAGCGTGACCGCTCACACTTCTGGATAGCAGGGCCTGCAAGTACCTGTGAACGGGGTCTGCCATCAAAGAAGCCTTCTTCGATGATGATGAGCGAGCAATAGACTTCTAGAGGGAACTAGGGGACACCGAGCGTGGGAAGTCACGAGGTAAATTCCTAAGCTCCGAATCGGCGAGGGACTCATAAGTGTGAAACCCAAGGTAGATGGCCAACCGGTCGTCGGTGATCTTGTGCCGCTTACCAAAGGCTCTAAAAGTAATGGTGCTAGCCTGGCGTAAATGAGGAGCATGCCCGGATACCTCAAACGTGCTCAACACCTTCAAGGTCAACTCCCGATAAGTGGGCTCCTCGATCTCAAGAATGTCATCCCATCCACCATGGGAGATGAGACCACGAAAGGTATCATTAATGTCCAATGTCTTCAAGGCCTCCCAATCGATCACACGCACTGTGCCAAACCTCCTCTTCGACAAGAAAGCGAACCTTGCCTTGCGGGCATCGTTCTTGAATAGAGGCTCGCAAACGGGTGGTGGAGAGCTTCTCCTAACGCGCTTGGAAGCCACGTGTTTGATCGGCATCCCTACAAGACAAGAGAACCATCATCAAGCCAAAAAAAACTTGAGAAAATTGGTTAATGAAGAACAAAGGCTGATTTTTGGCTAGTGCTACAGTAATTTCGGGGAAATTTTGGTAGAGTCTCTCCTTGTAAAAGTGATAATCTAAATGTACAAAGCTTGGAATTCAAGAGAAATGTTTACAAGAAGCATTCACCATGTAAAACATCATGTTTTCCCATCATTTCAACCATAAAAAACCAAAGAATGAGTGATAGGAACACAAACCTTGAACTAGGGCATCAATGAGAAGATGAAGTGAAAATCGGCTTAAACCTTGATAAAACCTTGAAAATCTTCCAAAAATATGCTTGCTAGGATGAAGAGAGTGTTTGGATGCAAAAAGAATGAAGTAAAATGGTGGAGAGATGAAGGAGAAAAGAGAAGAAGTTTGATGAAAATGGAGTGAATAGTGAGGGAGTGGAGTGAAGAGAGGTAGAAGAGGAATTCGGGTGACCATGCGGCCCCCTATGCGGCCGCATGGTACCCCGCATAGCTCACGGGAAAAAACATGCGGCCTGCTATGCGGCCGCATAGCAAGCCACATACCCCTCGGGAAAAATCATGCAGCCTGCTATGCGGCCGCATAGCAGGCCGCATACTTCTCTAGAAAATATATGCGGCCCCTTGTGCGGCCGCATGACAGGCCGCACAAGGCCCAGGAATTTTTCAGCTCAAGAACTCAACCTAGCACTCAAAAATCACATGAAAACAAAGCCGAAACCACCCAAAAATCATTGAAAACATGGAGAATGAGGCACCAACATTCAAGGAAAAATACAAAGATCATGAAATCTATGGTGCAACAAGATGAAATAAATTATGGAATTCGACTAAACAACAACCACAAGCACAAAAATCAACAAGACTCAAACTCATAAGCACCACCACAAAAAAAAATATGAAAAACACCCAAACACACAAGCAAAGAATAAAAAGAAAGAATGATTGCAATGAATTGAAAGACTTGGGTTGCCTCCCAAGAAGCGCTTTTTTTTAATGTCTTTAGCTCGACATGACTTACCTTAATTCAAGGTGGGACAAAGGGGTGAGAAGTACCTCCAATTTTCGATGAAGAATTGTTATCCGGAAAGTTCAATGAGAGGCATGAAAAAATCTTGAATTTCCCCCGGCCATCGAAGAACAAGTGGTCAACCTCCTCGGGTGACATTGTAGAAACATTCACCCCCCGCTTTTGCTTCTCTTTTTTCTTCCTCCATAATTTTTTTAAGGTTCTCTTCTCATTGGAATGTGGTGAAGATTTAACCTCTACTTGTGCAAGTTGTTGCAATGGTGGAGGGGGAGGCTCATCATCCGCAACATCATCCCCGAAATCTTCAAAGTACTCCTCCAATGGGTTCAAAGCGAGGACTTCCGTAACACAGTCGGAGATAATCACATCAGTTGTATCCGTGAAATAGAGAGTATCATCATGATCAAGTGTACGTTTCATAGCTTCGGGGAGGGTGAAGACCACTTGTTCATCTCCGACCCTCAAAGTCATTTTTCCTCCTTTTACATCAATTAGTGCGCCGGCGGTGTTAAGAAATGGACGACCAAGGATCAACGGAACCTCCACATCGTCATCCACATCCAGAATTACAAAGTCAACTGGGATGATCAACTTATCTACCCGAACTAGAACATCTTCAACAATTCACCAGGGTCTTCGCACTAAACGATCCGCAAGTTGCAAAGTCATTCGTGTGGGTCTCAAATTATCTAACCCCAACCTCAAGAACAAGTTATACGGCATAACATTAATGCTAGCTCCCGAGTCGGCCAAGGCACTTTCTTGCATTCCATCCCCGATCACACAAGGGATAATGAAACTACCCGGATCATTGAGTTTCTTAGGTAATTTCTTTTGGATAATGGCCGAGCAATTTCCAGATAGAGTCACCGTCTCCGAGTCTTCAAGCTTTCTCTTATTGGTGAGGAGGTCCTTCATGAATTTAGCGTATTTCGGCATTTGTGAAAGTGCCTCCACCAAGGGGATGTTTATGTGAAGCTGCTTGAAGATGTTCAAGAATTTCTTGAATTGAGCGTCCTCTTTATCTTGTTTGAGCCTAGAAGGATATGGTACCACAGGTTTATACTCGGGCTCCCTCTTAGTTGAAGAACTCGGAACATTTCCCTTGTGCTTCCCCTCAATCTCATCAGTTACCTCATCACTTAGCTTAGGGTCTTCCCGGTCGGCTACCCTATCGTTGGAGGCACTTGGACCATCCCCGGTCCTTACCTCCAACTGCTTTCCACTCCTTAGTGTCACTGCCTTTAAGTGTTCCCTCGGGTTGCACTCAGTGTTGTTCGGCATGCTACCCAAGGAGCGATCTGACTGTGCCCTAGCAAGTTGTCCCACCTGGGTCTCGAGAGACTGAATGGAGGCTTGGACATTCCTCAGTACAGTACCAAATTCATCCAATCTTTTGTCCACATTCTGGAACTTGGCCTCCGTAGTGATCATGAATCGTTAAAGCCTCAACCTTTGCAGTCAATGCAGTGGTCTCATTCACCTCGAACAGGCCGGCAACCTTTGGTCCCTTCTGCCGAGTGCTCCAGTGGCACTCATTGCTCGCCATGCTCTCAATTAGGGCCTCAGCTTCTTCAGGCAATTTGTTACTCAGGGATCCGCCTGCAGCAGCATCAATCAGTTGCCTTGCTGAATAATTCAACCCGTTGCAGAACATTTGTACTCTCATCCAAGACTGGAATCCATGGTGAGGACACCTACGCAGCAAATCTTTGAATCTTTCATGGGCCTCAAACAGTGTCTCAGAATCTCCCTGCCGAAAAGATGATATCTCCTGTCTCAGTCTCGCAGCCTTACTCGGTGGGAAATATCGGGCCAAGAATCTCTCAACCATTTCCTTCCAGGTGGTGATGGACCCGGGAGCCAAGGAAGTGAGCCATCTGTATGCTGCTCCCCTCAAACTGAATGGAAACAGTCGCAATCTGATAGCATCATCTGACACCGAATTGATCTTGAATGTAGAGCAAATCTGCAAGAAGCGGGATAGGTGGGCATGTGGGTCTTCATCAGCCAGCCCATCAAACTGAACCGAATTTTGTATCATTCCAATCGTGCTCGCCTTGATTTCGAAATTATTAGCCGCCACAGCGGGTGCTTGCACACTAAACTCATCTCCGGTGAATTGCGGTCTCTCATAGTCCGACAAAGTCCTCCTAGGTTCGGCCATGACTGAGGGTTCACTAGACTCGACCCGAACTTCTTGTTGTCTCGAACTTTCGGTAACCTCTCTAAGACGCTGATGCAAAGTGCGTTCGATCTCGTTGTCGGGCATAACTAGAATTGCTTGGCCCGCTCGAGTCATAAGATGGGTACCTCGCAAAATAAGTAAAGTCAAAACGAGCAAAAAGATGAAGTGATGAAGTATATACAAGAATGGTAAAAACGAACAAAATAAAATGGTCAAATCAACACGTTTTAAGTTTTCCGAATATTCCTCGTGGGTCCCCGGCAACGGCGCCAAAAACTTGGTGAAACGCGCTTGAATTGCTCACCCGCAAGTGCATGGGGTCGCCAAGTAATACCCCTCGCGCGAACACGAGGGGGTCGTATCCCCAAGGGCCCGAGAAGCTATCCTTACTTCCTTATCACAATGTTGTTTGACCTAATCGATCACTTGGAATAAGAACTACCAATAATCTACTAAAACAAAGAGCATGCAAATAACAAGAATAAATACGGAGGGGAAAAATCAAGGTGAGGGAATGGCCACGGATGAGGATTCCCTCGGGGGCTACTAAAGTGCTAAGGATGCCCTAACTAGCATGCACGTGGGTGGTTTGGACCGGGAAACCCTAAATTAGACCAGCCCGATGGTCACGGCGTTGGTCCCTAATCCAATACAAGTATTGGAATACGGAATTGCTTCCGCCCAAATCCTTGTACGATTGCAAAGGGTTTAGTGGATTTCCCCAAGCTAGGGTTGAAACACAAACAAGGACAACCCTAACAATTGGAGGGGTACAAATACCCGATGGTCACAGTGTATTCGTACATGTATTCCCTTCCAAGCTTGGTGAGCCTAATACTAGGGCAATGGTCATGCAACCTAGCATTGTCTAGGAATTGACATATAGAGTTCTCATACATATCAAGGCATTCAAGAACCACCAAACAAGGATCACAAACCAAACCAAATACATAAACTAGAAAGAAGCATCCAAAATACACAAGTTCACCCCCAAGGTTCACCTACATCCGGTGACCTTGGGGTTAGTTGTTCATGATCACAAAGTAAGCAATCAAATACATAAAAACAACCAAAAGCATAATGAAAACACCCCCTGAAAAGATCAAGGCCGAATGACGCTTCCAAGGACGCCACCCAAGGAGTGGCTTCCTTTGTCAAACTTCCTCTCAAATGCAAATCGAAGGTGTGGATTCGTCGTCTCGTGCTCTCCCCGTCGTCCTCTCCGCAAGAAATGCCTCCAAAAGCCGGCCTCAAGCTCCTGAAGAAGATGGTGAAGTGTGTTGTTTCTCAAGACCTAGCCTCCCTCCTCAAAATGGACTCCAAAACACTTAAAAACCTTTTCCAGTGTGTTATGCGGCCCCCTATGCGGTCCCGCATGCAGGGAGAGAAAATTTCCGAGAAAATCCCGAAATCGCGTAAGTTGCTACATTGTCGCTACAGTGAACTGCTACAGTAGGCCTGCTACAGTGCCGTATGCGGCCTCTGCAGTTCCCGCATGACAGCCCGCATGAAGCTCCAGACTTAGCCGTTTCGCCAAAGGGTTCGTGCTACAGGATCTGCTACAGTAGTCGCTACAGTACCCCCCCTATGAAATAGTGTTTTCGTTGCCGATTTCTTCTCAAATTCTAGCAATGAGCTCGAAAAGGTCACATCAGTACCTGTAACACGAAAGAAACCAATTCAGACCAAAAACAGGCGTCAACTCATAGAAAAATACGTAATACATACACCCGAATACATGGAAAATACGTATGTTTACGCGTTTATCAAACATCCCCACACCTAAGCATTTGCTTGTCCTCAAGCAAACAGACATGAAGAACAGGGGCACGATGATAAATGACTAAACATACGATCTCAAGCTCAACGGTAAAGCACTCCACTAGCACAGGTGAAAAGAAATCTAGAAAGTGAGCTGTACAGTGAGTGATCGAGTAATGGTAGCCCTGTTTTATTCAAAGTGCTTCCGTGAGTGTGTGCCGGCTCCCAACCTTAACCTCCACAACCTGGATTACCCTAGGGGTCCATTCACCCCACATATGGTGAGAGTGGTATTAGGCAGTTAAAGACCTCTTCAATACTCAGTTAAAAGTCTTTTGAGTTCCTGAATAAAACTCTAGCACTTAAGCGACTGTGTCCGGCTAACAGAGATACTTATTTACCTATTTACAAATATACATTTTTTTTTTCTGAGTCCGGCTAACATAGGCTGCACAAGAAATCTTTCAGAAGGATGCACATGCTGATTAGGCACAAGAGCCACCCAACCTACTCAATTACAGCCTACATAGACGCATTCATGCTGTGCCAGAAGAGGAATACTGCCATAGACTCCACTTTTTTTTTTTCGACTGTACACACTGTATCTCAGTCCCTTGGAAACCTGTCACACAAGTTCACTTAAGGCTACAGAAAACAAAAAAGGAACTCAAAAGCTCTTAACAGAATATTGAAGAAAGAATTTAACAGTCCAATACCAAAATCATCATAATGGGTTGGTTGGAGTGTAACAATGAGCTCGAAGGGGTCACATCAGTACCTGTAACACGAAAGAAACCAAGTCAGACCAAAAACGGGCGTCAACTCATAGAAAAATACGTAATACATACACCCGAATACATGGAAAATACGTATGTTTAGGCGTTTATCAGTGAGCGACAGAGTGAAGGGTTGACGTGAATCCTAACGCCGGGACATAGTGTTGGGGTTAGTCACGGTTGACCTTAGGTTTGGGACCGTGTGTTTAAGGATATCCTCGACTCAATTAACATCAATAGGAAAGTATAATAGCATAGTCTTGTACTAGAAGCATAAGTCCTAGAGGTAACTTGTCCGGATACCCTATTTCATTCATTGCTAGTCTTTCTCCTTCTACCCTTACTTGCACTTTCTTGTCTCCCATCTCTCTATTTACTTTCTTGTCTTTTATTTTAATTGATTCCATAATTCTCTCATCAAACCGATTGTCACTTTTCGTGCACCGCATAACTAAAGAGCAAATTCTTGTATTCCAAATCCCTATTCCCTATGGATTCGACTACACACTCACCAGGGTAATACAGGCAAGGGGTCGTGTCAGCAAGCAAGTAGTAAAGTGATATCCATGCGGGGTAAGGTTGTCGAATCTCAGGGAACTGTAATCAAAGTACTAATTACTCTTCTGATGTCTATTGAATTACAAAGAGAGTGACAGAATCAAGAAACAATGAAGAAAGGACACAATGGTGGAGATGATTGGAAGGCTAGGTCTGAGTGTTTCGGTAATGTGAGAGTAATGCCCAGGATGATCCCTATAGACTATTGCATGCTCTCTTACCCTAAGTGCCTACCAGGTACATTCCAATGATCCAACGGTGTGCTCACAAGTAATGTTACACCTGTGGGTTTTAAGTACACCGAGTTTTGCTAAACAAGCCGTGCACCTAGTTTTACCAAAACACTGTGCAAATCAACACATCGAGTTATGCAACACAATATTAAACACAAAAATCAAATAGAACTCCATAGAATAAATAGAAATAAGTCATAAAACATAAAAATCATCTAAGTTTGCAACCCCAGGGCATCATGGCCAGTTAGGCGCACATGGGCAGGTACAACAAGGAAAATACAATGAAAGAACCATGAAAGGAAGACATAACTCCCTTCTCTTCTATAGATGATCTTCTTTGTTAAGCTTCATGTGCTAACCCCACCTCTCTTGGTGCCTTGAACTCATTCTTGGTCTGCTTAGGCGGTAGGGTGACACTTGATCTTCGCTCTCATCAAAGTCCTCTCGGTGGAGAAGAGAATCCCTAAATATAAGATGAGATGAAACCCTAAAATCTGGAGTTAAAAAGGCCGTTTGTGATCGGCAAGGTCTTCAAACGGTCGTGTTCGACCTGTCTCCTTTTTCAAGAATTCCTTGAGTGAAAAAGAACATATGACTTAACGTGCGTCCCCCGTGTCTGCAGTCACATGCAAATGTAACTAGCAGCATGCCTGTGTTCCTCTTGAAGAAGAAGAGATGATTTTTCTCCAGAGATTTGTAGTGGAAGGAACACGGGCGTGTAGTGACCGTGTTCTGCCTGGGACAATCTATTGTCAGGATTCTACTAGTTTGCTCTCTAGGCTAGGATGATTAGTGGGTATAGCACGGCTGTGCTCTGCTTATGTTCAACCTTTTCTTTTCCCTTGTTCAATGAACATGTACAATTCGCTCTTGGATTCACTCTAAAACGATTCAAGCCCGAGATTTCTAGACAATGAACATTATACCTTGAATAGCACCGATTATGCACAAATATATGTTAAAGGATGAATAAAAGAATTGAGTAGAAGGCATGAAAACATGATATAATATGCACTCATCAAGAATCACCGCAACTTTTCCTGGAGTAATCCAAGACCGGGGCAAGTGCTGCAATAGCCTAGGCCTTCTCCACGGGGACCTTCTAATGAGCTTATAGCTTTTTAACCTGCTATATCAAGGATAATGAAATTAATTTTTCTGGGCAAGAAAAAACTAATGAGAAACACCAATGCCACAGTGACGAATTTGGAACATCATATGGCCCAAATATAAAAGATAATTGCAGAAAGACTTCTGGGTTCCTTCCCTAGCAATATAGAAGTCCAACCCAAACAATCTCTAAGGGCCATTACACTGAGAAGTGGCAAGAAACTTTCAGGCCCTATTACGGGTAAGTCTGTGGTTGAACCTATTGAACTTCAGCCAGAGGCTAAGCAAATAGGAGTTGTTGATTTGGAGTCTAAAGTTGACATTGGGAAGAAAGATGAGAAAAAGGAAGGAAGTGAGTTACCCAAGTACCAACCCAAGCTTCCTATCCTGTAAAAGCAAGGAAAGACCTACAAGAAGGGCAATATAAGAAATTCCTTGATATTGCTCAAGATGATAAGTGCTCGTGTTATAGTAATGTGAAGTGTTATTATCTTCCAATGAGCATTGATTTAATAAGATTTCATCACTAAAAAGTGTGCAATTGTTTACTTTTGTGCATTGTAGGGTTGTGAAGATAAAATGAAGGAAAGGAACAAAGTTAGATCGTGTTTGCCATTGTTGGGAAGATTTTTGGACTAAGCAAGGAACGAGGCATGAGCATAGACTTGTGAGTGTGTGCCAACCTCCTTTGGAGGGGCACAAAGGCAGTCACATTCACAATAAGTCTAGCTCATGCTAACAATGAAGACTTCACCAATTAGGAGACTCGAAGCAATCGACATGATCTACCATTGATTGTGTGCCCAATTCAACGGCCTCAATGAAGAACGATGAATTCTGGAGCGTTTCGGCATAAAACTGTAGCAGCACTGTTCACTGTAGGCCGAAATTCAGCATTCCAGAAATTTCACACGGGCGTGTGGAAATTCCACACGGCCGTGTGAAATCCCGATTTCAGCAATTTTAAAGGCGCGACTCAACATTATAAAAGCCCGATTTGGAGACTTTTTGAGGGATCTTTTGACCTATCTTTCTTCCCAACTTTGGGAGTGCGGCTAGGGTTTTGGGAGTGCGGCTAGAGTTTTTATCGATGTCTTTATTTTGTGCTTTCTTATATACTTTGATGAACATGTATAGCTCCATGAGGAGCGAAACCCCTTGTGGGTATTCGGACTTGTAAACTCTAGGGTTATTATGTTTCTTTGACATTGTTATTATGCTTTTCCATTGTTGATGAATAAGAATTGAGTTTCAATCTTGATTTTATCTTGCTATTGTTTTCCCTTAGATGTGACACTAGGGTTGAGAACAATCTAGGTTTTCCTTGGGAGGTGTGACAACTCCTATAGGATTAGAGTCTCTAAGATTGAAGAGGGTTGACAGGGAGAGTTGTGAGGTAGCGATGTACCCCTTTCCCCTCCGGTGTGATTTCTCCCTACCTTCGTTTCCTTGATTTATTAGCGGTCGAGATAGAGTGAGGTGCTAGGTAGATATACTCCCCTGTGATTTAATTACACGAGTAACCAAGGGAAGGGTTGAAGTGAATCCTACGCACTAGGGCTTAATCGAGACTAGGGTTCTTCCTCCTGGACCAAGGGGTTAGAAGTACACATAGGAACAGGTTTTATCACTAGGAGTCTGTAGAACTTAATGCAATTCCATGTAGTGTGAGGTTTAGGTAGGTGTACTCCCCTGGGGCTTAATCGTGCGAGCGATAGAGTGAAGAGTCGATGTGAATCCTAATACCGGGGCATAATATTGTGGTTAGTCACAGTTGTCCTTAGGTTTGGGACCGTGAGTCTGAGGATTTCCTTGACTCAATTGGCATCAATAGGAGAGTATAATAGCATAGTCTTGCATTAGAAGCATTGATCCTAGAGGTAGCTTGTCCGGATACCCCGCTTCATTCATTGTTAAATCCTCTCTATTCTCTTTTACTTACACTTTCTCATTTTCCATCTTTCTATTTAATTTCTCGTCTTTTAGTATAATTGTTTCCATAATTCACTCATTGAATCAATTGATCACTTTTCCATACTTCGCATAATTCGAATAGTGAAATCTCGTATTCTAACTCCCTATTCCCTGTTAATTCGACTACTCTCTCACCGGGGTAACTTTTATTAATTCGACAAACCGGTGCACTTTCGGGCCGCCTGTCAAAGTTTTTGGCGCCGTTGCCGGGGAATAGTCGTTTTAGCTATTATAGCTATTCTCACCGGGAATATTTGTTTTTCACTATTATAGCTATTCACTTCACTTTCTATTCCACATTTTCTTTATCTATCATTGTTCTTACTTTTCTTTCCTTTGCTTTGGTTTCAGGTTATGACCCGTGGGAACCCTTCGATTCTTGTTGAAGGAAACCCGGACATTGGAAAAAGGGCACATCGCAAGGGTAAAGAGCCTATGCAAGAAGCTTCGAATCAAGCCGATATTGAGACAGAAGGGTCAGAAACAATGGCAGAACAGAATGAACAGCAGAGGACATTGTCCGATTTTGCTGGACCCGCAGTCATGGGGACCCAATCAAGCATTGTAAGGCCCCCAATCACGGCTATGAACTTTGAATTGAAGCCGTCGTTCATCCAAATGTTACAACAGTCCGCACAATTTAATGGGTTGGCCGATGAAGATCCCAACAGTCACATAGAGAATTTCCTTGAAGTGTGCGACATGTTGAAGATTAATAGAGTGACGGACGACGTGATTCGTTTGAGAGCCTTCCCATTTTTATTGAAGGGAAAAGCAAGACATTGGCTTCATTCATTACCGAGAGCTTTCATTACTACATGGGAGGAGATGGCCGAGGCATTCTTGGCTAGATACTTTCTGCCGGGAAAGTCAGCGAGGCTCCGGAATGAGATATCATCCTTTGTGCAAATGGAATTGGAGTCTCTATTCGAGACATGGGATAGGTTCAAGGAGCTCCTTCGCAAGTGCCCGCAACATGGATTTCCCAAGTGGATGATTATTCACACCTTCTATAACGGGTTGAATCCAAGTACCAAACAACTCCTAGATGCGGCGGCTGGAGGAACTCTAGGAAGCAAGACTCCCGGTGAAGCCCGGTATCTTGTAGAGGAGATGGCTATGAATAGCTATCAATGGAACTCAAGGGATAGGAAAAAGGTTACCGGAATTCATGTGGTCGATGCAGTTACATCTTTGGCGGCACAAGTGGAATCTTTAAGTAAGAAGCTAGATGCACTAGCTTCACCAAGAGTTGCAGCCATCACTACTTATTATGGTTGTGGGGGAGGACATGCTTCGAGTGATTGTCCTATTGCCATTGGAGGCACTAGTGCGGTGGAGCAGGCCGATTTTGTTGGAAACTCTTATAGAGGACAAGGCTAAGGCAACCCGTACAGTGGAACATATAACCCGGGGTGGAAGAACCATCCGAATTTCTCTTGGAGCAACCAAGGACAGTCACAACAGAAAAATAGTGCACCACTGGGATTTCAAAGTCAACAAGCTCCGAATTTAGAAAGCCGAGTGACCGGGCTAGAAGGAAAGATGACCGACCTTGAGAGAGCACTCACACGGTTTGTTTCTTCATCGGATGCTAGATTTCAGTCGGTGGAGGCTACTCTTCGCAATCACACCGCCTCCCTACATAATTTGGAAAATCAAGTGGGGAAAATTACGAAGACATTGGCGGAAAGGCCTCAAGGTAGCTTTCCTAGCAATACGGAGACTAACCCAAGGGAGCAACTAAAGGCAATCACCTTGAGGAGTGGGAAAGAGGTTGAGAGAACTCTCCTTCTAGAGAAGACAAAAGAAGCACCCGAAGTGGAAGAAGTAGGGGGAGAAGCACCAAAAGAGAAAGAGGTGGCACCACCACCCTACAAACCAAGGATCCATTACCCTTCGAGGTTGAAGAATGAACAAGACAATGAGCAATACAAGAAATTCCTGGGCATCTTCAAACAATTACACATCAACATACCATTCGCGGAAGCATTTGCCCAAATGCCCAAGTACGAGAAGTTTCTAAAGAACCTCTTGACCAATAAGAGGAAGTTGGAGGAGAGTGCAACTGTAGTTCTTGATGCTAATTGCTCGGCCGTCTTACAAAAGAACATGCCAATTAAGAGAAAAGATCCTGGGAGTTTCATCATACCTTGCAACATCGGCAATTTAGGTGAAGAGATGGCATTGGCCGATTCGGGGGCAAGCATCAGTGTCATGCCCTATACCTTCTTCCAAAAGCTAGTCTTGGGCGAGCCTAGACCCACTCGCATGACACTTCAACTTGCAGATCGATCGGTGAGGCATCCGAGGGTAATTGAGGAAGACGTCTTGGTAAAAGTGGACAAGTACATCTTTCCGGTGGACTTTGTTGTACTTGATGTGGATGAGGATGTCGAAGTACCGCTGATTCTTGGAAGGCCGTTCTTGCGCACTTCCAAAGCTTTGATAGACATGGACGGTGGAGAGCTCGCACTTAGAGTTGGAGATGACAAGCTCACCTATCGCCTCGCCGAAGCCATGAGATATTCTCTTGATTTTGATGACACTCTATATTATCTTGATGCTACTGATGAGTGTATTGATGAATATGTGCAGGAAATGTTGAACCCGGATCCATATGAAGGATGGCCGGACCAAGATGTGGAGATCGAAGAAGAAGAGGCACTTTTGCTTGGTCCAGTCTAGACAGACATCAAGATGGAGAAGGGGCGTATGAAGAAGATGCTTCGGAGGATGAAGAGGTCGAAAAGACGCCACAAGAAGAACCCCAACAAGAAAAGGGATGAACATTCACGGAGTAAGGGTGTTTTACCCGTTTGTGGTAATGCATGCTTTCAGGTTGTAGGGAAGAGGGCAACTTCAATTCATGAACCTTCGTAAGATAAGATCAGGTACATCAAGCTAAGTGACGTTAAACAAGCGCTTCTTGGGAGGCAACACAAAGTTTTACAGTTTTTCTAGGACCTAGTTTAGTTTTAGGTTGAATAAAAGTCTTAGTTTTGGTGTCCTGAAGTTTTAAAGCATGTGTTGCGATTTTTAGTGTGGATTGTTGACGTTTTCATGTGCCTTAATGTTTACTTTTGTGCATTGTAGGGTTGTGAAGATAAAATGAAGGAAAGGAACAAAGTTAGATCGTGTTTGCCATTGTTGGGAAGATTTTCAGACTAAGCAAGGAACGAGGCATGAGCATAGACTTGTGAGTGTGTGCCAACCTCCTTTGGAGGGGCACAAAGGCAGTCACATTCACAATAAGTCTAGCTCATGCTAACAATGAAGACTTCACCAATTAGGAGACTCGAAGCAATCGGCATGATCTACCGTTGATTGTGTGCCCAATTCAACTTCCTCGATGAAGAACGATGAATTTGTGAGCATTTCGGCACAGTACTGTAGCAGCAATGTACCAAATTACTGTAGCAAAAACACTGTAGGCCGAAATTCAGCATTCCAGAAATTTCACATGGGCGTGTGGAAATTCCACACGGCCGTGTGAAATCCCGATTTCAGCAATTTTAAAGCCGCGACTCAACATTATAAAAGCCCGATTTGGAGACTTTTTGAGGATCTTTTGACCTATCTTTCTCCCCAACTTCGGGAGTGCGGCTAGGGTTTTGGAGAGGACTTCGTGGAGGTTTAGAGCGCATCTTTGGCATTGTTACCGATGTCCGGCGACCGCACAAGACCACGGCCACACCATACGCAAGGAGGTTTTCATCGTTGTCTTTATTTTGTGCTTTCTTATATACTTTGATGAACATGTATAGCTCCATGAGGAGCTAAACCCCTTGTGGGTATTCGGACTTGTAAACTCTAGGGTTATTATGTTTCTTTGACATTGTTATTATGCTTTTCCATTATTGATGAATAAGAATTGAGTTTCAATCTTGATTTTATCTTGATATTGTTTTCCCTTAGATGTGATACTAGGGTTGAGAACAATCTAGGTTTTCCTTGGGAGGTGTGACAACTCTTATAGGATTAGAGTCTTTAAGATTGAAGAGGGTTGAGAGGGAGAGTTGTGAGGTAGCGATGTACCCCTTTCCCCTCCGGTGTGATTTCTCCCTACCTCCGTTTCCTTGATTTATTAGCGGTCGAGATAGAATGAAGTGCTAGGTAGATATACTCCCCTGGGGCTTAATCAAGACTAGGGTTCTTCCTCCTGGACCAAAGGGTTAGAACTACACATAGGAACAGGTTTTATCACTAGGAGTCCCTAGAACTTAATGCAATTCCACGTAGTGTGAGGCTTAGGTAGATGTACTCCCCTGGGGTTTAATCGTGTGAGTGATAGAGTGAAGGGTCGATGTGAATCCTAATACCGGGGCATAATGTTGGGGTTAGTCACGGTTGTCCTTAGGTTTGGGACCGTGAGTCTGAGGATTTCCTCGACTCAATTGGCATCAATAGGAGAGTATAATAGCATAGTCTTGCACTAGAAGCATAGATCCTAGAGGTAGCTTGTCTGGATACCCGGCTTCATTCATTGTTAAATCCTCTCTATTCTCTTTTACTTGCACTTTCTCATTTTCCATCTTTCTATTTAATTTCTCGTCTTTTAGTATAATTGTTTCCATAATTCACTCATCGAATCAATTGATCACTTTTCCGTACTTCGCATAGTTTTAATAGTGAAATCTCGTATTCTAACTCCCTATTCCCTGTGGGTTCGACTACCCTCTCACCGGGGTAACTTTTATTACTTCAACAAACCCGTGCATTTTCGGGCTGCCTGTCACAAGACCTTGCACATAAATGTTCCATTTGTTAAGGCTCTTGCTCAAATGCCAAGATATGCAAAATTTCTGAAGGTGTTGCTCACAAACAAGAGAAATTTTGAGGAAGTGTCCTCTATGATACTTACTGAAGAATGCTCAGCCTTAATCACCAACAAGGTCCCAGAAAAATAAAAAGGCCCTGGGGGATTTATCATTCTTTATACTATTGGAGGGCTTGTGGATGAGAAAGCTCTGGCCAATCTTGGGGCAAGTATCAACCTGATGTCATATAGAATTTTCCAAAAGCTAGGGCTCAGGGAAACAATGACACTACAGTTGGCCGACAAGTCCATCCATCAACTAAGAGGAATTATTGAAGATGTTTTGATAAAGGTGGACAAGTTCATATTTCCCGTGGACATTGTGATCCTCGATGTCGATGAGAATGTTGACATGCTCCTTATTTTAGGAAGACTGATAAGTGCTCGTGTATAAGCTATGTGAAGTATACTTTTGTTACATTGAGCATCGCTTTATTAAAATTTTATCGCTTATATGTGTGCATTTGTGTTCTTTTGTGCATGTAGGGTTATGGAGATGAATTAAGAAGAAAAAAAAAGCAAAGTTAGGTCATGTTCGCCATTGTTGGGGAGTTCTCAGACCAAGCAAGGAAGAAGGCACGAGTCTAGACTTGTGGTTGTGTGCCAATCTCCATTGGAAGGGCACAAGAGTAGTCACATTCACAAAAGTCTAACTCGTGTAGCATTGGAGAACTTCGCCAATGAATAGAAATAAAGTAATCGACATGATCTACCATTGATTATGTGCTCAATTCAATGGCCTCCATGAAGAACAATGAATTCGGGAGCATTTCAGCGAGGGTATTGTAGCAGTACTGCAGCAAATTACTTTATCAAAACTGTAGCAAGTTATTGTTCACTGTTCGCTGAAAAATCAGAAAAATAGAGGATCCACACTCCCGTGTGGAAAATTGATAAACGCCTAACTGTACGTATTATTTATGTATGTTTGCGTATTTATAGAGTATTTTTGTATGTGTGGATGCCCGTTTTCGGTCTAAATTGGTTTATTTCGTGTTACAGGCACAGAAGATACCGTGGGGAGCTCGACAATATGATTTTAGAAGAAATTGGAAGGAAAAAGACCATTATTGAGCTCCGGTGCTGTAGCTAAATACTGTAGCAGCACTGTAGCACGAAACCTTTGGCAAAACGGCTAAGTCTGGAAGATCATGCGGGCTACCATGCGGGCACTGCAGAGGCCGCATACGGCTGTAGCAATTCCACTGTAGCAAAACTAATGTAGCGGCACTGTAGCAACTTACGCGATTTTCTGGATTTCTCGGAAACTTTCTCTCCCCGCATGCGGGGCCGCATGGGTGACCGCATAACATCCCGAAATTAGGTTTTAAAGGCCTTTTGGGCATTCTTCTTGTTATCTTTTGGCCACCATTCTCCTCCATCATCTTCTTGGACTTCAAGGCTGCGGGAGAAGGCATTTGTGAGGAGCAAATCGAAGGGAGAAGAAGATCACACACTCAAGGGCGAGCATCTAGGAGCTTGTTGGCGTGGATCCTTCAAGTTCTCATCACCATCTTCTTCTAGTCTTCATCTTAGGGGAGTTGTTATGAGCTTTACTTTGTATTTCTTGTTTTGTAGGCATTCTCCTTTGTTGATGATGAACTAGACTCCCAAGGTCGCCGGGCATCCGGTGAACCTTGGGATGAACTTGCTTGTTTGGATACTTGATTTATATGTATGGTATTTGTGTGGTTTGTGGTTTAAGTTTGGTGTATTTGAATGCCTTGGTATGCATGAGAACTCTGTGTATCAATTTTTAGGTAATACTAGGTTGCATGACCATTGCCCTAGTGTTAGACTCACCAAGCTTAGAAGGGATACATGTACAAATACTCCGTGACCATCGGGTATTTTGTACCCCTCCAACCATTAGGGTTGAGCCTAGATATTGTGTTTGACTCTAATTTGAGATTTCCCTAGGCCCTTAGCAATCGTGTGGGGATTTGGGCGGTAGAAATACCGTAGCGGTGGAAATTCCATATTCCAATACCCATACTGGATTAGGGGTCATCACCGTGACCATCGGGGTGACCTATCTTTGGATGTCTCTTGGCCTAACCACCTTTGCCTGTGTGATTCGAGTATTCTTCTAGCTTTAGTAGTCCCGAGGGGATCCTCGCCCGCGGCCTCGTTCATTTATTGCTCATTGTTTCCTTAATGCGCTTGTTTGGTGTGCCTTAGATCACTTGTTTATAGTTTTATCTTTTGTTTGTTTCCTTATCTTGTTTTAAATCTATATTTGGTAGACTAGACAGTGTCATCTAGAGGGAAGTAATAGCAGCTCTTGGGACCCCAGGGAATACGACCCCCTCGCGCGTGCGTGAGGGGTATTACTTGGCGACCCGTGCACTTGCGGATCGATTCACATCAAAAATCCACAGGGTCGTGTGAAACCCTAATTTCAGCATGATTTCAGCCTATAAATACCCCATTTTCAGTTCTATTTGGGGACCCCCTTCTATCTCTTGCCTATCTTTTGGGGGGCTTTCGGCTATGGTTTGGAGAGGTTCTTGAAGGTCTTTGGAGGTGATTCTAGGGCTTCGGCATCGACATCTTTTGTAAGACAGCTATTGGGGTATCTTTCCTCGGCATCGATTAGGCGAGGTGTGCTCTAGGCTTGATAAGGGAATCATTGGAGAAGACGCGCGGCTCCACAAGACCATCGATACAATCTGCAAGGGGGTTTTATTTATGATTTTTATGCATATGTTCTTAAACTCTTTATTGATTTTGTATTGTTCCATGGAGAGCTAAACCTTAGTAAGTATTCGGACTTGTAAACCCTAGGAAGATATTGGTTCAATGACATGTTATTATGCTTTCTTACTTGATGAATTTAATTGAGTTCCAATCTTGATTGCTTGTTGTATTGATTTTCCCTTAGACGTGACACTAGGGTTGAGAATCATCTAAGTTGTTCTTTTGAGGTGTGACAACTCCTGGCAACCTCAAAAGCCCTAATTGATGTTAAGGACGGTCGAATTACACTATGAGTAGGAGAAGAAGAAGAAGTCATTTTCAAGCTTCGAGACTCAATAAGGCACACTATGGACTTTGATGATACTTGTGTTGATGTTGTTAATAATTTTGTTTCTTAGTAGGTACAGGACACATTTATGAAGGATGAACTATCTGAGCTATTGGAAGATGACCCCCTTCAGGCCAATGAACCGGAAGAGTTGGCGAGAGGATTTTGATATCAAGACATAATCATGGGAACTCCTTTTCCTCGTGAGACATCAAAGAAAAAATCCTCCCTTTCCAAAAGGTGGTGGAAGTAAGTAATTGACATAACCCCTTGCGTATATCCTGTAAGTGCATGGGCTTGTTGAAGTAATAAATTTAACCCGGTGAGTGGGTAGTCAAATCCACAGGGAATAGGGACTTAAAACACAAGATTTCACTATTTAGCTATGCGGTGTACGAAAAGAGATAATAGAATCGATAAGTGAATATGAAAACAATTACAACGAGATGAGAATTTAAATAGAGAGATGGAGGGTAAGAAAGAGCAAGTAGAAGTAAATAGAGAAGGACTAGCAATTGATGAATAGGGTATCCGGACAAGCTACCTCTAGGACTTATGCTTCTAGTGCAAGACTATGCTATTATACTTTTCATATTAATGTTAATTGACTCGAGGATATCCTTAAATACACGGTCCCAAACCTAAGGTCAACCGTGACTAACCCCAACACTATACCCCGGCATTAGGATTCACTACGACCCTTGACTCTCGTTGACCTGTCAACTAAGCCCCAAGGGAGTCCATCATCCTAAATCTCACACTACGTGTGATTGCTTAAAGCTCTCTAGGGATTCCTAGTGATAAAACATGTTCCTATGTATAGTTCTAACCCTTTGGTCCAGGTGGAAGAACCCTAGTCTAAATTAAGCCCTAGTGCTTAGGATTCACGTCAACCCTTCACTCTACTGCTCGCACAACTAAGCCCCAGGGGAGTTCCTCTCCTAGAACTTCACTCTATCTTGACCACTAAGAAATCATGGAAAACGGACGTAGTGAGAAATCAAATCGGAGGGGAAAGGGA
Organism: Dioscorea alata; assembly: GCA_020875875.1. Taxonomy (NCBI): domain Eukaryota; kingdom Viridiplantae; phylum Streptophyta; class Magnoliopsida; order Dioscoreales; family Dioscoreaceae; genus Dioscorea; species Dioscorea alata. Next base: position 16,757,722 of record CM037020.1, on the reverse strand, counting down.
CGCTTTGCTACCTCACGACTCACCCTCTCAACCCTCTTTAATCTTAAGTAGTCTAACCCTATAGGAGTTGTCACACCTCCAAAGGATAACCTAGATTGTCCTCAACCCTAGTTTCACGGCTAAGAGAAAATAATTGTAAGAGGTAATTGACACGACCCTTTTGCGTGTGTACCGCAAGTGCACGGCCTTGTCGAAGTAATAAAATTACCCTGGTGAGTGGGTAGTCGAATCCACAAGGAATAGGGATTTAGAAAACAAGAATTCACTATTTAGTTATGTGGTGTACGAAAAGAAATAATCGGAGTGATGAGGGAATTTATGGAAACAATTAGAATAAACGACAAGAAAGTAAATAGAGAGATGAAAGACAAGAGAAAAGCAAGTAGAAGTTTAAAGAGAAAGACTAGCAATGGGTGAGATAGGGTATCCGGACAAGTTACCTCTACGACTTATGCTTCTAGTGCAAGACTATGCTATTATACTTTCCTATTGATGTTAATTGAGTCGAGGATATCCTTAAACTCACGGTGCCAAAACTTAAGGTCAACCGTGACTAACCCCAACATTATGTCCCGGGATTAGGATTCACTACGACCCTTGAATCTTGTTGACCTGTCAACTAAGCCCTAGGGGAGTCTATCTTCCTAACCCTAACACTACGTGGGATTGCTTTAAGCTCTAGGGATTCCTAGTGATAAAACATGTTCCTCTATGTAGTTCTAACCCTTTGGTACAGGTGGAAGAACCCTAGTATATATTAAGCCCTAAAGCTCTATCTTGACCGCTAATTAACCAAGGAACCGGAGGTAGGGAGAAATCACACCGGAAGGGAAAGGGGTACATTGCTACCTCACAACTCTTCCTCTCAACCCTCTTCAATCTTAAGTAGTCTAATCCTATAGGAGTTGTCACACCTCCAAAAGATAACCTAGATTGTTCTCAACCCTAGTGTCACGGCTAAGGAAGAACAATATCAAAAGATAATCAAAACTGAAATTCGAATTTATTCATCAATAATGGAAAAGCATAATAACAATGTCATAGAAACATAATGATCTTAGGGTTTTACAAGTCTGAATACCCACGAGGGGTTTAGCTCCTTATGGAGCCATACATGTTCATCAAAGTGTAAAATAAATTGCAAAATAAGAACATCAATAAAAACCCCCTCGCGTGTGATGTGGCCGTGGTCTTGTGCTGCCGTCGGACGTCGATGATGATGCCTGATATGAATCGCGCTTGAATCGCTCACCCGCAAGTGCACGGGGTTGCCAAGTAATACCCCTCGCGCGAATACGAGGAGGTCGTATCCCCAAGGGCCCGAGAAGCTATTCTTACTTCCTTATCACAATGTTGTTTGACCTAATCGATCACTTGGAACAAGAACTACCAATAATCTACTAAAACAAAGAGCATGCAAATAGCAAATATAAATACGGAGGGGAAAAAATCAAGGTGAGGGAATGGCCACGGATGAGGATTCCCTCGGGGGCTACTAAAGTGCCAAGGATGCCCTAACTAGCATGCACGTGGGTGGTTTGGACCGGGAAATCCTAGATTAGACCAACCCGATGGTCACGGCGTTGGTCCCTAATCCAATACAAGTATTGGAATACGGAATTGCTTCCGCCCAAATCCTTGTACGATTGCAAAGGGTTTAGTGGATTTCCCCAAGCTAGGGTTGAAACACAAACAAGGACAACCCTAACAATTGGAGGGGTACCAATACCGGATGGTCACGGCGTATTCGTACATATATTCCCTTCCAAGCTTGGTGAGCCTAATACTAGGGCAATGGTCATGCAACCTAGCATTGTCTAGGAATTGACATATAGAGTTCTCATACATATCAAGGCATTCAAGAACCACCAAACAAGGATCACAAGCCAAACCAAATACATAAACTAGAAAGTAGCATCCAAAATACACAAGTTCAACCCCAAGGTTCACCTACATCCGGTGACCTTGGGGTTAGTTGTTCATGATCACAAAGTAAGCAAGCAAATACATAAAAACAACCAAAAGCATAATGAAAACACCTCCTGAAAAGATCAAGGCCGAATGACGCTTCCAAGGACGCCACCCAAGGAGTGGCTTCCTTTGTCAAACTTCCTCTCAAATGCAAATCGAAGGCGTGGATTCGTCGTCTCGTGCTCTCCCCGTCGTCCTCTCCTCAAGAAATGCCTCCAAAAGCTGGCCTTAAGCTCCCAAAAAAGATGGTGAAGTGTAGTTTTTCTCAAGACCTAGCCTTTCCCCCTCCAAATGAATTCAAAACCCTTAAAAACCTTTTCCAGTGAGTTATGCGGCCCCCTATGCGGCCTCGCATGCGGGGAGAGAAAATTCCCGAGAAAATCCCGAAATCGCTTAAGTTGCTACATTGCCGCTACAGTAAAACTGCTACAGTCGTATGCGGCCTCTACAGTGCCCGCATGACAGACCGCATGAGCCTCCAGACTTAGTCATTTCGCCAAGGGTTCGTGCTACAGTATCTACTACAGTAGTCGCTACAGTGCCCCCGCTCAGAAATAGTGTTTTCGCCGCTGATTTCTTCTCAAATTCTATCAACGAGCACGAAGGGGTCACATCAGTACCTGTAACACGAAAGGAACCAATTCAGACCAAAAACGGGCGTTAACTCATAGAAAAATACGTAGTACATACACCTGAATACATAGAAAATACGTATGTTTAGGCGTTTATCAATGCCGTTGGCATGCTCCAATCCTCCACAAAGTCCTCTCCGAAACCCTAGCCGCACCGTCTCGAAGTTGGAGAGAAAGATAGGTACAAAGATGCTCCAAAAGTCTCCCCATCGAGCTTTAAATAGGCTGCATGCGGCTTTAAATTTTAACTTATCGGGGTTTCACACGGCCGTGTGGAATTTCCACACGCCCGTGTGAAGTTTGTGTCTTCCTGAAAAATTACTTCACACGGCCGTGTGGAATTTCCACACGCCCGTGTGAAGTCTCTGGCTTGCTGGAAAATGATTCACACGGCCGTGTGTTAATTTCACACGCCAGTGTGAATTCTCTGGAAACTTGATCTTCGGCAGAAAATGCACAGTAACTTGCTACAATGAATTGGAACAGTACAAAAGCTACATTGCTGCTACAGTACTCGCCAAAACGCTACCAAATATGTTGTTCTTCATCGAGGCCATTGAATTGGGCACACACTCAATGGTCGATCGTGCCGATTGCTTCAAGTCTCCTTCTTGGTGAAGTTCTCCTAGGCTACACGAGTTAGACTTGTTGTGAATGTGACTGCCTTTGTGCTCCTCCAAAGGAGGTTGGCACACACTCACAAGTCCAAGTTCGTGCCTTGTTCCTTGCTTGGTCCGAAAACCTCCCAACAACGGCGAACATGATCTAACTTTGTTCTTCTTTTCCAACTTGGCTCCACAAACCTACAATGTACAAGAATACACAAATGCACACTATTTAGTGATAAAATCTGACAAAAGAGATGCTCATAGTAAGATAATAACGCTTCGTGTCACTATAACACAAGCACTTATCAAATCCCCCCACACTTAAGATTTTGCTTGTCCTCAAGCAAAAATAAAACGTGAAAATACTTGGGAAGAACAATTGAAAGTGTTCAGCCTTAGGTTAACCAAAAATATGCAAAGGAAGCATTCTACAAGTAAGGGGAAATCAAAACATTGCATAAGGTTATCATTACTCTAGCCAAAAACATGAATCAAAAATGATAACAACTCGAAGACGTGTAAGTGTGTACGAATTCACTCAAGAGAACCAACGAGTACTCCTCAAACTCTTATTCAAAAGGGCTTATTTATATACGAAAAATAAGAGAGGAGGTAGTAGCTTCACACATCCTCGAAGGTAGCCCTTTCCTAGGCGACTGCCAAAGGCGGCTTTCACTCTTTCGATGAGGTAGCTCTTTCTACCGGGGTAGTAGCTTTCACGCATCCCATGAGATAGCTCTTTCTCTCATTAGGGCATAACTTGTATCCGACTTATGAGAGTAGCTTCATACATCATGGGTGGTAGCTCTTTCCACCCTAAATGCATACATAAAAGAAAACAACTATTCACAAACTCAGATTTTTCTCTTTCTTTTCTTTTTCCTATTTTTTTATTTTCCCATCTTTTTTTATTTTTTTTATATGCATTTTCCAAAGTAAAACTAAGAACGATGATAAACTTGTCCTTAAAAACTTCAAGATCGAGTTTCCAAAAGATTTCAAGAGTGAGTAGTGCAATATGGTGTAATCGAGCAAAATTTCCCTAAGAATTCAAGTAAAAACTAGAGCATGATAGGATACAATGTTAAAAAATTCTCCTAGACTCTAAGAATACAAACGTTGCAACTAAGGTGAACCGCCATAGGCTACATGAGCCTGAGCAATTGAACGCGCAAGTAAAGGTATGTGCAATGTGAATCCCCCCCCACACTTAAGATGTACATTGTCCTCAATGTACGCATGCAAGCACAATAAAAAAATAAAACAATGAACAACAATTAGTGTGGAAGTAGACAATTGAAACATTACTCCCCTGAACTCCAAGTGTTGCGTTTGATGGAGCTAGGTTCATTGAGAGTTGAGTCTCAATGGTTTTGTGGAGCATACACGGTCCCATGACCGTGCCTATGACTATTCCTCAAATTTCTTCCATCCAAGACCATCTGCACACATACCGCAAGGGTTCAGTATAGCTCAAGAAAAACCAAAATAAAACTCGAGTATATCAAGATATGAAGATGAAATACAACTTGAGACAGAATAAAATAAACGAAAACTAAAAGCAAACCCAGTAGGAGAGTCCTTTCTTGGTACTACAAGTCCAACAGAAAAATAAAAAGTGCAACAGAAGTGAAAATAAAATAAAAACTACGACGCCTCAGTTACAGTGTCCTGCTGTGGATCCTCTAGTGCTGCTGCTGCTGCTGGTGCTGATGGATCTGCTGCTGATAAACGCCTAAACATACGTATTTACCATGTATTCGGGTGCATGTGTTACGTATTTTTCTATGAGTTGGCGCCCGTTTTTGGTCTGAATTAGTTTCTTTCGTGTTACAGGTACTGATGTGACCCCTTTGAGCTCATTGATAGAATTTGAGAAGAAATCGGCAACGAAAACACTATTTCATAGGGGGAGACTGTAGCGACCGCTGTAGCAGATCCTGTAGCACGAATCCTTTGGTGAAAATGGCTAAGTTTGGAGGCTCAGGCGGGCTGTCATGCGGGCACTGCAGAGGCCGCATACGGCACTGTAGCAGTTCTACTGTAGCGGCACTGTAGCAACTTACGCGATTTCGGGATTTTCTCGGGAATTTTCTCTCCCCGCATGCGGGGCCGCATAGGGGGCCGCATAACCGACTGGAAAAGGTTTTTAAGGGTTTTGAGTTCATTTGGAGAGAAGGAGGCGAGGTCTTGAGATACACTACACTTCACCATCTTCTTTGGGAGCTTGAGGCCGGCTTTTGGAGGCAATTCTTGAGGAGGAGACGACGGGGAGAGCACGAGACGACGAATCCACGCCTTCGATTTGCATTTGAGAGGAAGTTTGACAAAGGAAGCCACTCCTTGGGTGGCGTCCTTGGAAGCGTCATTCGGCCTTGATCTTTTCAGGGGGTGTTTTCATTATGCTTTTGGTTGTTTTCATGTATTTGCTTGCTTCCTTTGTGATCATGAACAACTAACCCCAAGGTCACCGGATGTAGGTGAACCTTGGGGGTGAACTTGTGTATTTTGGATGCTACTTTCTAGTTTATGTACTTGGTTTGGTTTGTGATCCTTGTTTGGTGGTTCTTGAATGCCTTGATATGTATGAGAACTCTATATGTCAATTCCTAGACAATGCTAGGTTGCATGACCATTGCCCTAGTATTAGGCTCACCAAGCTTGGAAGGGAATACATGTACGAATACGCCGTGACCATCTGGTATTTGTACCCCTCCAATTGTTAGGGTTGTCCTTGATTGTGTTTCAACCCTAGCTTTGGGAAATCCACTAAACCCTTTGCAATCGTACAAGGATTTGGGCGGAAGCAATTCCGTTTTCCAATACTTGTATTGGATTAGGGACCAACGCCGTGACCATCGGGTTGGTCTAATCTTGGGTGTCCCGGTCCAAACCACCCACGTGCATGCTAGTTAGGGCATCCTTATCACTTTAGTAGCCCCCGAGGGAATCCTCATCCGTGGCCATTCCCTCACCTTGATTTTCCCCCTCCGTTTTTATTCTTGCTATTTGCATGCTCTTTGTTTTAGTAGATTATTGGTAGTTCTTATTCCAAGTGATCGATTAGGTCAAACAACATTGTGTTAAGGAAGTAAGAATAGCTTCTCGGGCCCTTGGGGATACGACCCCCTCGTGTTCGCGCGAGGGGTATTACTTGGCGACCCCGTGCACTTGCGGGTGAGCGATTCAAACGCGCTTTCACCAAGTTTTTGGCGCCGTTGCCGGGGACCCACGAGGAATATTCGGAAAACTTAAAGCGTGTTGATTTGATCATTTTATTTTGTTCCTTTTTATCATTCTTGTTTATACTCCATCATTTCTTGTTTATTCTGTTTCTCTCTCTAAACCATGGCTTCGACTAACACTTGGGTCTACAATCATTATCCACAGGAACCTTTCTTCCCTTATTCGAATGCACCATATTGGTTGGATGATTTGTGCCCCAACACTAAACAGTTTATAAGAACGGCGGGTGATGCCAATGCCGCTACATTTGTTAAAGAACAAGGGGCTCAGTTTGTGTTTGGCAAATATTTGGAATCTATCGGTGAACGACCGATCACAGAAACTTGCTCACCAAACCACCAACCTGAATCCTTTCATCATGAGCTAAGAAGAGATGTTGAGTATCCTGCTGATTTTTTGATGCCTCTTGAGGGTGTGTCAGATCAAACTCGAACCGGACATTCAGAGGCAAATCCCCATGCGCCAGAAAATAATGCTGGTGTGATTGAAAATGCGCGTCAATGTGTGGAAGAAGTGTTAGGCGTTGGTGTCCCAGATGCGGGGGACTACTGTGACGCCGAACAGTTTGATCTCGGGAATTATGGGAAGCAGAAGTCATCAATCGAGGAACCCCCAGAATTAGAGTTGAAACCTCTCCCCAAACATTTGGAATATGCTTTCTTGGAAAAGGGGTCCAAGCTTCCAGTCATTATTGCCTCAGATCTCACTGTTAGGCAGAAGGAGCAGCTTCTTGAGGTGCTTAAGAGACACAAAACGGCTATTGCATGGAAAATCTCGGATATTAAGGGAATTAGCCCATCTTTCTGCACTCATAAGATCCTCATGGAGGATAACCATAGGCCTCGAGCAATTCCCCAACGGAGACTCAACCCTAACATGAGAGAGGTTGTAAGGAACGAAGTCATCAAACTGTTGGATGCAGGCATTATTTATCCCATCTCTGACAGTGCCTGGCTAAGTCCAGTACAGGTGGTACCAAAGAAAGGAGGGATGACGGTTATTGCTAATGAAAAGAATGAACTTGTTCCTACCAGGATTGTCACAGGTTGGAGGGTATGCATTGACTACAGGAAGCTCAATGATGCCACGAGGAAAGACCACTTTCCCTTACCCTTCATTGATCAGATGCTTGAGCGACTAGCGGGACATTCTTATTACTGTTTCTTGGATGGTCTCTCCGGGTATTTTCAGATTCCCATTGCCCCAGAAGATCAAGAGAAAACAACCTTCACTTGTCCCTATGGCACATTCGCATACCGTCGTATGCCCTTCGGGTTATGCAATGCACCGGCGACATTTCAGAGATGCATGATGGCAATTTTCGAAGATATGGTGGAGGATATCATGGAAGTGTTTATGGATGATTTCTCGGTCTTTGGTGACTCATTCGAGCTTTGCCTTAGAAATCTGGAACGAGTTTTGGTCAGATGCGAAGAAACTAATTTAGTGCTCAGTTGGGAAAAGTGTCACTTTATGGTCAAGGAAGGCATAGTGCTCGGGCATAAAATCTCACAAAATGGGATCGAGGTGGATAAAGCAAAAGTTGCAACCATCGAAAAACTTCCTCCTCCCACTTCAGTTAAAGCTATCAGAAGTTTTTTAGGGCACGCTGGGTTTTATCGAAGGTTTGTCAAAGACTTTTCATCAATTGCTCGACCGCTCACAAAACTGCTTGAGAAGGATGCCCCTCTTGAGTTCAATGATGATTGTATGAATGCCTTTCTCACCCTGAAGAAGAAGCTTGTAGAAGCACCGATCATGGTCTCCCCGGACTGGAAACTATCGTTTGAGTTAATGTGTGATGCAAGTGACTTCGCAGTAGGGGCCGTACTTGGGCAGCGACGTGATAACCATTTCCATCCTATTTATTATGCAAGCAAAACTTTGAATGATGCTCAGGAAAATTACACCACCACTGAGAAAGAGATGCTCGCGGTTGTTTTCGCATTTGACAAATTCCGGTCATATTTAGTGCTATCCAAGGTAATTGTGTATACTGATCATTCGGCATTGAAGTACATGTTGTGTAAGCCTGACGCCAAGCCTCATCTAATCCGTTGGGTTCTCCTGTTACAAGAATTTGATTTGGAGATAAGAGATAAAAAAGGGGCAGAGAACATTGTGATAAGGAAGTAAGAATAGCATGCTCTTTGTTTAAGTAGATTATTGGTAGTTCTTATTCCAAGTGATCGATTAGGTCAAACAACATTGTGATAAGGAAGTAAGAATAGCTTCTCGGGCCCTTGGGGATACGACCCCCTCGTGTTCGCGCAAGGGTTATTACTTGGCGACCCCGTGCACTTGCGGGTGAGCGATTCAAACGCGCTTTCACCAGCTGCTGATGGAGAAGGAGATGGAGTCGGTGAAGGGACCCTTCGAGGTCGCACTACAGATCGCTCGAACAACTGTATCACTGTGGCAAGCTGTGTCGATAAGTGAGCGAACTGTGCTGCCTGAGTGGTCCTCAACTTTGCAAACTCTGCTGCCTGTGCAGCCCTCATCTCGGCTAGCTCTATCTACATAACACCCACAGCACTCTCGAGGTGCTCGAACCAGTCCTGGCCTCGAGAAGGAGAAAATATGCGCACGGGAGGTAGCTCCAGTGCTGTGGATGGTGCCTCGACCTCTGCCCCTACCTCTGTATCCACTGGGGGTGGCTCTAACATTGCCTGTGTCCCCTCGTGTAGAAAGGCATCGGGCCAGTTCAGTGTGTACTGTTGGTAACATTTTCTGGCCATTCCAATTTGTGTCAACATTTCTAAGTTGATTGGTGAGGGTGTGACCGTCTTTTCTATCCCTCTGATCGCTGCCTGAAGACCCATCCCCTTCATAAGTCTTGTGATGTATGGCCCTGAAAAAATCATTCCAAGCCTGAGGTACTGACTTTGATGACACATGGATTCGGCTAGTATATATCCAAGATGAAGCGGCTCCTTCTGTACCATTGAATATAAGTAAAGGAGCTCTTACCGACTAAGAACCCCTGTACTATCGCCCAGGCCATTTATTGACCTACTTAGAATGACATGAATGTATCTATAAGCCGGTCGTGATAGATAAGTAGCTTTTGATATACCTGGTTCATAGTTCCCTTGTCCACACAATACTCTGTAAGCTTCTTGAGGGGTCAAACTGCCGGGATAGTCAGTTAGAAGGCTCTCGTACTCCTCTATTTTTGTGAACGCCTCATTGTATAACCCCATATAAATGGAAAACTGTGTCACTGACATATTGTACTCATGTCCAAATGCCTGAAACTGTATAGAATTGGCACTCGTCAACTCCCTACTTGTTTTGTCAAACTTGAAGGATGAGAGCACCTCCAAAGTAAGCAGACGGTTCGCTGGATCTCGAATAGATAGTAAGCTCTTCCAACTTCCCACTGCAACAAGCTCTTCAATCTCGTTTGCCATATCATTACCCCAATCAGCTGGTCTTAAACAGTCTACGTCCAAATACCGAGATTGCCCGATCTTGAGTTTCGCCAATCTTCTATATATTTCTCGGTGTTCAGATGTGGCGAAGTCCGTTGGTTCTGGAGAGTGTTCTCGTGCCCGTTTATTAGTCTCTTTCCTAGGTGCCATTCCTGAAAAGAATTATAAAAGGGAGTTAATCATTTGAGTATAATAATTTGCCCTGATAGGCTCCACATGGCCGTGTGGAAATTCCACACGCCCGTGTGGACATGGTTGCAAGGTTATAGAATAAAAACTCCATGTTCTCACCAAAAATTCGCTTAAAAACCTTTGTAAACTCATTGGTAACCAGGTTAATCATGAAAAACAGCCGAAATACTTATCATGAATGTTCTAAATCCGGATTGGTAAAGAAGAAGGGTTTGTCGTTCTTACTGATGGTGTAGATGGGGGAAAAATTCGGAATCAGTCGGAAAGCTCGAAAAGAAACCTCAATGAGTGTAGGAAATGGTTGGGAAAGTGGAAAAGGAGGTCAGAGAGTGTTTTGGAGTGAGAGCGAAAGAAATACGAGTGAATTCCAAAAGAAAATCTTTGGCTTTTTGAAGTTCTGGGAATTCACATGGCCATGTGAACATGTTACACGGCCGTGTGCCTTTGGAATTAGGGTTCACAAGGGCCAACACACGCCCTGTGTGTACTCTGCTTTCTCTCTGAACTACACCACACGGCCTTGTGAGACTCTCACACGGCTGTGTGCCTTCACAGTGGAGGTCCACAAGGGCTGGTCCACGCCCCTGTGGATTTAAGGTAATAACATATAAGGTCTCTGAAACTTTTCACACGGCCGTGTGTTAATTCCACACGGCCGTGTGCCCAACCTGGCCAAGAACACAAGGCCAGCCACAGGGGCACCTCACACGCCCCTGTGGCTTCACTGGTTCATCCCGGGAATTGCTAAGTGTACCACACGGCCGTGTGTTATCTCCACACGGCCGTGTTCCGTTCACAAGCCCTCTCACAGGGGCAGCCACATGCCCCTGTGAATTCTCGGGAGGAAGAGGGGTTTCTGCAGAGTATTCACACGGCCGTTTGTTAATTCCACACGGCCGTGTGCCGTAGCACAAGGTTTCTCACAGGGGCACCCACACGCCCCTGTGGTTTCTCTGGAATGAAAGTTTGGTTCTGCAGACTAACACACGGGCATGTGTTAATTCCATACGCCCGTGTGCCCTCTTCTGTAGGTTTTCACAGGGGCAAGGTCACGCCCCTGTGCGTTTCTCTGGTTGAGCCCTAATGGGTAACACACGGCCGTGTGTTTTCTCTGGTTTACTTAGAAAAATTCACAGACTTAGAAAAAAAAATTCAAAAACATAACTATGATGCTTAGAGCCTGTGAAAACCATCAAAACAAGACCAGATATCATGGAAAACATGCTCAACAAACTAAATCTTCATCAATTATCGTTTAGGCACATGAAATCATAACAATCCACAATAAAACCACAGCATAAGCATTAAAAATTTAGGACACCAATACTAAGACTTTTATTCATGCTAAAACTAAACTAGATCCTAGAAAAACATGTAAACCTTGGGTTGCCTCCCAAGAAGCGCTTGTTTAACGTCACTTAGCTTGACGTACCTGGCTTACCTTACGGAAGTTGAAGAAAGAATATCTCTTTATCATCATTATAAACCTCGCTGCCAAAGTATGGTTTCAGCCGGTGTCCGTTTACTTTGAACGTGCCCTTCTCCGGATGAGTAATCTCAATTGCACCATGGGGTGATACTTGAGTGACTGTGTATGGGCCAAATCATCTAGTCTTTAGTTTTCCAGGGAAGAGTCGCAACCGGGAATTGAATATTAGAACTTGATCACCGACTTTGAACTCTTTAGGTAATTTGATATGCTTGTCATGCCACTTCCGAATCTTCTCCTTGTAAATTCTAGCATTCTCATATGCCTTCAACCTCCATTCATCGAGCTCATGAAGATGAAGTAGTCTTCGTTCACCCGCTCTTCTCAAATCGAAGTTCATTGCTTTGATTGCCCAATATGCTTTATGCTCAAGTTCCACAGGTAAATGACATGACTTTCCGTAAACTAGATTATACGGATTAGTTCCTATGGGCGTCTTGTATACTGTGCGATGGGCCCAGAGTGTGTCGTCCAACCGTTCCGACCAGTCCCGCTTTCCTTGTTCCACAGACTTCGTCAAAATCCGCTTGAGTTCTCTATTAGTGACTTCTACTTGACAACTAGTCTGGGGATGATATGGAGTGGCAAGGCGGTGTTGTACCCCGTATCGTTTCAATACCTTTTCTAATTGGGCGTTGAAAAAGTGGGTCCCTCGATCACTAATGATGATTCGCCGAGTTCCAAACCGAGTGAACAACCTCTTTAAGAATTTCACCACAGTTCTAGCATCATTACTCGGTAATGCTTGTGCTTCGACCCATTTGGAGACATAATCAACTACCACTAATATATATTGGTTCCCGTTAGACCTTGGAAAAGGCCCCATGAAATCAATGCCCCAAACATCAAATATCTCACAAAATTGCATAGGATTCTGAGGCATCTCATCCCGCCGAGACAAATTCCCTGACCTTTGACAATTATCGCATCGAAGAACAAATTGGTGTGCATTGTGAAAGAGGGTTGGCCAATAGAACCCTGCTGCCAAAACTTTTTACGCGGTTCTACTTGATGCATAATGGCCCCCAACTGGTCCTGAATGACAATGAGCAAGGATATCCCATCCTTCCTTCCTCGAAACACATCTCCGAACAATATGATCTGCACAGATACGGAAAAGGAATGGGTCATCCCAGAAATAGTTCTTCAAATTGCTAAAGAACTTTTCTTTTGTTGGAATGTGAGCCCTTGCTTGAGGACTTTTCCTGACAAGTAATTAGCAAAATCTGCGAACTACGGTGTAGCACCTGATGATGTTAGTTCCTGAATTGAATGAAAGTGTTCTTCCGGGAAGAAGTCATTGATCTCCTTACTTGATGGCTCTTGCCCAATGCTCCCTTCCAACCGTGACAAATGATCTGCCACTACGTTTTCAGTTCCCTTTTTATCCTTTATCTCCATGTCAAACTCCTGTAAGATTAATATCCACCGGATCAATCTTGGTTTTGCATCAACTTTGTTCATGAGGTAACGGAGAGCTGAATGATCTGAAAACACAATGACCTTTGAAAAGATAAGATATGGCCTGAACTTATCGAGAGCAAATACTACTGCTAATAATTCTTTCTCTGTAGTAGTATAATTCTCCTGTGCATCTGTGAGAGTCTTGCTCGCATAATAGATGGGTTGGAATTGCTTGCTCTTTCTTTGTCCCAAAACTGCTCCTACAGCGTAATCACTGGCATCACACATGAGCTCAAAAGGTTCATTCCAGTCAGGGGTAATCAAGATTGGAACTTGAACTAGTCTTTCTTTTAGCACATTGAAAGGTGTTGCACAATCTTTCCCAAAATCAAACGGAGCATCTTTTTCGAGAAGTTTAGTCAACGGTTGAGTGCTTTTTGAGAAATCCTTGATGAACCATCTATAGAAACCTGCATGTCCCAGGAAACTCCGAATTCCCTTGACATTCATTGGTGGAGGAAGTTTCTCTATGACTTTGATTTTTGCCTTGTCCACCTCCATACCCAAATGGGAAATCTTGTGTCCTAGAAAAATGCCTTCTCGAACCATGAAATGACATTTCTCCCAGTTTAGCATAAGATTTGTCTCCTTACATCTTATCAGCACTCTTTCCAAATTTCTTAAACATATATCGAAGGAATCACCAAACACAGAGAAGTCATCCATAAATACTTCCATTATGTCTTTAACAAGATGATCGAAAATAGCAGTCATACACCTTTGGAATGTAGCAGGTGCGTTGCATAATCCGAACGGCATTCGTCTATATGCAAAAGTCCCGTAGGGACAAGTGAAAGTTGTCTTCTCTTGGTCTTCCGGAGCAATAGGGATCTGAAAGTACCCTGACATCCCATCTAGAAAACAGTAAAATTGATGCCCTGCCAATCGCTCCAACATTTGATCAATAAAAGGTAAAGGGAAGTGGTCTTTACGGGTTACGTCATTCAGTCTTCTGTAATCAATACAAACTCTCCATCCTGTGACCGTTCTGGTTGGGATAAGTTCGTTCTTTTCATTCTTGATCACTATCATCCGACCTTTTTTCGGGACCACCTGTGTTGGGCTTACCCAAGCACTATCAGAAATGGGGTAAAGGATCCCTGCATCCAATAATTTGACCACCTCCGCTTTTACGACTTCCTTCATGTTCGGGTTTAGTCTTCGTTGAGGTTGGATCACTGATTTGAAATTGTCCTCTATTAAAATCTTGTGCGTACAGAATGAAGGGTTTATACCTTTTAAGTCTGCAATTTTCCATGCCAAGGTAGACTTATGTTTTTTCAACACATTCACCAATTTGTCTTTTTGCTTCAAAGAGAGATTCGATGCTATGATCACGGGCAACTTCATCTCTTCTGCCAGAAATGCATATTCCAAGTGTTTTGGAAGTGTTTTCAATTCCAAATCAGGTGGCTCATCGATGGATGGTCGAAGCCGGTCTCCAATTGATCTGCCAATATCTTCAAATTTTGTAGTTTGCTGTTCATTACTGTACCCTGAAACCTTCTCCAATCACATTCCTTGGGTTGGTCCTGGTGTTCCATTCTAATCCCCAATTCACAAACTTCCTCTATCAGGTCTATAATACCCATTGAAAAGGCCTCTTGTTTGTGCTCAAAATAAGCTGATTCAAACTGTGCAAGAACGTTCTCAAGGGTTTCTTCTGTGTCACCATTTGCAAAAGCTAGAGCTGATTTATCAAATTCGTCCAACACACTGCCCAATTCATAATTCATGTTCTGCTCCTTGCAAAACTGATCAATACTATCCACTATTTCTGTACAAGGTTATCTCACTGATTGCCCACACTCGATATAATTTGGAAATGGTTGTGCGATAAACAACTGCATTTTCTGCTCCATTTCCTTGACTAATCCCACGAGTGTATCAAAAGCTTCGCTTGCGTTAAACATTCCCTCGGTAAACTGAAATTAAAAAGAAAAGAATTGGTGAAAATAGTGGTAGATAAAGAAGGTGTGAAATAGATAACGAAGTGAATAACTAAAGTAGCAAAAACTAGTATTAAAAATACGCCTATTCCCAGGCAACGGCGCCAAAAACTTGACACGACCCTTTTGCATGTGTACCGCAAGTGCACGGCCTTGTCGAAGTAATAAAATTACCCTGGTGAGTGTGTAGTCGAATCCACAAGGAATAGGGATTTAGAACACAAGAATTCACTATTTAGTTATGCGGTGTACGAAAAAAAATAATCGGAGTGATGAGTGAATTTATGGAAACAATTAGAATAAACGACAAGAAAGTAAATAGAGAGATGAAAGACAAGAGAAAAGAAAGTAGAAGTTTAAAGAGAAAGACTAGCAATGGGTGAGATAGGGTATCCGGACAAGTTACCTCTAAGACTTATGTTTCTAGTGCAAGACTATGCTATTATACTTTCCTATTGATGTTAATTGAGTCGAGGATATCCTTAAACTCACGGTCCCAAAACTTAAGGTCAACCATGACTAACCCCAACATTATGTCCCGGTATTAGGATTCACTACGACCCTTGACTCTTGTTGACCTATCAACTAAGCCCCAGGGGAGTCTATCTTCCTAACCCTAACACTACGTGGGATTGCTTTAAGCTCTAGGGATTCCTAGTGATAAAACTTGTTCCTCTATGTAGTTCAAACCCTTTGGTCAACGTGGAAGAACCCTAGTCTAGATTGCCCTAAAGCTCTATCTTGACCGCTAATTAACCAAGGAAATGGAGGTAGGGAGAAATCACACCGGAATGGAAAGGGTTACATTGCTACCTCATAACTCTCCCTCTCAACCCTCTTCAATCTTAAGTAGTCTAATCCTATAGGAGTTGTCACACCTCCAAAAGATAACCTAGATTTTTCTCAACCCTAGTGTCACGGCTAAGGAAGAACAATAGCAAAAGATAATCAAAACTGAAACTCGAATTTATTCATCAATAATGGAAAAGCATAATAACAATATCATAGAAACATAATGATCCTAGGGTTTTACAAGTCCGAATACCCACGAGGGGTTTAGATCCTCATGGAGCTGTACATGTTCATCAAAGTGTAAAATAAATTGCAAAATAAGAACATCAATGAAAACCCCCTCGTGTGTGATGTGGCCGTGGTCTTGTGCTACCGTCGGACATCGATGACGATGTCGTTGGAGTGCTCCAATCCTCCATAAAGTCCTCTCTGAAACCCTAGCCGCACCCTCTAGAAGTTGGAGAGAAAGATAGGTCCAAAGATGCTCCAAAATTCTCCCCATCGGGCTTTAAATAGGATAAGTGCGGCTTTAAATTTGAACTTATCGGGGCTTCACACGGGCGTGTGGAATTTCCACACGCCCGTGTCAAGTTTCTGTCTTCCTGAAAAATTACTTCACATGGCAGTGTGGAATTTTCACACGCCCGTGTGAAGTCTCTGGCTTGCTGGAAAATGATTCACACAGCTGTGTGTTAATTCCACACGCCCATGTGAATTCTCTCGAAACTTGATCTTCGGCAAAAAATGCACAGTAACTTGCTACAATGAATTGGAACAGTAACAAAGCTACATTGCTGCTACAGTACTCGCCGAAACGCTACCGAATACGTTGTTCTTCATCGAGGCCATTTAATTGGGCACACACTCAATGGTAAATCGTGCCGATTGCTTCAAGTCTCCTTCTTGGTGAAGTTCTCCTAGGCTACACGAGTTAGACTTGTTGTGAATGTGACTGCCTTTGTGCCCCTCCAAAGGAGGTTGGCACACACTCACAAGTCCAAGTTCGTGCCTTGTTCCTTGCTTGGTCCGAAAACCTCCTAACAACGGCGAACACGATCTAACTTTGTTCTTCTTTTCCAACTTGGCTCCATAAACCTACATTGTATAAGAATACACAAATGCACACTATTTAGTGATAAAATCTGATAAAAGAGATGCTCATAGTAAGATAATAATGCTTCGCGTCACTATAACACAAGCACTTATCAGTAATTAAAATTGAAACTCGAATTTATTCATCAATAAATGAAAAGCATAATATCAATGTCATAGAAACATAATAATCCTACGGTTTATAAGTCCGAATACCCACGAGAGGTTTAGCTTCTCATGGAGCTATATATGTTCAACAAAATATGAAAGAAAGCACAAATTAAAGGCATTGATGAAAATCCCCTTGCGTATGGTGTTGCCGTGGTCTTATGCTGCCACCGGATGTCAATGACTGACAGGCTCCCCGAAAGTGCACGGGTTTGTCGAAGTAATAAAGTTTACCCCGGTGAGAGGGTAGTCGAATCCACAGGGAATAGGGAGTTAGAGTATGAGATTTCACTATTAAAACTATGCAAAGTACGGAAAAGTAATAATCGATTTGTGTGTGAATTGTGAGAACAACTATACTAAAAGACAGGAAATTAAATAGAGAGAGGTGAAAGATTAGAGAGTGCAAGAAAAAGAGATTAAGGAGGATTTAACAATGAATGAAGTGGGGTATCCGGACAAGTTACCTCTAGGATCTATGCTTCTAGTGCAAGACTATGCTGTTATACCTTCCTATTGATGCTAATTGAGTCGAGGAAATCCTTAGACTCACGATCCCAAACCTAAGGTCAACCGTGACTAACCCCAACATTATGCCCCGGTATTAGGATTCATAACAACCCTTCACTCTATCGCTCGCATGATTAAGTCCCAGGGGAGTACATCTACCTAAACCTCACACTACGTGGGATTGCATTAAGTTCTAGGGATTCCTAGTGATTAAACCTGTTCCTATGTGTAGTTCTAACCCTTTGGTCCAGGAGGAAGAACCCTAGTCTAGATTAAGCCTCAGTGCATAGGATTCACTTCAACCCTTCACTCTGTTACTCGCGTAACTAAGCCCCAGGGGAGTTTATCTACCTAGCACTTCACTCTATCTAGACCGCTAATAAATCAAGGAAACGGAGGTAGGGAGAAATCACACCGGAAGGGAAAGGGGTACATCGCTACCTCACAACTCTCCCTCTCAACCCTCTTCAATCTTGAATAGTCTAATCCTATAGGAGTTGTCACACCTCCAAAGGAAAACCTAGATTGCTCTCAACCGTAGTGTCACATCTAAGGGAAAACAATAGCAAAATAAAATCAAGATTGAAACTCAATTCTTATTCATCAATAATGGAAAAGCATAATAACAATGTCAAAGAAACATGATAACCCTAGAATTTATAAGTCCGAATACCCACAAGGGGAATGTATGAAATAAAACACAAAGTAAAGACATAAATGAAAACCCCCTTGCGTATGGTGTGACCGTGGTCTTGTGCGGCCGCAGGACGTCGGTGACGATGCCGATGACGCGCTCTAAACCTCCACGAAGTCCTCTCCAAAACCCTAGCCGCACTCCCAGAAGTTGGGGAGAAGAATAGGTCAAAAGATATCTCAAAAAGTCTCCAAATCGGGCTTTTATAATGTGGAGTCGCGGCTTTAAATTTGCTGAAAACGGGATTTCACATGGCCGTGTGGAATTTCCACACGCCCGTGTGAAGTTTCTGGAATTCTGATTTTCGGTCGACCGTGAACAGTAACTTGCTACAGTGTTTTATCTACAGTACTACTACAGTATTGTGCCGAAACGCTCTCAGATTCGTCGTTCTTCATCGAGGCCGTTGAATTGGGCACACAATCAAAAGTAGATTGTGCCAATTGCTTCGAATCGCCTAATTGGTGAAGTTCTCATTGTTGGCATGAGTTAGACTTATTGTGAATGTGACTGCCTTTGTGCCCCTCCAAAGGAGGTTGGCACACACTCACAAGTCTATGCTCACGCCTTGCTCCTTGCTTGGTCCGAAAATCTTCCCAACAATGCCAAACACGACCTAACTTCGTTCCTTTCCTTCATTTTATCTTCACAACCCTACAATGCACAAAATTAAACAATTGCACACTTTTTAGTGATAAAATTTGATTAAATTAATACTCATTGCAAGATAATAACACTTCGCATTACTATAACATGAGCACTTATCAATGACGATGCCGATGACGTGCTCCAAACCACTATGAAGTATTCTCCAAAACCCTAGCCGCCCTCTCCAGAAGTTGGGGAGAAAGATAGGTCAAAAGATGTGTAAAAAGTCTCCAAAACGGGCTTTCATAATGTTGAGTCACGGCTTTATAATTGAACTTATCAGGATTTCACACGGTTGTGTGAAATTTCCACACACCCGTGTGAACTTTCTGGATTTATGAATTTCGGCTGAAATTGAACAGTAGCTTTCTACAGTATTTTGCTACAGTGCTGCTGTAGTAACTCGACGAAACGCTCCCGAATTCATTGTTCTTCATCGAGGCCATTGAATTAGGCAAACAATCAACGGTAGATCGTGCCAATTGCTTCAAATCGCCTTCTTGGCGAAGTTCTCCTAAACTACACAGTTAAACTTGTTGTGAATGTGACTGTCTTTGTGCCCCTCCAAAGGAGGTTGGCACACACTCACAAGTCTAAACTCATGCCTTGTTTCTTGCTTTGTCTGAAAACTCCCCAATAATGGTAAACACGATCTAACTTCATTCTTCTTCTTCAAAATAGCTCCACAAACCTACAATGCACAAAAGCACACAAATGCACACAATTTAGTGATAAAATCTGATAAAAGATATGCTCATTGTAAGATAATAACTCTTCGCGTTACTATAACACAAGCACTTGTCACTC
Source organism: Dioscorea alata (assembly GCA_020875875.1). NCBI lineage: Eukaryota > Viridiplantae > Streptophyta > Magnoliopsida > Dioscoreales > Dioscoreaceae > Dioscorea > Dioscorea alata. The sequence goes on along the minus strand of CM037020.1, from coordinate 16,738,026 downwards.
TCACTTTTCGTACACCACATAGCTAAATAGTGAGTTCTTGTGTCTTAAATCCCAATTCCCTGTCGATACGACTACCCACTCACCAGGGTAAAATTTATTACTTCGACAAGCCCTTGCACTTGCAGGATACACGCAAGGGGTCGTGTCACGCATATAACACCACAAGTATACAGGCCGTCAAGTAATACCTCGTGGGTCAGCACGAGGGTTGTATTCCTTAGGGAACAGTGAAAAGCTCCTATTATTTCTTTTTTGCTTAATCAATAACCTAACATCTATGGTGATTCTTAAATCTACTTCTACAAACTAATTACTAAAGTATAATTGTGGATTGTGAGGTGTGATTGGAAGGAGTGGGTACCCATATTGGGAGTCCGTTAGCAATTATTTATGATGTGAGTTAAAATATGATAATGTTATGTAGTGATGGACAGGGGGAATTAAGAGTCCTACTAGTCCCAATATCTTGACAACCAAGTCTAAAACACTAGGAACTTAGGATGGAATCTCTACAAACCAAGTCTCTTGTATCCGCCTTAAAATTAAGAATTTCACAAAAAGGATAAACAAATCCTAATCCAGAAATCTAGCAATACATAATCTCTTAGTAAATGTATAGATCTAACAAAGCATGGATGTCCTAATTAGTGGCAATCTCTTCCTCACAACATCAACACATTAATCAATAAGCAAACATGCAACAAATCAAAATCAATTAGAACAAAATTATATTGCCGATAAAAAGTCAATGTTCACAAGAAAAAGCTTAGGTACATCGACATACAATTTCCCTTGAATTAGGTCTTCTTATGGTAAAAAATAAAGATTAAAGAATAAAGAATCTAGGTGAAAATTATAAAAAAATCCTAAAACTATCTCTGTCCAATAGTTTTCCAATGGTTAAGGTTGAGAAGATCTCAGGACATTAGGACAGTGCCAAATCTCTCAGCATGCCCTCCACTATCAATACACATTGAATCCCTCTTGAGAAATTCGCTGGTATCCATTGAAATTACGCTGATCCTTATCCTAGCCGCACTGCTCTCAAGAAATCCTGCCGCTTCTAACCAAATTTGCTAAAAGAATCCCCACTTGGGAAATAAAACCTAGGGTTATTTATAGCCTCTATGGGGTTGCAATGACTATTGTGAAGGCCATTGTGATTAAAATTAATTTCTTGGGTCATAAGTCGCATCCGAGTACAATCTGGCTCTAGGCGTTTATGCGTTGGCCATGGTCATTATATACACAATGACCATTCTGAAGGAAGTTGTGGCTCTTGTGATGTCTTCCTTCCTGTGGATTTGCACATTGTCACGATCAGACCACGACCATGATAAGGCTGTGCTGATGTTCTAAAAGTTGTATTTTTTTTCCTGATTTACTTTAAATAGCCTCAATTTTGTACTAATTTGGTGCTAAACATATGAATTTCATGCTAGATGTAGTGAAAATGATATATAAAATTTGCATGTTCAAGCACTTATCATATGTCATCATATCTCCAGGATTGCATGCAACTCTTTTCAAGTATGTTAGATTTATTTATACAAAGGAATTCTCAATCTAAATTGCATGAAATCAAACATGAATCAACATGGCAGCACATATAAATTCAAGAGTAATAGAGCACACATAATTAAATCACAATAAAACTAAAGAAGCCATAAAAAAATCCATTATAATGTTCATCATATCTAAGTACTATAAGAGTTTAATTATGAATTAAGTAAGACATGATTAAAAATTTGAGGGAAGAATATAAAACCTAAGATAAACTTAATAAACTTCTAGACTTTACAAAATCCACTCTAGATCACAGGAAATCCATTACAAGTATATCTCCGATAATAGTCTCTCCACTCTATATTATTCAATTATGTCCCTAAAAAGCTTTTTGAAAAAACCTCCAAAAGTCGTTATGAAAAGCCTTTAAAAATCCTTTAAATTTTTTCCTTTTATAGATTGAGAACTCTATCAACACGAGCAAAAACATGGGTGTGTTGAGGCCCGTGTACCTCAAAAAATATGAGATTATCCAAAACAATCAAAAGATGAACACAGTTTAAAATATGTTCATTGAGGTTTATTAACATGAACATAAATAGGGTTGTGTTTCCAACTATGTAACACTCAGGAATCTTCTTCATGCAATCAAAATAGCTTCAAATTAGTCAAAACCTATCTGAATTTTTATTTTTATTCTAGACACATGACTTACAACCTAAAACATAATTTGAATTATTGAGATACTAGAAAAGATAAAAATTTACAATGAAACCATGTAAAAAACTCTATATATTAACTAAAAATTATGTTCAGTTATGGATTTATCCCTAGGTCGGGATACTTTTCAGCAAGCCTAAAGATTTGGTTTTTAACGTGTAGGCCTTAACTTTTATTTGCAACATTTTATATTAGAGTTTTGTCAACCTAGCTTTGTACCTTAGCTTTCATTTACTATATTCTATACATGAGTTTGTTACTTTGTTTTGTACATGATTTAATTGGCAACTGCAATGTATAGGTTTTATTTAGAATATGTAGTTTTGATATTGTGTTATATACTTTCTCTCTAGTGTACCCACTTTTTGGTTTTACAATGTTCTCTATCATCTTTGTGACTAACCATGGTACTCATCCACTTTATTATTCATGATTTTCCAAGTAGAGACTCTTAGAGTCCACTCGACATTAAACAACATTATGATGGCCCTTTCTAGTCTACTTTAGAGCATTTTTTCTATGTTGTTTAGGCTCTACTTTGTTTCATGTTTGATCAAGTCCTAGGATGGATCCACTGGCTCGTGCGACATCAATTTTTTTGTACAACTTTTCTATGCTCATATTTTATGTCATTGCATATTTTGCATGTTTACTATCCAACATACCTATATAGATGAGTTTAAATAGTATTAAAAAATGTTTGCAAGCAAGAGGTCGTATGCCATGCATTTTCTTCAAACTAGGTGGATATATGCATTGCCTATTTCAGAGATATTGCAACAATTGTCATGAGTTCAATTTTAGGGCGAGGTGTAACATATTCTAACCAAAACATACAGTTTTGAAAGGATTGAGCCATCTACTTGACGATCTTGATGAGGTCTACAAATGTTGTGTCTTAGGTTTGAGTCTTACCTCTTCCAATGGGACATTACATTGTAAAAGCAATGGAAGCTGTGGTGTTATTATTAACCTGTGGGTCTGAGTTATAATTAGCACCATCAACATTTTTAGTGATATTTTTGTTGAAGATGTGCTCAAAGCTATGTATCCAAGATGACAAGCAGTTGTAGTTGCCAATGAAATGAAGCTCTTTTGGTTAGAGATCGATTGCATGGGGTGCAAGGTAGAGTGCGTTATACTGTTATTGCACTAGTAGGGAGTCAAGTTGTTATTAAAAGAATTGTGTTTAAGTTTGAGTTAAGTTTACTCTAGTGTTTGTTTTCTAATGAAAAATGCAGTTAATGCTCTTAGAATCTTTAGAAGTTTGCAACCAGAAAATTGGGAATCAGTTAAGTTAAAGTGTGGCGAATGGCAAGTTAGTGGAAATGTCTAGCCAATGGGATATGTCTTGATGTTTTGTTTTTTGTTATTTATAATATGAAGAAGTGCTTGGTGCTGGTTGGCTAGTCAAACACTTTGAAAAGTCTTTCTCAAAAGTTCTCATTTCTTTAACCAACATCCATACCATGCTCAACTGAAGAGCATTTCCACAAACACCTTCATTCTCTTTTCCCCAACCGGTGATTTGATCCTTCAATCTCATATCAGAGCTCATCAATGGTTATTAACAACAATTTGGTGACCCTCTCACAGCCATCAGTATTAGTGTTTAATGTATAGGACAATAGGAGATGGAGTCTTCGTATGAAGACAGTGTTTCCATCTCAAGAGTTGTGGAAACTTATAGAGAAGGACCTTGTAGAGAGTGAAGATTACACAAAGGAGAGGAAGAACAAGAAGCAAGATGTAAAAGCTCTTTGTCTCATGCAGAAAATGGTGGATAAACCAATTCGGTATCGCATAAACGAGGCTCCATCAGCTCATGCAGGTTGGGAAATGATAAAGAACCAATATGAAGGTTCGTCTAAAGTGGTATCCATGAGGAAGCAAGCTATAAGAAAAAACATTGAGACACTTCAAATGGATGACAATGGGAGCATTCAAGAATACTGCTCGAGAGTAGTAGCAATAGTTAATCAAATAAGAGGGCTCGGATAAAAGCTTGGTAAAGAAGAAGTAGTGTCTAAAGTGCTGAGAAGTTTGGCGCCGAAGTTCAATTTTGTGGCTATTGCAATAAAGGAGTAGAAAGACATGTCTACAATCTCATTTGATGAGCTTAGTGATTAGTGCGTTTCATACAATTATTTTGTATATCTTTGAGTTATATTTTACTTGTCTTTTAGCATTCTTTGTAAATATTCCATGTTATTCTTGGTATTTTGTGTTTATTGTGCAAAATATTAGGGTTTGGGATAATAGAAGTGAATTTGGAAGAAAAATCAGCAAAGGAACATCATTTGCTATGTGTTAAAGGTAAGCATAGTCAAAGTACCACTGTACTTCTTGATTGTGCTTCTTGCTGATTTTAAGAGGTTTGAGCAGCAATGCAAGCACGGGCGGAACATGGGCTTGCTCTCTCCCCATGCATTTCTCTAGATTTTAGAAGTTCCTTCTTAGAAGACAAAGAATGAATTCTCTGCTTCTTTCATGTGTGCGCTTTGGTTGAGCATGGGCAGAGCATGACTTTTCTATCCCCATGCATTCTTCAGCTTGGACACTTAACAAATTTTTGACAAAGTCTTGAGAAAAGCACGGCCTAAGCACAACCCGAAAGTACCTTTCAATTGCCAAATCTAGGTTTTTTCAGAAGAGTTCTTGGCCAAAGTCTTCTTCTCAACTTACAGGTGATCTACGAAAACTCCAGGTGATCTTCTCCATTGAGGGGTGAAGTGCGGTCCATCAAACAAGTCCTTAAAGCTCATTTGAGAAGATTTTTCTTGGAAAAAGGAGTCATGCATTCTCATTATTTTGAATCTCTGATAAGTGCTCATGTATTAGTAATACAAAGTATACTTTTCTTACATTGAGCATCACTTTTATCAGATTTTATCGCTCTAATCACGGTATTTATAGGGCTAAAATCAGGCATCTACAAGGCCGTGTGGAATTTCCACACACCCGTGTGGATTTCCAGCAATCCGTTTCCTGCGAGTTGTGACCAATAAGTGCTATAGTGATCTTGCTGCAGTAAACTACAATACTCCTGCCAAAATGCTCCTAACTTTATTTCTTCATCGATGCCACCAAGTTGGGCACATAACCATGTAGTAGATCACATTGCCTCTTTCTTTCAAACACATTCTTGAAGCTCTTCAATGTTACACAAGTCGAACTCTATGAGTGTAACTGCCTTTGTGCCCCTCCAATTTATATATTCACTTGAACACTTTGGAGATTGGCACACACTCACATGTCTACAACTTATGTCTTGATCTATTTTTGCTTCCTTTCTTCCTTTCTTCCAAACTTGTCTTCACAACCCTAAATGCACAAAAGAACACAAATACACACGAATGAGTGATAAAATCTAAGAAAAGTGATGTTCAATGTAAGAAAAGTATACTTCATATTACTTATGCACGAGCACTTATCAATCTCTTTCCATTTCTCATTTGTATGACCTGATGATGAGCTAACCGTTCCACGTTCCCCCGGGCTTATGAACCTTGATGCTTAGTGTAATTGGATTTACTTATCTTTAGTGACTATGGAGTTTTATTGTGTTCTTATGTTAAATCTTGTGTCATATAACTTGATGAGTTTGATTTGTGTAGTCATAGTTGTAAAAATTCTCTTGGGTCTATTGTCGTAATTGTAATTGCCTTGTGTGAGAGCAAAACTTGACATGTATGAGACCCGAAGTTACAATTGCAAAAAACTCAATGTATTTGAGAGCCATAGATACGACATTTCTATTGAGCACACATAATAACCTTAAAATATACCTGATAGTCATTGGAAGCAAGTCAGCATACTAATGTACTTAGGCATTAGTCTAGGCATTACTTCTCAATGTTTGTAATAACTCCATCCTTGTCTTCCTATTATATTCATTATTCTCCTTTAGTTTACTTTAGTTAAATCTTCTCCAAATCAACTGTTAACCTACTAAATATTAGAGGAGTAATTAGTACTAGGAGTCTCACTCCCTGTTGTCCGACAAGTCTACCCCTCACGGGGTACCACTTTATTACTTGTTATGATTCATTTTCTCATAGAAAATGTACATCAAGTTTTTGGTGTCATTGCTGGAGATTGGCAACTTTTAGAAAAATTTTGATTCTAGTAATCTAGCCATTGTTTATATCGAGCATAGTTGTAAATATCTCTTTTCATTTCTTTTTACCATTCTATCATACATATTTTGTTTTCATTTCTTAAATTATGTTTGGTTAATTTGTTTCTTTCTATTCTATTGAAGGAACATATGTATGACTTGAGGAAGCTCTTCATCTCCATTTGCAAGCCCTAATCCTAAGAATGAACAAAATTTTTAGTGAAGATTAAGGCAAATCAATTTGAGGGATACTGGTTCAGTTGAAGCAACTGTTGAAGTAGAGAAAAGCATTTCAGATTATACTTGACAAAACTTGGAAAGCATCGGGTCTGCTACCATTTGCTATTCTATCATAGTGATCAATTTTGAATTGAAAACAAATTTTATTTAGATGGTGCAGCAAATGTACCAGTTTGATGGGTTTCAAGATGAAGACCCATATGAACATCTAAAGAACTTGGAAATTTGTGATACTTTTAAGGTGAGTAATGTGTCAGAGGATTTCATTCATCTGAGACTCTTTTCATTGTCGCTGTGAGGAAAGGTCAAACAGTGGCTACGTTCCTTGCCTAAAAGGCCTATCACAACATGGAAGCAATTGGCCGAGAAGTTCTTAACACGCTACTTCTCACTAGCGAAGATCACCAAGTTAAGCGGTGATACCTCCTCCTTCAACCAGATGGAGTATGAGTCCTTGTACGATACTTGGAAGAGGTACAAGGAGCTATTGAGAAAATGCCACAACATTGCATAGTGGAATAGATGCAAAACCAAATTTTCGACAACAGGGATAACTGTAGAACAAAACATATGCTTGATGCAGCATCCGGGGATTCACTGTGTAGCAAACAACCTAGTGTTACATAGATCTTGATTGAGGAAATGGCAAGCAATGGATATCAATGGAGTTTCGAGAGGAACAAGCCGTTCAAGGCACGCAATATTTATGACTTGGATACCATCACCACATTAGCAGAACAGGTTGAGGCCATCACAAAAAGAATTGATGCAATGATGTTACCGTCTCAAGTTCCAAGCTATTGATGCAATGATGAGTGTTGAGAGTTGGGGATCATAGGCTGGTCCAAGCTATTGACTCACTTATTCTAGTATCAGACCATCAGAAGAAGTTGACTGTGTGTGTCAGAATAGCCGGTACTAGAACAACCCATAGAATAGCACTTACAATGTTGGGTGGAGGAACCATCCTAATTTTTCATGGAGTCATCAAAGTCAAGTTCAAGGTCCACATCAGCAACCCAGACCATCCCAGCCTTAGTTTCAGCGCCACCCTAGTCAAAGGAACTTATGCCCAATGTTGGGGTTCTTCATACTCGTTATATCAAGGACAATGAAACTCATGTCTCAAGGCATGAAAAAATTATAAGAATTACCAATGACTATATTAAAAATCCAAAGAATCAAATTGCATAGATGGAAAAGACAATCTCTGAGCAACTCTTAGCATCTCTCTCTAGCAACACCAAAAACAACCTGAAGGAGTCTTTGAAGGCTGCCACTTTCAGAAGTGGTACGAAACTCTCATCTCCTGTGTTGAAAAAGCCCAATGTTGTAGTTGTTGATCCACAACCAAGCACAAAGCATTCAGTATAAGACAATCTAGATACAAATGCTGACAGTAAAGAAAAGGTAGCTAATAAGAGAAGAACTGCTTTGCTAAAGTACCAACCTAAACGTCATTATTGGGCTAAAGTTAAAAGGGAGCAACAAAAAGAGCAGTTCAAGAAATTCCTTACTATGTTCAAGACTCTATACATAAATTCCCCATTTGTCGAAGCTCTTGCACAAATGCCAATGTATGTAAAATTCTTGAAAGAATAGTTCATGAACAAGAGGAAACTGGAAGAAGTGTCATCTATGACACTTGGTGAAGAGTATTCAGCAATAATCACAAACAAGCTTCCTAAGACAGAAAAAGTCCTTGGGGGATTCATTGTCCCTTGTACCATTGTAGGGTTTGTAGATGAAAAAAGCACTGGCCGACCTTGTGGCAAGCATTAATTTGATGCCCTATAAAATATTTTTGAAACTTGTTCTTGGAGAACTGATGTCCACTAAGATGACATTACAGCCACCATATAGGTCATCTGATAACCAAGAGGCATTCTTGAACATGTATTGGTGAAGGTGGACAAGTTTATTTTCCCTGTCGACTTTGTGATTCTCAATGTGGATAACAAGGTAAAAGTCCTCTTCATCCTTGGAAAACTATTCTTAGCAACTTCGCAAGCCCTAATTGATGTTAAGGATGGTCGAATGGTACTGTGAGTGAGTGAGGAGGAGATCACTTTCAAACTCAGGGACTCTATGTGACATTCTATGGACTTTGATGATACATGTTGTTTTGTGGATGTTGTTGACACCTTTGTTTCTAATTATGTGCAAGACACAATTATGAAGGATGAGCTTTCAGATTTGTTAGAAGAAGATCCCATTGATAAAGAACCTATGGGAACCGTGGAAGAAGTATTCCACCAAGATTTGGCCATTGGCAACCCCTCTAACATGGAAAGCATCTGAGAAAAAAATTTCCCGTGCTAAGAAATGGTGGAAATAAGTAACCACCAAAAAGAAAAAACCACCTATCTCACCATCAACATCAACCTGATCCACTTCTTGGAATTTTGGTGAGATCAATTTAATTAATTCATTGATGTAATTGCATTTCAATTGGAAATTATAGTCCTCAATTTCAAGAACCATCTTGATGAGCATGAAAGTTACATCAAGCTAGTGATGTTAAACAAGCACTCCATGGGAGTCGGCATAAAATTTTGTATTTTCTTGTTCAGCTATTGTTTGTTTTCATGTTTTTGTTGTTCTTTCTTGTTTGGTTGTTGTGTTATTTTGTTGGAGATTTTGCATCACTCTTGCTTTTGTTCGACGCTCTTATGATTGTGCAACTATTTTACTTGTAGAACACCTTTGTACTCTTTGTTTGATTTGCAAAATAGAGAAAATAGGGTTCTTGAGTGTTTCTAAGCATTTCAGGAAGCACTTCCTATGCACACCCATGCTTCCCAAAGAGCACAGCCAGCGTGCTCTTTTCACATGCGTGTTTTCAACTTTTACTTTAGTTTTGAAGACCATTTAAAAGCTTGGTGAGGGGACAAGTGGAAATCATGATTGTGCTTCCCATGGTTCGTGTTCTTCTTTTAAATAGCATGAGTTAAGCATTGCTCTAGGCGTGCTCAAGTGCCGCCATTTGTCTTCCATCTCTTTTCCTTTAATCTTTTGCGACCACAGGCCTATCCCCTTGTTTGTTCTCATCTTTCTCCCTTTCTCTTTTCTTTTCCCATGGTTTCTTGGGTGTTTTGATGTATTTTTACCATTGGATCACCGGTTCTCCTTCTCTCATCTTTTGTTTCTTCCTCATCATTGGTATGATTTGATTCACCATTTTTAATTGAAAAACTTATGGTAAATCATGTTCTAGATGCTTTGAAATCTATTCATTTCTAGAACTCTCGTCATTGAACTTAGGGCTAGAAACTTGTTTAAATCCTAGGGACATTCGAGGAAGACGATTTTCCCCTAAGCATGCTCATGTTCTTTCTTCAGCAAGATCATGCTTCTCTAGTTTTCCTTTAACATGACCCTGCTACCCCTGATTTTCTAAACAATAGACTAATTTGATATGTGACAGGGTCCCCGAAAGTGCACGGGTTTGTCGAAGTAATAAAAGTTACCTCGGTGAGAGGGTAGTCGAATCCACAGGGAATAGGGAGTTAGAATACGAGATTTCACTATTAAAATTATGCGAAGTACGGAAAAGTATTAATCGATTTGTGTGTGAATTACGAGAACAATTATACTAAAGATAGGAAATTAAATAGATAAAGGTGAAAGATTAGAAATCGCAAGAAAGGAGATTAAAGAGGATTTAACAATTAATGAAGTGGGGTATTCGGACAAGTTATCTCTAGGATCTATGCTTCTAGTGCAAGACTATGCTACTATACCTTCCTATTGATGCTAATTAAGTCGAGGAAATCCTTAGACTCACGGTCCCAAACCTAAGGTCAACCGTGACTAACCCCAACACTATGCCCCGGTATTAGGATTCACAACAACCCTTCACTCTATCGCTCGCACGATTAAGTCCCAAGGGAATACATCTACCTAAACCTCACACTACGTGGGATTGCATTAAGTTTTAGGGACTCCTAGTGATTAAACCTGTTCCTATGTGTAGTTCTAACCCTTTGGTCCAGGAGGAAGAACCCTAGTCTAGATTAAGCCCCAGTGCATAGGATTCACTTCAACCCTTCACTCCGTTACTCGCGTAACTAAGCCCTAGGGGAGTTTATCTACCTAGCACTTCACTCTATCTTGACCGCTATTAAATCAAGGAAACGGAGGTAGGGAGAAATCACACCGGAGGGGAAAGGGGTACATCGCTACCTCACAACTCTCCCTCTCAACCCTCTTCAATCTTAAAGAGTCTAATCCTATAGGAGTTGTCACACTCCAAAGGAAAACCTAGATTGCTCTCAACCGTAGTGTCACATATAAGGGAAAACAATAGCAAAGATAAAATGAAGATCGAAACTCAATTCTTATTCATCAATAATGGAAAAGCATAATAACAATGTCAAAGAAACATAATAACCCTAGAGTTTTACAAGTACGAATACCCACAAGGGGTTTAGCTCCTCATGGAGCTATACATGTTCATCAATGTATATAATAAAACAAGAAGTAAAGACATAGATGAAAAACCCCCTTGCGTATTTTGTGGCCGTGGTCTTGTGCGGCCGCCGGACGTCGATGACGATGCCGATGACGCTCTCCAAACCTCCACGAAGTCCTCTCCAAAACCCTAGCCGCTCTCTCCAAAGTTGAGGAGAAAATTAGGTCAAAAGATGTCTCAAAAAAGTCTCCAAATCGGGCATTTATAATGTGGAGTCGCGGCTTTAAATTTGCTGAAATCGGGATTTCACACGGCCGTGTGGAATTTCCACACGCCCGTGTGAAAATTCTGGAAAACTGATTTTCGGCCGACTGCGAAACAGTAACTTGCTACAGTAATTTGCTGCGCTACTGCTACAGTGTTGTGCCAAAACACTCCCGAATTCGTCGTTCTTCATCGAGGCCGTTGAATTGGGCACACAATCAATGGTAGATCGTGTTGATTGCTTTGAATCGCCTTATTGGTGAAGTTCTCCTTGTTGGCATGAGTTAGACTTATTGTGAATGTGACTGCCTTTGTGCCCCTCCAAAAGAGGTTGGCACACACCCACAAGTCTATGCTCACGCTTTACTCCTTGCTTAATCCGAAAATCTTCCCAACAACGCTAAACATGACCTAACTTCGTTCCTTTCCTTCATTTTATCTTCACATCCCTACAATGCACAAAAGTAAACAATTGCACACTTTTTAGTGATAAAATCTGATTAAATTAATGCTCATTGCAAGATAATAACACTTCGCATTACTATAACACGAGCACTTATCAATATGTTTTGACTTGTAGACTATGCCGAGGAAGAACACATTAGTCAAGACCTTTTCTTAGAGGCCTCAAAGCTAAGGACCCTCCATAGACACGGATTTGGAACCTATGTTTCACACCTAGGTACATCAGGAGAGATATAGAAGCATCTCTCAATGCCATTTCACTGAGTTGAGGAAGATCAATTGGGACGTCCTCAGGAAGGTCGGTCTCAAGCAGAAGATTCAATAGCTATTAGGGTGCATGGGTGTGGCACCAGTTATTCCTCATCACCGATAACACCTACGAGCAATTGGCACTAAAGGTGTCAGCCATATTTGAGCTTTCTAGGTGGACGATAGGCTTCGATCGCACCAACACCATTCAGTTCCAGGTGTTCTATGCCTTACACAAGATGAGCCTGACTGAGTTCTCCATTCAGTTGGGACTATATGATGTAGAGTTCACTTGAACTCCTCCATATGATTTGATGATTAACCCACAAGTGCACGGGGTCGCCAAGTAATACCCCTCGCGCGAGGGGGTCATATTCCCAAGGGCCCGAGAATCTACCCTTCCTCTTCGTATGATTGTTTGACCGATCAATACAAGTGCTGTGCAAAGAAAAGTGAAAAGACAATTAACATGCAAATGAGATGCTCTAAGGCAGAGGCGATAATCAAAGGGTAAGAACAATATAAAGAGAGGGTCACGGATGAGGATTCCCAAGGGGGTTACTAAAGTGCAGAAGTTGCCTTAACTAGCATACAAATGGGTAGTTTGGACCGAGAAACCCAAAAGTAGACCAACCCGATGGTCATGGAAATTGGTCCCTAATCCGGTACAAGTATCGGGTACGGAATTCCTTTCGCTTTAATCCTTACACGATTGCAAAGGGAACAAGAGGTTTCACAAGTTAGGGTCAAAACAAAATTTAGGTCAACCCTAACAATTGGAGGGGTACAAATACCTGATGGTCACGGCGTATCCGTACATGTGTCCCTACCAAGCTTTGTGAGCTTAATACTAGGGCAATGGTCATGCTTCCTAGCATTTTCTAAACATTGATACACAGAGTTCTCATGCATACCAAGCATTTAAATACACCAAACAAGGTTCACAAACAATCCCCAAATGCATAAAACAAATCAAGCAAGCATCCTACACAAGTTCACACCCAAGGTTCACCTACATCCGGTGACCTTGGGGTTTTGTTGCTCATGAATACAAAATACTCAAGAAAATACATGAAAACAACCAAATACAATGACAAGAACACCCCATCAAAAGGTAGAGACAGAATGACGCTTCCAAAGACGGCACCAAAAGGATGGCTTCCCTTGTCAATTCTCCTCTCAAGTGTGGATTAAGAAGGTGGATCTCGTCGTATGTCACTCTCCTCGACGTTCTCTCCCCAGAAATGGCCTCCAACGGCTGCTCATAGCCCAAAATTTATGGTGGTAACCAGTAGAACAAGCGCTAGGGCTTCTTCCTCTTGAAAAATAAACTCCAAGCCCTTAAATGGAAATCATCAGGATGTCATGTGGCATGGCATGCGGTCCGTATACGAGCACTACAGCACCCCGAAATTTAAGTTGTTGTAGTGAGTGCTACAGTAAAAAAAACGCTACAACATCCCCTGCTGTAGTAAACCTGCTACAGTGCTGCTACTATAGGACTGTATGCGGTCAGTTATGCGCCCGTATGTGTACCAGCATGAACCTCCAGACTTAGCCGTTTCACCAAAGTTCTCATGCTGTAGTGATGCTACAGTACCGGGCTCGAAAATGGTCTTTTCTTGTCGATTTCTTCTAAAAATCTCGTTGACGAGCTCCCCACGGTATCTTCTGTGCTTGTAACACTAAATAAACCAATTTAGACTGAAAACAGGCATCTACACATATAAAAATACTTGATAAATACGCAAACATACATACATATTACGTCCAATTAGGCGTTTATCATGATTCCTTTTTGATAGCCCGACCAGGCAGGGAGTCCTAGGAGGAAGGCTGGAGGAGACTGAGCACTGACTACAACTATGATCCTCATTGGTCAAAGGCCAACTTCATCCAGCACTCAGGTAGATCCATTTACTCCTCAGCCACACCTTGACATGTTGAGGAGACTTTGACTTCTTACTAAATATACTATATGGATTCCACCTACATCTGGCCTATGAGGTAGCCATCTCCATCGCCCACCAGGGGACTAATCCTCTGATCAGTGTCTTCTTCATTAGTCCCTACATCACCCTGCTCATTCCGGGGATGGGCATTTTATAGGGGACTAATCAAATGAGGATTGTTGGAGGAGTCACCCCGATGATATTGGAGAACCTCCTGTCAATGGGCATGGTGTGGGGTATTTAGTACTGCTCATGAGATTTAGTATTGCATTATGAGTCTGCCGCCATCCCTACCCTCACTCCGAACTCACCACTAGCTGCTATTGACCATAGAAATTACCCTTGACACCTCGACCCTCCTCTAGCCACTCCACCCACATCACTTGTTCCACAGCTTCTTTCAGATGACTATAGAGGAGTGTGGTATAAATAGTCAAAAAACTTGGTATTCATTTGTCACATGAGCCAACATCCCTTACTGACCCTCCTACTCATATGGGGGTTGACATGGCTGATCTTGAGAAGTCAGACTCTGCCTCCACCAACAACCACGCCATTAATTCTGCCATCGACCATGCATCTGATACCGAGAGTGACGCATTTAGATTTCTTAGCAGCTACCTTTTTTATTTTGCTTTTCATTTTCAAACTTATATTGCCTTTATTGCACCTCTTCGACATGTATTTAGTTTAGTTAGCAAGGAGGGTCTCCTGCTAAATTGACATTTTGGTGTGTTTACTTTCTGTATTTACTTTTCATTTTCAATTGAGTTTATTTTATCATCTTTTGAGTTAAGCTTTACTTGTTTGCCTTATTGTATATCTCAAGAATTGTATGGATGAATGGAATGTGGAAAGCAAGTTGAGAGCGGCAACATCACTCTCAGTATTCAAGGAAGTTTCAATAAACTCCTTCCTCTTTCTATTAGTCCTTAATTTTTCTTTTATCATTCAGGTTAATGTGGATATTGAGGACAATGTACAGTTCAATTGTGGGGGGAGGGTTTTATCTTTACTTATTGTGATTATTGCATGACATAGGATGATCTATTGGTTTTCTTAGAAATTCCTAAGTCTAGGGAGACACATTTGTTTTATGGTATTTATTTTGAACTTAATTATAGCTTTTCTCTGGCTTTGAAAACCTAGTTTCGTTCATGCCACCCTACCTGTGGAGCCACTTGTGTTTAGTATAAAAAACCCGGTTTTGAGACCCTTAGTTGATGTTCTTATGTTCTAAAAAAACTAGAAAGTCGAATTTGTTTAGGGAGGCTTTACAAGTTCTATGTAATTATTGTGTAAAAAGTCGATAGAAAGAGCTATCGGCTTAAAAGAATGAAAGCCGCTTTTGAGTAGTCGAATTTTTGGCATAACAAGTGTACATTTGATGACCTACCTGGAGAAATAGCTACCTCTAGGGTGTATGAAGCTACTACCCACTTAGTAAGTTAGAAATAAAGTGTTGTTGGACTAGGTTAATCTAAAGACACATGGGGCACACAACTTAGGGTTTTACACATACAAACACACAGACACTGTAGTATTCCGGGATTTTCCTTCTTGTGTAGCTCGATGTTTTTTTATCTTTCCTTGTTTGTTTGTTTGTAGTATTAATTGAGTTCTCCTTTGTTTTGAGTTGTTGGCCATTGTCGAGGGTTTTGGGTCGAGTTTTGAGGGTTTTAGGATGCGCTTGGGCCGTGTATATGTTGCACAGAGGGTGTGCAGGCTATACACAGCCCGCACAGGCATTCCTGAGGCCTGTGAGGCCTCGTGTGTGGCCACTGTGCGCCCTGTGTGCAGGCCGCACACCAAGCCACACATCCCAGGCCGTGGGGTGTGCGGCCACTGTGTCGGCCGCACACTAGCCGCACACCCGCATGTTTTGGCCATAAAACCCTCATTTCAATCCCTTTTTCACTCATTTCTTCTCCCCAACCCTCCCCTTTTCTTCCTCATCTCTTCCACCATCATTCTTAGGAGTTTAGGGCTGGTTTTGGAGGATTTTTTGGGATGCCTTGTGGTGCTTACAAATCAACCCATTGTTTGCTCAAGGTAAGCTCTTCTTCATTTTCTTTCTTTTTCTTTGGTTGGATGAGGCTAGGGTTAGTTAGTTGGTTTAGATTGGAGCTTAACCTTTGTTCTCCTCGTTGTTCTTTGTTAATGAAGCTTGAGTATCTCCTTCCTCCTCCTTTGTGAAGATTTCCTTGAAATTTTGTGAAGCTCGGAGGTATGGTTCTTCTCCTCCTTCTTCTTCCTTTCTCTCTTGTGGTTCTTCTTGTTTTCTTTGTGAGAAATCCTTGGTGAATGGTTGTTCTTGAGTTTAGATTCTTGATTGGTTGTATTTTCCTTTGTTTGACGAAGGATTGAGAGTGATCCTTCATCTCCTAGGTTAGAGTTACTGTAGCTCCGGTGAGCTTCACTTGTTTTCTTTGTTTCCTTTGGATAGACAGAAGTCTAAACCCTTAGAACCTTTTTGGTAGACTCTAGGGTTAGTTGAGAAACCCAAGAGCTAATTGGGGTTGTTGGTAAGAAAACCTATAGTTTCCATGTGTGGCTTGCATTGACCTTGTTGTTTGTCGTGCTTTCACAAGGAGAAGACACTTTGGCTCAAGGCAAGGGATTAGCTGAGGATTAGCTTCTGAGGGAGACATATCGCCAATTCTATGAGTCGGATTGTTATGAATAGCTTTATTAGAAGAATGCCGATAGCTAGATATAAACACACACACTTATATATATATATATATATATATATATATATATATATATATATGTTCATGTTTTAAGTAGAGTTTTATTAACTTATACTTGTTTGGCATTTTGGTGAATGATAATTATTATTGAGATGATCTTGAATGGCTTATTTTATAATTAATTTGTTAACATTAGATTTGTGTTGGAATATCACTTCAATGAGATTGCAAAACCATTGTTGTGTTAAACTTAGGATTTGTTGTGAAATAATTGGGTTTTTGAGAATTCTAAAGTGTGGAATTTATTTTGGAATTGTTGAGGTTTTTCCATGTTGTTTCTTGTGTTGGGATTGTATTTCACTTTGTGTAAAAGCTTGAGCTTGCGTTTGTGCTTTTTATCATTTCCTCATGGAAATTCAGAGACGTTATTGACTATTGCGTATGTTGTTGGCTATTGAACTTTCGTGAAGAGTTGTGTTTACTATGGGGTTGATGTGGTGATTTACTACGATGGCCAGCTTAGGTGGGAGTGGAGAATCCTGACTGGACATTTACTACGAGGGCAGGTTCAGGTGGGAGTGGAGGATCCTGACTGGACATGTACTCATCAAGAAGCTGGAGTCACCAAGCAGTGTACCTATCATTCAACATTAAGGGCATGAATACCTTGACCGCTCCCAACCTAGCTGTGGCCACAGCGAAGGCTCTGGGATATACTTTAGACCACTTTGTGCTGGGTGAGTGCTGGGTATTATTTTATTTACTGCGTTTGAGATTTATTTCCGTCGAGTTACATGCCTTGGGTTATCTTAAACTTGTGGTGAGGGGGTGAAGGCCAACTGTTGCTCCTAGGAGGACAGTCTCCTGCAAGTCTTACTTGACTCAAGAGTTGAGTATTCTCGAGTTGGTTGACATGACCCCTTGCCTGTGTATCCCGCAAGTGCATGGGTTTGTCAAAGTAATAAAATACCCTAGTGAGTGGGTAGTCAAATCCGCAGGGAATAGGGAGTTAGAATACGAGATTTCATTATTTAATGTATGTGGAGTATGAAAAGTAACAATAGAATCAATGAGTGACTTATGGAAGCAATTATAATAAAAGACAAGTAATTGAATAGAAAGATGGAAGATGAGAAAGTGCAAGTAAAAGAGACTAGAGAGGATCTAGCAATGGATGAAGTGGGGTATCCGGACAAGCTACCTCTAGGATCTATGCTTCTAGTGCAAGACTATGCTATTATACTTTCCTATTGATATTAATTGTGTTGAGGAAATCCTTAGACTCATGGTCCCAAACCTAAGGACAACCGTGACTAACCCCATCATTATGCCCCGGTATTAGGATTCACATCGACCCTTCACTCTATCGCTTGCACGACTAAGCCCCAAGGGAGTATATCTATATAAACCTCACCCTACGTGGGATTGCATTAAGTTCTAGGGACTTCTAGTGGTAAAACCTTTTCCTATGTGTAGTTCAAACCCTTTGGTCAAGGTGGAAGAACCCTAGTCTCGATTTAGCCCCAGTGCGTAGGATTCACTTCAACCCTTCACTCTGTTACTAGCGTAACTAAGCCCCAGGGGAGTTTATCTACCTAGCACTTCACTCTATCTGTACCGCTAATTAACCAAGGAAACGGAGGTAGAGAGAAATCACACCGGAGGGGAAAGGGGATACATCGCTACCTCACAACTCTCCCTCTCAACCCTCTTCAATCTTAAGTAGTCTAACCCCATAGGAGTTGTCACACCTCCAAAGGATAACCTAGATTGCTCTCAACCCTAGTGTCACATCTAAGGGAAAAACAATATCAAGATGAAATTAAGATTGAAACTCAATTTTTATTCATCAATAATGGAAAAGCATAATAACAATGTCAAAGAAGCATATTAACCCTAGAGTTTACATGTCCGAATACCCACAAGTGGTTTACCTCCTCATGGAGCTATACATGTTCATCAAAGTATGAAAGAAAGCACAAAGTAAAGACATCGATGAAAACCCCCTTGCGTATGGTGTGGCCGTGATCTTGTGCAGCCGCCGGATGTCGGTGACGATGCCGATGACGCGCTCTAAACCTCCATGAAATCCTCTCCAAAACCCTAGCCGCACTCTCCAGAAGTTAGGGAGAAAGATAGATCAAAAGATATTTTAAAAGTCTCCCAAAATTGCTCTTTATATTGTTGAGTGCGGCTTTAAAATCGGACCTATCGGGACTTCACACGGCCGTGTGGAATTTCCACACAAGCGTGTGAAGTATCTGGCTTGCTGGAAAATTAATTCACACGAGCGTGTGGAATTTCCACACGGGCATGTGAATTCTCTGGCTTGCTTGAAAATTAATTATCACGGCCATGTGGAATTTCCACATGCCCGTGTGAATTCTCTGGAATTCTGAATTTCGGTCGAAGATGAACACTAGCTTGCTACAGTATTTTGCTACAGCAAATGTCCCGAAAACACTCCCGAATTCGTCGTTCTTCATTGAGGCCGTTGAATTGGGCACTGATAAGTGCTTGTGTTATAGTAACGCGAAGTGTTATTATCTTACAATGAGCATATTTTTTATCAGATTTTATCACTAAATAGTGTGCATTTGTGTATTCTTGTGCGTTGTAGGTTTGTGGAGCCAAGTTGGAAAAGAAGAACAAAGTTAGGTCATGTTCGCCGTTGTTGGGAGGTTTTCGGACCAAGCAAGGAACAAGGCACGAACTTAGACTTGTGAGTGTAAGCCAACCTCTTTTGGAGGGGCACAATGGCAGTTACATTTATAACTAGTCTAACTCGTGTAGCTTAGGAGAACTTCACCAAGAAGGAGACTTGAAGCAATCGGCACGATCTACCATTGATTGTGTGCCCAATTCAATGGCCTCGATGAAGAACAACGTATTCGGGAGCATTGCGGCGAGTTACTGCAGCAGCACTGTAGCTTGTTCCTATAGCAATTCATTGTAGCAAGTTACTGTGCATTTTCTGCCGAAGATCAGGTTTCTAGAGAGTTCACACGGGCGTGTGGAATTAACACACGGCCGTGTGAATTAATTCCTAGTGAGCCAGAGACTTCACACGGGCGTGTGGAAATTCCACACGGCCATGTGAAGCCCCGATAAGTTCAAATTTAAAGCCGCACTCAGCCTATTTAAAGCCCGATTTGGAGACTTTTTGAGCATCTTTTGATCTATCTTTCTCTCGAACTTCTGGAGAGTACGGCTAGGGTTTCGGAGAGGACTTTGTGGAGGATTGGAGCGCGCCATCGGCATTGAAGAGATGGCGATGAATAGCTATCAATGGAACACAAGGGACAGAAGGAAGGTAGCCGGAATTCATGATGTTGATGCAGTTACATCTTTGGTGGCACAAGTAGAATCATTGAGTAAGAAGTTGGACGCTCTAACTTCACCAAGAGTTGCGGCCATCACTACATGTAACGGTTGTGGGGGAGGTCATGCTTCAAGTGATTGTCCGATTGCTATTGGGGGCACTAGTACGGTGAAGCAGGCTGATTTTGTGGGAAATAACTACAGAGGACAAGGCCAAGGCAACCCGTATAGTGGCACTTACAATCCAGGATGGAGGAATCACCCAAATTTCTCATGGAGCAACCAAGGACAGTCACAACAAAAGAATAACACACCACCAGGATTTCAGAACCAACAAGCACCGAATTTAGAAAGCCGAGTGACAGGGATAGAAGGAAAGATGACTGATCTAGAAAGAGCTCTCACACGGTTTGTTTCTTCATCGGATGCCAGATTCCAGTCGGTGGAAGCTACACTTCGCAATCATACCGCCTCCTTACATAATTTGGAGAATCAAGTGGGGCAAATTGCGAAGACATTAGCGGAAAGGCCTCAAGGGAGTTTGCCTAGTAATACGGAGACAAATCCGAGGGAACAATTGAAAGCAATTACCTTGAGGAGTGGGAAAGAGGTCGAGAGAAATCTCCCTCTAGAGAAGGCCCAAGAGACACCCGAGGTAGTGGAGGTAGAGGAAGGAGTAACGAAGGAAAAAGAGGTGGCATCCCCACCCTACAAGCCAAGGATCCCCTATCCTTCACGATTAAAGAATGACCAAGACAATGAATAATACAAGAAATTTCTGGGAATTTTCAAACAGTTGCACATCAACATACCATTCGCGGAAGCATTAGCCCAAATGCCTAAGTACGCGAAGTTCTTGAAAGACCTCCTAACCAACAAGAGGAAATTGGAGGAGAGTGCATCTGTGATACTCGATGCCAATTGCTCGGCCGTATTGCAAAAGAACATGCCTAGCAAAAGAAAAGATCCCGGGAGTTTCATAATACCATGTAACATTGGGAACATGGGTGAAGAGATGGCATTGGCCGACTCAGGGGCAAGCATCAATGTCATGCCTTACACGTTCTTCCAAAAGCTAGGCTTGGGCGAGCCAAGACCCACTCGGATGACACTTCAACTCGCGGACCGATCAGTGAGGCATCCGAGAGGGATTGTGGAAGATGTGTTGGTGAAAGTCGACAAATACATATTTCCTGTTGACTTCGTAGTGTTGGATGTCGATGAGGATGTCGAGGTTCCATTGATCCTTGGAAGGCCATTCTTGCGTACTTCCAAGGCCTTGATCGACATGGACGGCGGGGAGCTCATATTGCGAGTAGGAGAAGACAAGCTCACATACCGACTCGCCGAAGCCATGAGACACTCTCTCGATTTTGATGACACTTTATATTTCCTTGACACCACCGATGAACTAATAGATGATTATGTGCAGGAAATGATGAACCCGGATCCATATGAAGGGTGGCCGGACCAAGACTTCGAGATTGAAGAAGAAGTGCTCTCCATTGGTCTAATCAAGGATGACTTCAAGCAAGAAACGGAGCGTATGAAGAAAATGCTTCGGAGGATGAAAAGGTCGAAAAGACGCCACAAGAAGAACCCTAACAACAAGGGAAATGAACATTCAAGGAGTAATGGTGATTCACCCTTTTGTGGTAACAAACTCGACAACTCCCCCTCTACTTTACAAAGGTTATGTAATGCATGCTTCCAGGTTGTAGGGAAGAGGGCAACTTCCATTCATGAACCTCCTCGAGGTAAGCCAGGTACGTCAAGCTTAGTGACGTTAAACAAGCGCTTCTTGGGAGGCAACCCAAGGCTTTACAGTTTTTCTAGGACCTAGTTAGCTTTAGATTGAATAAAAAGTCTTAGTTTTGGTGTCCTGAATTTTTAATGTGCTTACGCTGCGATTTTCTTGTGGGTTTTTGATGAATTTCGTGTGCCTTAACGATAATTGATGAAGTTTAGGTTGGTTGAGTGTGTTTTCTTTGGTTTCTGGTCGTAATTTTACGGTTTTTACAGGCTCTAAGTATTTTTTTTAAAGAGTTTCTGAATTTTTCTGAGAGTCTGTAAAATTTTCTAAGTAAACCAGAGAAAACACACGGCCGTGTGGAATTAACACACGGCCGTGTGTTACCAATTGGAGCTCAACCAGAGAAGACACAGGGGCGTGACTTTGCCCCTGTGAAAAACTTTAGTAGGGGCACACGGCCGTGTGGAATTAAAACACGGCCGTGTGAAATTTTCACAGAACTTCAACTCTTTTCCAGAGAGTCCACAGGGGCGTGTGGGTGCCCCTGTGAGTGCCACTGTACTAAGGCACACGACCGTGTGGAATTAACACACGGCCGTGTGAAAACTCTGCAGAAAAATCCCTTCTTCCCGAGAGAACACAGGGGCGTGTGACAGCCCCTGTGGAAGAGCTTGTGATTGGCACACGGCCGTGTGGAATTAACACACGGCCGTGTGGAATTAACACACGGCCGTGTGAAACACTTAGATTTTTCGGGCAAATCAGAGAGGCCACAGGGGCGTGTGTTGGCCCCTGTGACCGGCCTTGTGTTCTTGGCCAGGTTGGGCACACGGCCGTGTGGAATTAACACACGGCCGTGTGATATTTTTCAGAGAGCTTCTGTGTTTTCCCGAGAAACCACAGGGCCGTGTACCAGCCCCTGTGGATATCCTTGTGAAGGCACACGGCCGTGTGGAATTTCCACACGGCCGTGTGGGGTAACCAGAGAGTAAACAAAATGCACACAGGGGCGTGTGTTGGCCCCTGTGAACCCTAATTTCAGAGGCACACGGCCGTGTGGCATTGTCACACGGCCGTGTGAATTCCCAGAACTCCAAAAGCCGCGCGATTTCTTTTAGTTCTCACTCGTGCCTCTTCTATTTTCATTCTAAACTTTTCTCCTACCCTCTCCACTAGTTCCCCAACCATCTCAGAGGATTTTTGAGGCTTTTATTGGAGATTTCCGGCCGGTTCCGAATTTCTCCTCATCCACCGTCGGTAAGGACAACAAATTTTTCCTCTCTACTAATCCGATTTTAAATCGTTTATGACAATTATTTCGGCTGTTTTGCATGATTAACCTAGCTACTAATAAGTTTACAGAGGTTCTTAAACAAAATTTGGTGTGACTTTGGAGCTTTGATTCTCAACCTTGCGTCCATGACTGCCCGATAATCCACACGGGCGTGTGTGAATTACACACGGCCGTGTGGATCCTATCAGGACGTATCAATATAACAAAGTGACTAATATTCTTTTAAAACTACTTTTCAGGAATGGCACCCAGGAAAGACACCAATAAAAGAGCACGAGAACACTCTCCAGAGCCGATCAAAGACATCCCATCTGAACACCAAGAAACATATAGAATATTGGCGAAACTCAAAATGGGACAATCTCGATATTTGGACATAGAATGTGTAAGACCAGCTGATTGGGGTATTGAAATGGCAGAAGAGATTGAAGAGCTTGTTGCAGTAGGAAGTTGGAAGAGCTTGCTGACAATCTGAGATCCAGCAAACCGTTCGCTTACTCTAGAGGTGCTCTCATCATTCAAATTCGACAAAGCAAGTAAAGAGTCGATGAGCGCCAAATCTATACAGTTTCGGGCATATGGGCATGAGTACAATTTGTCTGTGACACAGTTTTCCATTTACATGGGAATGTACTACGAAGAGTTCACAAAAACAAAGGAGTACGAGAACCTTCCAACTGATTACCCCGGAAATTTGACTCCTCAAAGAGCTTACAAAGTATTATGTGGACGAGGGAACTATGAGCCAGGTGTATCAAAAGCTACTAGTCTATCACGACCGGCTTATAGATACATTCATGCCATTCTGAGTAGGTCAATAAACGGCCGGGGCGACAGTACAGGAGTTCTTAGTCGGCAGGAACTCCTGTACCTATATTCAATGGTACAGAATGAGCCACTCCACATTGGGTACATACTTGCCGAATCCATGCGTCATCAAAGTTAGTACCCCAGGCTTGGGACGATTTTTGCAGGACCATACATCACAAGACTTATGAAGGGAATGGGTCTCCGGGCTGCAATGAGAGGGATAGAAAAGACAGTCATACCTTCTCCAATCGACTTGGAGATGTTGAGACAGATGGGCATGGCCTGGAAGCATTACCAGCATTACACCTTATACTGGCCCGATGCTTACCTACGCGAGGGCTCACAGGCAGCCTTAGAGCCACCACCAGTGGACACAGAGGCAGGGGCAGAGGCCGAGGCACCACCCACATCACCGGAGCCACCTCCAGTGCGTATCTTTTCTCCTTCTCGAGGACAGCACAGGTTTGAGCGCCTCGAGATTGCTGTGGGTATCATGCAGCAGGAGTTAGCCGAGCTGAGGGTCGCACAGGCAGCAGGGTTTGCTGAGTTGAGGACTACTCAGGCATCACAGTTCGCTCACTTATCAGCACAGCTTGCCACAGTGATTCAGTTGCTTGAGCGATCTGTGGTGCGACCCCGACGGGTTCCCTCACCGACTCCGCCTCCATCTCCATCAGCATCAGATTCACCAGCAGCAGCAGCAGCAACAGCACCAGAGGATACACATCAGGACACCGGCGCTGAGGCGTCGTAGATTTTATCTTTCTTTTATCGCACTTTTATTTTCTTATTTTTGTTGGACTTGTAGTACCCAGAAAGGACTCTCCTTCTGGGTGTGTTTTTATTTGTTTTGTCTCGAGTTGTACTTCATTATCATATCTTTATATACTCGAGCTTTATTTTGAGCTATACTGAACCTTTGCGTATGTGTGCAGATGGTCTTGGATTTAAGGAAATTAAGGAATTGTCATAGGCACGGTCATTGGACCGTGTGTGCTCCATAAACCATTGAGACTCAACTCTCAATGACCTAGCTCCATCAAACGCAACACTTGGAGTTCAGGGGAGTAATGTTTCAATTGCAACTTCCACACTAATTGTTCTTCATTGTTTTATTGGTTATAATGCTTGCATGCGTACATTGGGGACAATGTACATCTTAAGTGTGGGGGGGAGAATTCACATTGCACACACTTTTACTTGTGCGGTCAATTGATCATGTTCATGTAGCCTATGGCGGTTCACCTTAGTTGCAACGGTTGTATTCTTATAGTTTAGGAGAATTTTTAACATTGTATCCTATCATGCTCTAGTTTCTACTTGAATTTTAGGAATTTTTTGCTCGATATTCTCATATTGCACAACTTACTCTTGGAATCTTTTGGAAACTCAATCTTGAAGTTTTTAAGGACAAGTTTATCATCGTTCTTAGTTTTACTTTGGAAAATGCATATAAAATATATATATATATATATATATATATATATATGACTTTGTGAATATTTGCTTTGTTTTATGCATTTGGGGTGGAAAGAGCTACCACCTATGAAGTATGTAGCTACTCTCATAAGTCGGATACAAATTATGCCCTAATGAGAAAAAGAGCTATCTCATGGGATGCGTGAAAGCTACTACCCCGATAGAAAGAGCTACCTCCTCGAAAGTGTGAAAGCCACCTTTGGCGGCCGCCTAGGAAAGGGCTACCTTCGAGGTTGTGTGAAGCTACTACTTCCTTTCTTGCTTTTCGTATATAAATAAGTCCTTGTTAACAAAAGTTTGAGGAGTACTCGTTGGTTGTCTTGAGTGAGTTCACACACACTACATATTTTCGAGTTCTTTTTCTTTTTTGATTCGAGTTTTTAGGTAGAGCAATGATAACCTTATGCAATGTTTTGATTTCCCCTTACTTGTAGAATGCTTCTTTTGCATACTTGTGGTGAACCTAAGGCCGAGCACTTTCAATTGTTCTTCCCAAGTACTTTCACGTTCTATTTTGCTTGAGGACAAGCAAAAGCTTAAGTGTGGGGGGATTTGATAAGTGCTTGTGTTGTAGTAACGCGAAGCGTTATTATCTTACAAATGAACATACTTTTATCAGATTTTATCACTAAATAGTGTGCATTTGTGTATTCTTGAGCATTGTAGGTTTCGTGGAGCTAAGTTGGAAAAGAAGAACGAAGTTAGGTCGTGTTCGCCGTTGTTGGGAGGTTTTCAGACCAAGCGAGGAACAAGGCACGAGGTTAGACTTGTGAGTGTGTGCCAACCTCCTTTGGAGGGGCACAAAGGCAGTCACATTCACAACAAGTCTAACTCGTGTAGCTTAGGAAAACTTCACCAAGAAGGAGACTCGAAGCAATAGGCACGATCTACCATTGATTCTGTGCCCAATTCAATGGCCTCGATGAAGAAACAACATATTCGGGAGCATTTTCGGAGAGTTACTGTAGCAACACGGTAGCTTGTTACTGTAGTGAATCACTGTAGCAAGTTACTATGCACTTCTGCCGAAGAGTCAAGGTTCCAGAGAATTCACACGGGCGTGTGGAATTAACACACGGCCGCGTGGATTGATTTTCCAGCAAGCCAGAAACTTCACACGGGCGTGTGGAATTAACACACGGCCGTGTGAAGCAATTTTCAGGAAAGACAGAAACTTCACACGGGCGTGTGGAAATTCCACACGGCCGTGTGAATTCCCGATAACTTCAAATTTAAAGCCGCACTCAGCCTATTTAAAGCCGATTTGGAGACTTTTTGAAGAATCTTTGGACCTATCTTTCTCCCCAACTTCTGGAGAGGGCGGCTAGGGTTTCGGAGAGGACTTTGTGGAGGATTGGAGCGCGTCATCGGCATCGTCACCGACGTTCGACGGCCGCACAAGACCACGGCCACACCATACGCGAGGGGGTTTTCATTGATGTCTTTAGTTTGTTCTTTCTTTCATAAATTGATGAACATGTATAGCTCCATTAGGAGCTAAACCCCTCGTGGGTATTCGGACTTGTAAAACTCTAGGATAATTATGTTTCTTTGACATTGTTATTATGCTTTTCCATTAATTGATGAATAAATTCGAGTTTCAATTTTAGATTTCTTGTGCTATTGTTTTCTCTTAGCCGTAACACTAAGGATTGAGAACAATCTAGGTTATCCTTTGGAGGTGTGACAACTCCTATAGGATTAGACTACTTAAAATTGAAGAGGGTTGAGAGGGAGAGTTGTGAGGTAGCACCGTACCCCTTTCCCTTCCGTTGTGATTTCTCCCTACCTCCGATTCCTTGAGTCATTAGAGGTCGAAATAGAGTGAAGTGCTAGGTAGACAAACTCCCCCAAGGTTTTGGGGTGACGTGAATCCTACGCACTGGGGCTTAATTTAGACAATGGTTCTTCCTCCTGGACCAAAGGGTTAGAACTATCACACATAGGAACAGGTTTTATCACTATTAGTCCCTAGAGCTTAAAGCAATCCCACGTAGTGTTAGGCTTAGGTAGAAATACTCCCCTGGGGCTTAGTTGAGCAATCAACAGAGTGAAGGGTTGACGTGAATCCTATTGCCGGGACATAGTGTTGGGGTTAGCCACGGTTGACCTTAGATTTGGGACCGTGTGTTTCAGGATTTTCCTCGACTCAATTAACATCAATAGGAAGGTATAATAGCATAGTCTTGCACTAGAAGCATAAGTCCTAGAGGTAACTTGTCCGGATACCCTATTTTCACTTATTACTAGTCTCTCTCTTTTTACTCGTTGCTTGCACTTTTCTCTCTTTCATCTTTTGATTTATTTGCTTTGCATCTACTCTAGTTCCCATAAATTCACTCATCACTCCGATCATTGTTTCTTTTCGTACATCACACGACTCAATAGCAACTTCTCGTATTTTAAATCCCTATTCCCTGTGGATTCGACTACCCACTCACCGGGGTAACTTTTATTACTTCGACAAGGCCGTGCACTTGTGGTACGCACGCAAAAGGTCGTGTCAGACTGCCTTTGTGCCCCTCCAAAGGAGGTTGGCACACACTCACAAGTCTAACCTCGTGCCTTGTTCCTTGCTTGGTCTGAAAACCTCCCAACAACGGTGAACACGACCTAACTTCGTTCTTCTTTTCCAACTTAGCTCCACGAAACCTACAATGCTCAAGAATACACAAATGCACACTATTTAGTGATAAAATCTGATAAAAGTATGTTCATTTGTAAGATAATAATGCTTCGCATTACTACAACACAAGCACTTATCACCGTCCCAAACCTAAGGTCAACCATGACTAACCCCAACATTATGTCCCGGCATTAGGTCTCTCTACGACCATTAGTTCTCGTTTACCTATCAAATAAGTCCCAGGGGAGTCCATCTTCCTAAGCTTCACACTACGTTGGATTGCTTTACGTTGTAGGGATTCCAAGTGATTATCCCTATTCCTAAGTGTAGTTCTAACCCTTTGGTCCAAGTGAAAGAACCCTAGTCTCAATTAAGCCCAGCAATAGGATTTATTGCAACCCTTCACTCTGTCACTTGCACAACTAAGCCCCATGGGAGTTCATCTCCTAGCACTTCGCTCTATTTCGACCGCTAAGAATTCTTGGAACATGGAGGTAGGGAAAATCACACCAGAGGGGAAAGGGGACGTTTCGCTACCTCACGACTCACCCTCTAGACCCTCTACAATCTTGAGTAGTCTAATCTTATATAAGTTGTCACACCTCCAAAGAAAATGGAATTCATAAAATTCACACGGGCATGTGGAAATTCCATACGGCTGTGTGAAATCCCGATTTCAGCCGATTTGAAGTCGCGACTCAACACTATTTAAAGGACATTTTGGGACTTTTTCTGGATCTTTTCACCTAGTTTCTGGAGGGTCGTGGATAGGGTTTGTAGAGGACTTTGTGGAGGATTGGAGCGCGCCATCGGCATCGACATCGAAGCCCGTCGGCTGCACAAGACCATGGCCACGCTACACAAGGGGTTTTCATCTATGTTTTCGATTTGTGTTTATTCATATACATTGATGGATTTGTATAGCTCCCTGAGGAGCTAAACCCCTTGTGGGTATTCGGACATGTAAACCCTGGGATGATTTTGTTT
The DNA here is from genome assembly GCA_020875875.1 of Dioscorea alata. Classification (NCBI taxonomy): domain Eukaryota; kingdom Viridiplantae; phylum Streptophyta; class Magnoliopsida; order Dioscoreales; family Dioscoreaceae; genus Dioscorea; species Dioscorea alata. The sequence continues at coordinate 16,709,133 of CM037020.1, read as the reverse complement.
CCATGACTGGTTATTATGCTTTCTTAATTGATGAATTTAATTAATTTCCAATCTTGATTGATTCTTGTATTGATTTTTCCTTAGATGTGACACTAGGGTTAAGAGTTATCTAGGTTAACCTTTGGAGGTGTGACAACTTTTATAGGATTAGACTACTCGAGATTGGAGAGGGTCGAGAGGGTAAGTCGTGAGGTAGCAAAATGTCTCTTTTCCCCTCTGGTGTGATTTTCCCTACCACCGTGTTCCAAGAGTCCTTAGCTGTCAAGATAGAGCAAAGTGCTAGGAGATGAACTCCCCTGGGGCTTAATTGCACAAGAGACAGAGTGAAGGATTGTAGTGAATCCTAGTGTTGGGGTTTAATTGAGACTAGGGTTCTTTCAGCTGGACCAAAGGGTCAGAACTACACTTAGGAACATGGCTAATCACTTGGAATCCCTAGAACGTCAAGCAATCCCACGTAGTGTGAGGCTTAGGAAGATGGACTCCCCTGGGGCTTAGTTGACAGGTCAACGAGAGTTAAAGGTCGTAATGAAACCTAATGTCGGGGCATAATGTTGGGGTTAGTCATGGTTGACCTTAGGTTTGGGACAATGTGCGTTAGGATGTCCATGACTCTTTAAACCATCAATAGAAGAGTATAATACATTATCTTGCACTAGAAACATTAGTCCTAGGGGTAGCTTGTCCGGGTACCCCTTTATTCATATTGATTGTTCCTCTCTTTACTCTGTATTTGCACTCTCTTACCTTCTGTATTTCTCTTTTACTTGCTTATTTCTTTTAATTACTCTTGCACACATGTATTGATCTTATTCTCACTCTCCACATTTCACACTAGCTAGTTAGCAATTACTCTTGTCTACAATCCCTATTCCCTGTGGATTCGACTACCCTCTCACCGGGGTATTTTATTATTTCGACAACTCATGCACTTGCGGTATGCACGCAAGCGGTGCGTCAGTGCTTGTGGCCTCACTCTTCACATGAATTGCTTTCTCTCTCTCCAAGCTTAACTACAACTCAATTAACTGTCACTTCATGGGCTTGCAATGATCCGCTAATTGATGTATACTTTTCACAACTGCACGGATGATAACTAGTAATAAAGTGGTACCTCGTGAGGTGTAGGGTTGTTGAACCATAAGGATTGGGCCTTCTAATACTAATCACTCCTCTAATCTTTAACTGGTTAACAATTGGTTTGTAGAGGATTTAGCTGAAGTAAACTAAAGATGAATAATGAAAAGAACACGAAGACAAGGATGGAGTTGTTGTAAAAAAAGAGAAGTAACGCCCCGGACTAATTCCAAAGTGTATTAGTGTGCTAACTTGCTTCAAATGACTATTAGGTATAGTATCTATTCCTTGTTGGTTGTTGCCCTTGGGATAGGGACTATACCTATAAACATGCCTAGTCCACACTCTGGCTCTTCGTTGGTCAAGGCAAAAATCCTCGTCTGAGATCTAGTCTGTGGTTGTGATCCTTAATGCATCCTCAATATATTGACATGACCCCTTGCGTGTAGCCCGCAAGTGCACGGGTTTGTCGAAGTAATAAAAGTTACCCCGGTGAGAGGGTAGTCGAATCCATAGGGAATAGGGAGCTAGAGTATGAGATTTCACTATTAAAACTATGCGAAGTACAGAAAAGTAATAATCGATTCGTGTGTGAATTGTGAGAACAACTATACTAAAAGACAGGAAATTAAATAGAGATAGATGAAAGATTAGAGAGTGCAAGAAAAAGGGATTAAGGAGGATTTAACAATGAATGAAGTGGGGTATCCGGACAAGTTACCTCTAGGATCTATGCTTCTAGTGCAAGGCTATGCTATTATACCTTCCTATTGATGCTAATTACGTCGAGGAAGTCCTTAGACTCACGGTCCCAAACCTAAGGTCAACCGTGACTAACCCCAACATTATGCCCCGGTATTAGGATTCACATCGACCCTTCACTCTATCGCTCGCACGATTAAGTCCCAGGGGAGTACATCTACCTAAACCTCACACTACGTGGGATTGCATTAAGTTCTAGGGATTCCTAGTGATTAAACCTGTTCCTATATGTAGTTCTAGCCCTTTGGTCCAGCAGGAAGAACCCTAGTCTAGATTAAGCCCCAGTGCATAGGATTCACTTCAACCCTTTACTCTGTTACTCGCGTAACTAAGCCCTAGGGGAGTTTATCTATCTAGCACTTCACTCTATCTTGACCGCTAATAAATCAAGGAAACGGAGGTAGGGAGAAATCACACCGGAAGGGAAAGGGGTACATCGCTACCTCACAACTCTCCCTCTCAACCCTCTTCAATCTTGAATAGTCTAATCCTATAGGAGTTGTCACACCTCCAAAGGAAAACCTAGATTGCTCTCAACCCTAGTGTCACATCTAAGGGAAAACAATAGCAAAATAAAATCAAGATTGAAACTCAATTCTTATTCATCAATAATGGAAAATCATAATAACAATGTCAAAGAAAAATGATAACCCTAGAATTTACAAGTCCGAATACCAACAAGCGGTTTAGCTCCTCATGGAGCTATACATTTTCATCAATGTATGAAATAAAACACAAAGTAAAGACATAGATGAAAACCCCCTTGCATATGGTGTGGCCGTGGTCTTGTGCGGCCGCCGGACGTCGGTGACGATGCCGATGACGCGCTATAAACCTGAACGAAGTCCTCTCCAAAACCCTAGCTGGACTCCCCGAAGTTGGGGAGAATAATAGGTCAAAAGATGTCTCAAAAAGTCTCCAAATCGGGCTTTTATAATGTGGAGTCGCGGCTTTAAATTTGCTGAAAACGGGATTTCACACGGCCGTGTGGAATTTCCACACGCCCGTGTGAAGTTTCTGGAATTCTGATTTTCGGCCGACTGTGAACAGCAACTTGCTACAGTGTTTTGCTACAGTGTTTTTGCTACATTGCTACAGTAATTGTGCCGAAACGCTCCTGGATTCGTCGTTCTTCATCGAGGCCGTTGAATTGGGCACACAATCAACGGTAGATCGTGCCGATTGCTTCGAATCGCCTAATTGTTGAAGTTCTCATTGTTGGCATGAGTTAGACTTATTGTGAATGTGACTGCCTTTGTGCCCCTCGAAAGGAGGTTGGCAGACACTCACAAGTCTATGCTCACGCCTTGCTCCTTGCTTGGTCCGAAAATCTTCCCAACAATGCCAAACACGATCTAACTTCGTTCCTTTTCTTCATTTTATCTTCACAACCCTACAATGCACAGAAGTAAATAATTGGACACTTTTTAGTGATAAAATCTGATTGAATTAAAGCTCATTGCAAGATAATAACGCTTCGCTTTACTATAACACGAGCACTTATCATACATCCTCAACACATGCTCCAAAAATCCTCATCTGAAAGCCTGCATCACCTCTTGGGAAGGAGCTAACTCTGGCGCTGGGGCCTACGCCACTGGTGCAAGTGCACTCGAAGCGTGTGCTAACGCTGCTACAGCAAGTGCATGCCCTGATGATGGAACCTTCCTGGGTGGTGAAGGAGAGGACGGTGGAGGTGGCACTCTACGCCATCCACCTTTCTGTGGTGCAGTAGTAGGATCAGCAGTAGGAGCAACTACTCCGCTACAGGTGTGGGGTCGCTGTGCTGGCATTTTCATTGGAAAGAACACCAAGATGACTTTCAGAATCAAAACCTACATGCTCAACTCTAATTGGATCCACTAGTTACTATAGAAAGTGATCAACATCAAAAACCAGCTACGGCTATTAGTTTAAACCAAAAGCTCTAATACCAATAGAAATGTCACGCCGCGACCCGTGGGCCCATGAGACGCAACAACTGCTGCGACAATCCCGAGGAGGAATATACCACCCCTCAGCCCTCGGGATGCCGCAAAGCTAACCAACAACCCAGAATCGAAAATATTTAACACAAAGATACAAGGGAGAGACAGAGTGATACATAACAGAAGAAGCAACCACTACAATGATATACAACAATAATAAGGTCACAAATGCATATGGAAGCTATAACAACAATAACAAGTCTTAATACACCTGTGTTTGAAAGTTATATAGATACATGACATGACTTCTTGCGTGTATCCCGCAACTGCACGGGTTTGTCGAAGTAATAAAATTTACCCTGGTGAGAGGGTAGTCAAATCCACAGGGAATAGGGATTTAGAATACGAGATTTCACTAATAAAGCTATGCGGCGTAGGGAATAGCAATAATAGGATCAATGAGTGAATATAGAATCAAACAGAATGAAAGACAAGAATTTAAATAGAAAGATGGAAGATACGAAAGTGCAAATAAAAGAGAATAGAGAGGAACTAGCAATGGATGAAATAGGGTGTCCGGACAAATTACCTCTAGGATCTATGCTTCTAGTGCAGGACCATGCTATTATACTTCCCTAATGATGTTAATTGAGTCGAGGATATCCTAAAACTCATGGTACAAAACATAAGGACAACCGTGACTAATCCCAACAATGTGTCCCGGTATTAGGATTCACGTCAACCCTTGACTCTGTCGCTTGCACGACTAAGCCCTAGGGGAGTATATCGACCTAAACCTCACACTACGTGGGATTGCTTTAAGCTCTAGGGATTCCTAGTGGTAAAATCTGTTCCTATGTGTAGTTCTAACCCTTTGGTACAGGTGGAAGAACCCTAGTCTAGATTAATCCCCAGCGCGTAGGATTCACTTCAATCCTTCACTCTGTTACTTGCGTAACTAAGCCCCGGGGGAGTTTATCTGTCTAGCACTTCACTCTATTTCGAACGCTGTGAAATAAAAGAAATGGAGATAGGGAGAAACCACGTCGGAAGGGAAAGGGGTACATCGCTACCTCACAACTCTCCCTCTCAACCCTCTTCAATCTTAAGTAGTCTAACCCTCAAAGAGTTGTCACACCTCTAAGGGGTAACCTAAATTGTTCTCAACCCTAGTGTCACATCTAAGAGAAAACATTAACAAGATGAAATTAAGATTGAAACTCAATTTTTATTCATCAATCATGGAAAAGCATAATAACAATGTCAAAGAAACATAAAAACCCTAGAGTTTACAAGTCCGAATACCCACAATTGGTTTAGCTCCTCATGGAACTATACATGTTCATCAAAATAGAAAAGAAAGTATAAATCAAAGACATTGATGGAAACCCCCTCGTATATTTTGTGGCCGTGGTCTTGTGCGACCGTCGAACGTCCGTGACGATGCCGATGACGCATGCTAAACCTCCACGAACTCCTCTCCAAAACCCTAGCCGCACTCCCCAAGTTAAGGAGAAAAATAGGTCAAAAGATCTCCAAAAGGTCGAATTTAGAATGTTGAATCGCGGCTTTAAAATCGGACTTATCGGGGGCTTCACACGGCCGTGTGGAATTTCAACACGCCCGTGTGAAGTTTCTGTCTGGCTGAAAAATCGATTCACACGACCGTGTGAATTCTCTAAAACCCTGATTTTCGGCAGAAATTGAACAGTAACTTGCTACAGTGTTTTACTACCGTAACAAGCTACAGTGCTGCTACAGTAGCTTGTCGAAATGCTCCCAAATCTGTTGTTCTTCGTTGTGGCCATTGGTTGGGCACACAAATAATGGTAAGTCGCGCCGATTACTTCAAGTCTCCTTCTTTGTGAAGTTCTTCTAAGCTACACGAGTTAGACTTGTTGTGAATGTGACTGCTTTTGTGCCCCTCCAAAGGAGGTTGGCACACACTCACAAGTCAAGCTCATGCCTTGTTCCTTACTTGGTCCGAAAACTTCCCAACATTGGCGAACATGACCTAATTTCATTCTTCTTCTCCAATTTAGCTCCACAAACCTTCAATGCACAAGAGTACACAAATACACACCATTTAGTGATAAAAACTGATAAAAGATATGCTCAATGTAAGATAATAACGCTTCGCGGTACTATAACACAAGCACTTATCAATACAAAGCCATGCAACAAGTTTTACTACAAACTAGTGGATCCATAAGTCAAGACTACATGCCCATGTCCAAAAAGAAACATACATGAAATAGAAAAAATACACAGAAGATAGAACAACAACAAATGCCCAATACACTACCGTGCCATCTCACCATACTACCTACAGTTGTCTAGGAGAAAGAAAGAGGAGTGAGCAACTAACGTTCCTTAGTGAGGGGAGGTTCGCATAACCCCACAAGAAAACACCAATAACAAGGATAATAATAATTCACCAAAATAAATACTTTATCAAAAACAGGATAAACATTTAGAACATAATTACATAGGATAGCAAACTTTAGTTTAGCATAACAAAAGATAGGGTTAAGAAACCTTTTTTACCTCAACAAGATTTAAACAACTTTAAATCTGTTAAAATACTGAACATCAAGTTCAAAACATAAAGTATGAGTTAAACATCATACCGATCATCAACAAGAATTCATAAAACCCAAAATAATTCGATGCAAGCATAACAAGATAAGTAATGCGAATTTCAAAATAAAATAGAGCTTGATTGAATGTATGGGAGACTATCCATTGAGGAGTAACAAATGCGCTTTGCCCACACACCATAAATTAAAGATATCAACTAAGGAGAATAGAACAGGTTAAATCTCAAACAAAATATAAGAAATACCAGTGATAAGTGCTCGTGTTATAGTAATGCGAAACATTATTATCTTACAATGAGCATTAAATTAATCAGATTTTATCACTAAAAAGTGTGCATTTGTTTACTTTTGTGCATTGGAGGGTTGTGAAGATAAAGTGAAGGAAAGGAACAAAGTTAGATCGTGTTCGCCATTGTTGGGAAGATTCTTGGACTAAGCAAGGAGCACGGCATGAGTAGAGAATTATGAGTGTGTGCCAACCTCCTTTGGAGGGGCACAAAGACAGTCACATTCACAATAAGTCTAACTCATGCTAACAAGGATAACTTCACCAATTAGGAGATTTGAAGCAATCGGCACGATCTACCGTTGATTGTGTGCCTGACACGACCCCTTGCGTGTATCCCGCAAGTGCACGGGCTTGTCGAAGTAATAAAATTACCCTGCTGAGTGGGTAGTCGAATCCACAGGGAATAGGGATTTAAAATACGAGAATTCGCTATTCAGTCGTGCGATGTACGAAAAATAATGATCGGAGTGATGAATGAATTTATGGAATCAATTAGAATAAAAGATAAAAAAGTAAATAGAGAGATGGAAGACGAGAGAAAAGCAAGTAGAAGTTAAAAGAGAAGACTAGCAATGGATAAAATAGGGTATTCGGACAAGCTACCTCTAGGACTTATGCTTCTAGTGCCAGACTATGCTATTATACTTTCCTATTGATGATAATTGAGTCGAGGATATCCTTAAACTCACGGTCCCAAAACTTAAGGTCAACCGTGACTAACCCCAATGTTATGTCCTGGTATTAGGATTCACTACGACCCTTGACTCTCGTTGACCTGTCAACTAAGCCACAGGGGAGTCTATCTTCCTAACCCTAACACTACATGGGATTGCTTTAAGCTCTAGGGATTCCTAGTGATAAAACCTGTTCCTCTATGTAGTTCTAACCCTTTAGTCCAGGTGGAAGAACCCTAGTCTAGATTGAGCCCTAAAACTCTATCTTGACCGCTAATTAACCAAGGAACAGAGGTAGGGAGATATCACATCGGAAGGGAAAGTGGTACATTGCTACCTCACAACTCTCCCTCTCAACCCTCTTCAATCGTAAGTAGTCTAATCCTATAGGAGTTGTCACACCTCCAAAAGATAACCTAGATTGTTCTCAACCCTAGTGTCACGGCTAAAGAAGAACAATAGCACAAGATAATTAAAACTGAAACTCGAATTTTTCATCAATAATGCAAAACCATAATAACAATGTCATAGAAACATAATGATCCTAGGGTTTTACAAGTCCGAATACCCACGAGGGGTTTAGCTCCTCATAGAGCAATACATATTCATCAAAGTGTAAAATAAAGCACAAACAAAAAGCATCAATGAAAACCCTCTCGCGTATTTTACCCCGGTGAGTGGGTAGTCGAATCCACAGGGAATAGGGATTTAAAATACGAGAAGTTGCTATTGAGTCGTGTGATGTACGAAAAGAAACAATGATCGGAGTGATGAGTGAATTTATGGGAACTAGAGTAGATGCAAAGCAAATAAATCAAAAGATGAAAGAGAGAAAAGTGCAAGCAACGAGTAAAAAGAGAGAGACTAGTAATAAGTGAAAATAGGGTATCCGGACAAGTTACCTCTAGGACTTATGCTTCTAGTGCAAGACTATGCTATTATACCTTCCTATTGATGTTAATTGAGTGGAGGAAAATCCTGAAACACACGGTCCCAAATCTAAGGTCAACCGTGACTAACCCTAACACTATGTCCCGGCAATAGGATTCACGTCAACCCTTCACTCTGTTGATTGCTCAACTAAGCCCCAGGGGAGTATTTCTACCTAAGCCTAACACTATGTCCCGGCAATAGGAATACTCCCCTGAGGCTTAGTTGAGCAATCAACAGAGTGAAGGTTTGACGTGAATCCTATTGCCGGGACATAGTGTTGAGGTTAGCCACGGTTGACCTTAGATTTGGGACCCTGTGTTTCAGGATTTTCCTCCACTCAATTAACATCAATAGGAAGGTATAATAGCATAGTCTTGCACTAGAAGCATAAGTCCTAGAGGTAACTTGTCCGGATACCCTATTTTCACTTATTACTAGTCTCTCTCTTTTTACTCGTTGCTTGCACTTTTCTCTCTTTCATCTTTTGATTTATTTGCTTTGCATCTACTCTAGTTCCCATAAATTCACTCATCACTCCGATCATTGTTTCTTTTCGTACATCACACGACTCAATAGCAATTTCTCGTATTTTAAATCCCTATTCCCTGTGGATTCGACTACCCACTCACCGGGGTAACTTTTATTACTTCGACAAGGCCATGCACTTGCGGTACGCACGCAAAAGGTCATGTCAGACGGTGTGCTTTAGGATGTCCATGACTCATTAAGCATCAATAGGAGCGTATAATACATTGTCTTGCACTAGAACATTAATCCTAGGGGTAGCTTGTCCGGGTACCCTATTTCACTCTCGATTGTCTCTCTCTCTTTCACTCGTTGCTTGCACTCTCTTATCTTCCATATTTCTCTTTAGTTTTGTATTGCTTTCGATTATTTTTCACACACACACATTGATTGTTGCTCTCACTTTTCGTACTTCGCACTAGCTAAATAGCAATCTCTTATGTCTATTATCCCTATTCCCTGTGGATTCGACTATCCTCTCACCGAGGATACTATTATTACTTTGACAACCCGTGCACTTGCGGTACACACGTAACACTTTTCTAGGAGTTGAAACATGTTTTCTAATCATGTTTATGATTCTTCCTAGTCCTTTGTTTTGATAATAGAACTTCTATGCATTTGGGCACTTTCTTTTTATTCATACTCACATCCTTGTCATATTATAGCTAGCAAACTTTTTCCTCTAATAGTAAATTGCTTGTGGGCCATTAAATTGAGAAAGTAGCTTGGCCTTTTGCCACAGTTACCCCTCCTAAATCTTTAATTTTGATGCCTTGCTAAATGGTCATGTAACCTCTAGAGAAATTCATATTATGTCTTAAAATCATCTTACACGCCCTTGACAAAATGTAAAATTCTTTTATGGGGAAGCTTATAAGTGTACTTCCTAAATTTAGGGTATACCCAAGAATTTGTTGTGGAGTAAGAATTTGAAGTTGTATGGGAGTTAGTCTAGTAAGTAAAACCACACATAAATTTATGTATACATATAATTTTTTATTACTGAAAATTATGAATTTATTTATTTAAATTTTTTTAAATTATTTATATATTATTTAATCGTTTGTTTGGTATTGATTCATTATATGCTATTATTTATTTTTTAAAACTTTTTGAATTAATATTCTTTCGCTAAATCATTAACTCCTTCCTATGTTGGGTTATATTTGCTAATTATTGGAGTATTAAGTTTGCTATTATGCTTTCTTTATTGATGAATTTAATTGAGTTTCAATCTTGATTTATTCTTATATTGATTTTCCCTTAGATGTGACACTATAGTTAAGAGTCATCTAGGTTGTCCTTTGGAGGTGTGACAACTCCTATAGGATTAGACTACTCGAGGTTGGAGAGGGTCGAGAGGATGAGTCGTGAGGTAGGAAAACGTCCCCTTTCCCCTCCGATGTGATTTTTCCTACCTTCATGTTCCAAGACTTCTTTGCGGTCAAAGTTGAGTGAAGTTCTAGGAGATGGACTCCCCTGACATAGTGAAGGGTTCCAGTGAATCTAGTGCTGGGGCTTAACTGAGACTAGGGTTCTTTCAGGTGGACCAAAGGGTTAGAACTATTTTTAGGAACAGGGTCTTTCACTTGGAATCCCTAGAGCCCTAAGCAGTTCCACATAGTGTCAGGCCTAGGATGATGGACTCCCCTGGGACTTAGTTAACAGGTCAACGAGAGTTAAGGGTCGTAGTGAAACCTAATGCCGGAGCATAATGTTGGAACTAGTCACGATTGACCTTAGGTTTGGGACCGTGTGCTTAAGAATTTCCATGACTCATTAGACATCAATTAGAGGGTATAATACTAGTCTTACACTAGAAGCATTAGTCCTAGGGGGAGCTTTGTCCGGGTACCCCATCTTTATATAGATTACCTCTCCTACCCTCATTACTCTTCTTGCGCTCTCTTATTTTCTTTTATATATATATATATATATATATATATATATACTCTCACCATCGACTTCCTTCATAGCTAAATAACGATAACACTTGTTTCTGAACACTATTCCCTGTGGATACGACTACCCACTCACCAGGGTATTTTATTACTTCGACAACCCATGCACTTGCGAGGCACACACGCAAGGGGTGTGTCACGTACCATAGCCGCCACTAGAGAAAGGAAAGAATTGATGAAAAAGGTGGCGCCAGTCCCTGGAGACGCCAGAACAGTCTAGAACAAGAAATGCCACCATTTACGAGCGCCTATAAAAAAAATATACAAGAAATGGTGCTTGCTTTTAGCTTTTCTCTCATTCAAGGCCCTGCCCCCTTTCCTTGCAGGAATAACCTAATAAGAATGACTTGAAGGTTGTGCTCGGAGTCATCGAGGGCCTTTCACCGATCAAAGAAAGTTCATGGTCTTGTTGTCAAAGCAAGTTTTGAGTTGGATGTCTCTGTGATGAATACTCTCATATCATTGTATTCCAAATGTGAAGTTGTTGAAGCTGCCAAATATTGTTTCTAGAACATGTCAGAAAGAACACATGTTTCATAGATTGCTTTGATTCATGGTTATCCGAGAAAAGGTGATATCGTGGAGACTCTGTCCCTGTTTGGTATGGAAGCTGCTCGGGAGATGCCGGATGCTGTCACTATTGTTGCTGCTTGTAGTCAAACAAGATCTCTTGAGTTTGGTAGATTGATAAATAGATATACAATTACAAATAGGTTTTTTGACAACATAGTGTTCCTTAACGCCTTGATAGATATATATGTAAAATATGGATGTGTCGGCGATGCCAAGAGACTCTTGGACGACCATGATTGCTGATCATTCCATGAATAGCATGCACTCATGGTAGTTTTCCAAAAAAAAGTGGGCTGGTATTATTTCAAGATGATGAACATGGTGTACCAGATAAAGCCTAGATTGGAATATTATGCAATTGGAGGTTATCCAATGGCAGATAGACACTTTACTAGAAGCTGCAAGACATTACATTCAGAAGCAAGTGAGTGTTGTAACAGCATAAAGGGTGATACTCTCTACTAATGATTATCTTGCTGTGCTTGCGAATGTTGCAAAATAATATAAACATGTACCATGGATGTCACCGAATGAGTGTCTGAGTTGGCAGAGCTTCTATACAAGGAATTCAACCAAAGGATTGCACGCAAGGTATGGTTGTTGGTTGAGCTATAGACTACAAATCTTGAAGGTTATAATGAACCCATTATGATGTTTGAAGAGATGGTTAATATCACAGGAGAGCTATGCAATTGGGATAAAAGGGAAATGATTTTCCCCGACAACAAAGGTGATATGATGTTCATTGGTGATGACCCATAGCCAGAGTTCTACAAGACTGAAGAAAATATTTATCTATACGAGTAAAGAGGTAAAAAAAAATGAAATATTGGAGAAAATTTCCAGTTGCCATCATTGTGGAAGAAGGGTAATCAGTTTTAACAAAATAAATAAATATAGATCATAGTGGCGAGAATTTTAAAAAAATCTCAATTGATGTTTCTTTTGCATGCATAGGCCACATAAAGCAAAGTGCATGCTTTGAAAACAAATCCTTCAAAAACCGTGCATGCATATGTAATCAAGGAGTTTGAATAGTATATGGTTTTGTAATATATATAATCATATAAGGGGAACCCACTACTGTTTAAAAAAAATCTCTTTTAGGATTAAAAGTAATGGTTGTGGTTGAATATCATGTGAATTTCAAAATAATTAAATGTGGGCCTCCATTTTATATGAGAGTGTTACTAAGTTTGTGGTGATTAGACAAAAAAAAAAACATAAAGAATATGAAAAAGAAGATGGATTTATTCATTGAGTGATGCTCTATGAGCATTAAAAGCTCCATGTTCTTCTAGAAATTATGTGAAGCTTCTTGACGAATCACAAGATACTATCAAAATTGATCTTTTTTCTTTGGCCTTTGAAGAGTATCAGTATATACATTTATATGTAATTATGAACTAAGTCGGTCGATGAATACAAAATTAATATATTGATAAACAAGGGGAGGAAGATAAATGATGTATGAGATGGATGGATGATAAGTGCTTGTGTTATAGTACCGTGAAGCGTTATTATCTTACATTTAGCATATCTTTTATCAGGTTTTATCACTAAATAGCGTGCATTTGTGTATTCTTGTGCATTGAAGGTTTGTGGAGCCAAGTTGGAAATCGGCACGACTTACCATTGTTTGTGTGCCCAATCAATGGCCTCGATGAAGAACAACTGATTCGGGAGCGTTTGGGCGAGTTACTGTAGTAATACTGTAGTTTGTTACTGTAGCAAAACACTGGCGTGTGGAAATTCCATACGGCTGTGTGAATCAATTTTTTAGCCAGACAGAAACTTCACACGCGCGTATGGAAATTCCACACCGCTGTGTGAAGCCCCCGATAAGTCCGATTTTAAAGCCGCGATTCAACTATATAAAAAGGGATTTTGGAGACCTTTTGGGATATCTTTTGACCTACCTTTCTCTTCAACTTGGGGATTACGGCTAGGGTTTCGGAGAGGATTTCGTGGAGTTTTAGCGCGCGTCATCGGCATCGTCACCGACGTTCAACAGCCGCACAAGACCACGACCACTGATAAGTGCTTGTGTTTTAGTACCGCGAAGCGTTATTATCTTACATTGAGCATATCTTTTATCAGTTTTTATCACTAAATGGCGTGCATTTGTGTATTCTTGTGCATTGAAGGTTTGTGGAGCTAAATTGGAGAAGAAGAATGAAATTAGGTCGTGCTCACCGATGTTGGGAAGTTTTCGGACCAAGCACAGAACAAGGCACGAGCTTGGACTTGTGAGTGTGTGCCAACCTCCTTTGGAGGGGCACAAATGCAGTCACATTCACAACAAGTCTAACTCATGTGGCTTATGAGAACTTCACCAAGAAGGAGACTTGAAGCAATCGGCACGATCTACCATTGATTGTGTGCCCTATTCAGTGGCCTCGATGAAGAACGACCGATCCGGGAGCGTTTCTGGCGAGTACTGTAGCTTGTACTGTAGAAAAACACTGTTCACTTCGGCCGAAATTCAGAATTCCAGAGAATTCACCCTGCGAATTAATTTTTCAGCAGACAGAAACTTCACACGCCCGTGTATTAATTCCACACGGCCGTCTGAACCCCTCGATAAGTCAAATTTTAAAGCCGCGATTCAACATTATAAAAGGCGATTTTGGAGACCTTTTGGGATATCTTTTGACCTATCTTTCTCTTCAACTTGGGGAGTGCGGCTAGGGTTTTGGAGAGTATTTCGTGGAGGTTTAGCGCGCGTCATCGGCATCGTCATCGACGTTCGACGGCCGCACAAGACCACGGCCACACCATACGCAAGGGGGTTTTCATTGATGTCCTTATTTTGTGCTTTCTTTCATACATTGATGAACATGTATAGCTCCATGAGGAGCTAAACCCCTTAAGGGTATTCGGACTTGTAAACTGTAGGGTTATTATGTTTCTTTGACATTGTTATTATGCTTTTCCATTATTGATGAATAAAAATTGAGTTTCAATCTTAATTTCATCTTGCTAATGTTTTCTCTTATATGTGACACTAGGATTGAGAACAATTTAGGTTGCTTTTTGGAGGTGTGACAACTCCTTAGGGTTAGACTACTTAAGATTGAAGAGGGTTGAGAGGGAGAGTTGTGAGGTAGCGATGTACCCCTTTCCCCTCCGACATGGTTTCTCCCTACCTCCGTTTCCTTGATTTTATAGCGTTCAAAATAGAGTGAAGTGCTAGGCAGATAAACTCCCCTGGGCTTAGTTACGCAAGTAACAGAGTGAAGGGTTGAAGTGAATCCTATACATTGGGGTTTAATCTAGACTAGGGTTCTTCCACCTGGACCAAAGGGTTAGAACTACACATAGGAACAAGTTTCACCATTAGGAATCCCTAGAGCTTAAAGCAATCCCACGAAGTGTGAGGTTTAGGTAGATATACTCCCCCAGGGCTTAGTCGTGCGAGCGATAGAGTCAAGGGTGACGTGAATCCTAATACCGGGGCATAGTATTATGGTTAGTCACGGTTGTCCTTAGGTTTGGGACCGTGAGTCTTAGGATATCCTCGACTCGATTAAACATCAATAGGAAAGTATAATAGCACAGTCCTGCACTAGAAGCATAGACCCTAGAGGTAGCTTGTCCGAATGCCCTATTTCATTCATTACTAGTCCTCTCTATTCTCTTTTACTTGCACTCTCTCATCTTCCATCTTTCTATTTAATTTCTTGTCTTTCATTCTACTTTATTCTATATTCACTCATTGATCCTACTATTGCTTTTCCGCACTCCGCATAGCTTAATTAGTGAAATCTCGTATTCTAATTCCCTATTCCCTGTGGATTGGACTACCCACTCACCAGGGTAAATTTATTACTTCGACAAACCCGTGCACTTGCGGGATACGAGCAAGGGTTCGTGTCAACCACACCATATACAAGGGGGATTTCATCAATGTCTTTGATTTGTACTTTATTTTCTATTTTGATGAACATGTATAGCTCCAAGAGGAGCTAAACCCCTTGAAGGTATTCGGACTTGTAAACTCTAGGGTTTTTATTTCTCTTTGACATTGTTATTATGTTTTTCCATTATTGATGAATAAAAATTGAGTTTCAATCTTAATTTCATCTTGCTAATGTTTTCTCTTAGATGTGACACTAGGATTGAGAATAATTTAGGTTACCCTTTGGAGGTGTGACAACTCCTTTAGGGTTAGACTACTTAAGATTGAAGAGGGTTGAGAGGAAGGGTTGTGAGGTAGCGATGTACCCCTTTCCCCTTCGATGTGATTTCTCCCTACTTCCGTATCCGTGATTTCATAGCGGTCGAAATAGAGTGAAGTGCTAGGCAGATAAACTCCCCTGGGCTTAGTTACACAAGTAGCAGAGTGAAGGGTTGAAGTGAATCCTATACATTGGGGTTTAATCTAGACTAGGGTTCTTCCACCTGGACCAAAGGGTTAGAACTACACATAGGAACAGGTTTTACCACTAGGAATCCCTAGAGCTGAAAGCAATCCCACGTAGTGTGAGGTTTTGGTAGATATACTCCCCCTGGGGCTTAGTCGTGAGAGCGACAGAGTGAAGGGTGACGTGAATCCTAATACCGGGGCATAATGATGGGGTTAGTCACGGTTGTCCTTAGGTTTGGGACCGTGAGTCTAAGGATTTCCTCGACTCAATTAACATCAATAGGGAAGTATAATAGCATAGTCCTGCACTAGAAGCATAGATCCTAGAGGTAGCTTGTCCGGATACCCTATTTCATTCATTGCTAGTCCTCTCTATTCTCTTTTACTTGCACTCTCTGATCTTCCATCTTTCTATTTAATTTCTTGTCTTTTATTATGTTTACTTCTACATTCATTCATTGATCCAAATATTGCTTTTCCATAGACCACATAGCTTAATTAGTGAAATCTCATATTCTAAATCCCTATTCCCTGTGGATTCGACTACCCTCTCACCAGGGTAACTTTTATCACTTCGACAACCCGTGCACTTAAGGGATACACGCAAGGGGTCGTGTCAATGGAAACGGTTATATTACACCCAAAAAAAAACTTCAATAAATTTCTTAACTATCTTGGTAAGTCCAAAAGCATGGAAGACAGCAACAAGATGAATGGAGACAACAAGAATGTTCATTTCGAGGCAGCTACCAAATTGGTATATATATATAAAAAAAAAAAAAACCAGTGACGAGATATATTTCGAACGGCAGTGAGGCATGAAATACGGTGATAAGGCATAGGCAGTGACAATGATATAATAATAATAATAATAATAATAATAATAATAATAATAATAATAATAATAATAATAATAGTGATTCACAACTTTTCTTTTCTTTATTTGTACTTAATCGGAGGTTCCCAAGGTTTCAATCTAGGGTAATTAATAATAGAGGCTTGCCTCTATTAGGAATGGAAGAGTCCACAAAAACAAAATAAAGTAACATAAGTAACATTTGTGATTTAATATATCGCATGGTATTCTTCACCGACATGATGCTAGGGCACGTATTTTCAATCCCACACTCTATTCCTATTATAGTGGCATGGCCTATTGTGATCTCTTCTGATTGAGCATAAGTGAGTGGTTGCTTTGATGTTTGCATTGTTGGATTTTGGTAGAAGAATTTTAGCCGAAGAAGATTGATTTTTTCCCAAAGAATTTGATCTCATACTTTGTCTCTGCCTTTGGTTCTTTCTTTTCACAGATTGTCATGTTTGTTTACCATAACTTTTGGTGGAATAATCATTATGCCATAGTTTTCATTATTATTATTCTTGCAAAAACACACTATTAGGTAGCACTTAATTGCGAATGCAGAAGAATGATTTTCTCTTATCACAGAGTGGAACTCTTCCTAATCATGTTCTAATTTTCAAGAATGATTACATTTTGATTATTAAGAAGTATCTTTTTAAGACTTAAGCAAGCTTTGAGTTAGTGGCTTTTACTCTAACAACTTGTGGCCTATTTGTGTTTCCATGCTTTGCTTTATTTATATCATAAGGACTATTATTTGGAACTACATTTCCTTTAAATTGGTGGTCATCTTTCTCAGTTTTTGCTTTTTAGTCTATTATCTATTTGAGGACATGCACCCAAACCGGTGTATGTTTGACATGTTTTATGTCTGATGATGTTTCATATTGTTGAGAGACACTTGGTTTCATGATGACATGATACTTGGTTTTTAGTATCTTAACATCTCTCCTTCATTTTGACTGTTCCTCTGTGTGTGATTTTTTAAATTAATCTTGAACTTGATAAATTAGTGTAGTTGGAACTAAATTAACGTTTTCAGTTGTAAACTTTGAACTTGGTCGTACTATTTAGTAAACAAAAACTTTATGTTTTTGAATGGATCATGAGTCCTATAAATGTTTATTGCTTTGATTGTTAAGGTTCATGACTATTCTTTAAGAAAGCATTTATTAATCCATATCTGTTACCAAAGTAAATTCATTGATACCTTGGTTGAATGAAATGTTAGAGGTTCAAGTGAAATGTCTAATTAAATTGAATGTTAAAAAAAAAAAAAAAAAAAAAAAATTATGCTTTCGATTGAAATATTATTTATTGGATTGGATGAACATGATATCAAGCAACAAAAAGACAAAAAGGCTAGTTGTTGGAAGGCTTTTAAATTTTCAAGCTCCAATTGTATATTTATCTTCTTCAATTCTTGCTTATTAATATAGTTTTCATGCTCACGAAAAATTGACAAATAGAGTTTTTATTGGGTTAGTAATTATATTTTAAAAAAATGCAACAACCAATAATTAATTTAAAATTTTAGGATTAAATTAAATAATTAATTAATTAAACCAATAATAGTGAAAAGTAATAAATATGATAGTTAAGATAAGGCTAATTTTTTGAAATATTGTATTTTTTATTATTTATCAAATTGCGTATTTTCATAATTATTTACAAAAATGTGCACTTTAGTTTTTTTAGTATTTGTTTTAAAGTAAACGAGTCCCATTAATTTTTTAATATTTAAGTTTTAATTTTTAAAAAAACAGAGGGGCCATTATATTTTTTAATATTAAATGTTTTAAAAAAAAAAAGCGGGTTTCCGAAGTTTTTTAAATGAAAAAAAATCATTCAAGTCCTTATAATTTTCATTAATTTTTCTTATAACTTATTTATTGGAGGTTGTTGGGATGAATTATTGGTGGGGTGTGGCACCTACCCCATTCATTAGAGCCATTGGATTAAATTGATCTTAACCATCCATTATTGGTTGTTGCGATGATTACTGTAGCAGCACTATAGGTAATATTGTAGTAAAAACAGTGTAGCATGTTACTGTTCACTATTTGCCAAAAATCAGCAAAATAGACACTTTACCCGGGCGTGTGAAAATTCCACACGGCCGTGTGAAATCCCGATTTCAGCCGATTTGAAGCCGCGACTCAGCACTATTTAAAGGCCCTTTCGAGACTTTTTCTCGATCTTTTGGCCTATCTTTTCGCATAGTTTCTAGATGCACAAGACCACGACCACAATACACAAGGCGGTTTTTCATCTATGTTTTCGATTTGTATTCATTCATATTTATAAGTGCTCATGTTATAGTAATGTGAAGTGTTATTATCTTGCAATGAGCATTGATTTAATCAGATTTTATCACTAAAAAGTGTGCATTTGTTTACTTTTGTGCATTGTAGGGTTCTGAAGATAAATTGGAGAAAATGAACGAAGTTAGATCGTGTTCGCCGTTATGGGGAGTTTTCAGACTAAGCAACGAACAAGGCTTGGGCATAGACTTGTGAGTGTGTGCCAACTTCTTTTAAAGGAGCACAAAGGCAGTTACATTCACAATAAGTCTAGCTTATGTTAACAAGAAGAACTCCGCCAATAAGGAGACTTGAAGCAATCGGCACGGTCTACCGTTGATTGTGTGACCAATTCAACGGCCTCGATGAAGGACGACGAATTCGGGAGCGTTTACGCACAATATTGTAGCAAGCTACTGCATTAAAATACTGTAGCAAGTTACTGTTTACTGACTGCCGAAAATCAGCAAATCAGTAACTTCACACGAGCGTGTCGACATTCCACACGGCCGTGTGAAATCTCGATTTTAGCCGATTTAAAGCCGCGACTCAGCATTATAAAAGCCCGTTTTGCAGACTGTTTTTGGATCTTTTTGGCTCTCGTCTGACCTAACATTTGGAGAGGTATGGCTAGGGTTTGGAGAGGACTTCGTGGTGGTTTGGAGCGCGCCATACAAGACCACTGCCACATCACACACAAGGGGGTTTTCATCGATGCTTTTAATTTGTTTTCAATTATATATTTTGATGGATTTGTATAGATTCATGAGGAGCTAATCCCCTTGTGGGTATTCGGACTTGTAAACCCTAGGATTATTATGTTTCTTTGACATTGTTATTATGCTTTTCCATTATTGATGATTAAATTCGATTTTCAATTTTAATTACTTCTTGTAATTGTTTTCCCTTAGCCATGACACTACGGTTGAGAACAATCTAGGTTATCCTTTGGAGGTGTGACAACTCCTATAAGGTTAGACTACTTAAGATTGAAGATGGTTGAGAGGGTGAGTCGTGAGGTAGCGGAACGTCCTCTTTCCCCTCCGGTGTGATTCTCCATACCTCCGTGTTCCATGATTTCTTAGTGGCCGAGATAGAGTGAAGTGCTAGGAGAGAAACTCCCCTGGGCTTAGTTGCGCGAGCAACAGAGTGAAGGGTTGAAGTGAATCCTAGTACTAGGGCTTAATTGATACTATGGTTCTTCCACCTAGACCAAAGGGTTAGAACTATACATAGGAACCGGGTTTATCACTAGGAATCCCTAGAACTTAAAGCAATCCCACGTAGTGTGAGGCTTAGGAAGACGGACTCCCCTAGGGCTTAGTTGACAGGTCAACGAGAGTCAAGGGTCGTAGTGAAAACCTAATGTTTGGGCATAGTGTTGGGGTTAGTTACGGTTGACTTTAGGTTTGGGACCGTGTCTTTAAGGATATCCTCAACTCGATTAACATCAATAGGAAAGTATGATAGCATCTAGGGGTAGCTTGTCTGGGTACTCATCTTTTCTCATTGCTTGTCCTTCTCTATTTACTCTTACTTGCACTCTCTTACCTTCCATAATTTTATTTTTATTCTTGTTTTTATCAATTTCTTTCACACTCACTCATTGATTTCTTTCCACACATCGCACTAGCTACATAGTAAATACTTGTATCTCAAATCCCTATTCCTTATGGGTACGACTACCCACTCACCAGGGTATATTATTACTTTGATAACCTGTGCACTTTCGGGACCTTGTCAAAGTTTTTGGCACCGTTGCCGGGAGTAGGCGTATTTTTGATACTTGTTTTTGCTATTTTAGCTATTTTACTTCGTTTTCTACTTTACACTTTCTTTATCTATCATCGTTCTTATTGGTTTTCTTTTCTTTGTTTTTGGCTTCAGGTTATGACTCATGGGAACCCTTCGATTCTTGTTGAAGGAGACCCGGACATTGGTAGAAGAATACATCGTAAAGGGAAGGAACTTGTACAAGAATTTTTTAATCAAGCCGATATTGAGACAGAAGGGTTAGAAACAATGGCAGAACAGAACGAACAGCAGAGGACATTGTCCGATTTTCCTAGACCCATAGTTGTGGGGACTCAATCAAGCATAGTGAGGCCCCCAATCATGGCTCAAAACTTTGAGCTAAAGCCTGGTTTCATCCAGATGTTGCAACAGACAGCACAGTTTAATGGATTGGCTAATAAGGATCCGAACAGCCATATCGAGAACTTCTTGGAGATGTGCGACATGTTGAAGATCAACGGTGTAACGGATGATGCCATTTGACTTAGAGCTTTCCCATTTTCCGTGAAGGGAAGAGCGAAACAATGGTTGCACTTACTACCAAGGGCATCTATTACCACATGGGAGAAGATGGTTGAAGCGTTCTTGGTCCAATATTTCCCTCCTGGTAAATCAGCAAAGCTTCGCAATGAGATCTCATCCTTCATGCAAACGGAATTGGAGTCTCTCTTTGAGACATGGGATAGGTTCAAAGAGCTCCTGCGAAAGTGTCTGCAACACGGATTTCCTGATTGGATGATAATTCATACCTTCTAGAATGGGCTGAATCCGAGCACTAAACAGCTATTGGATGCTGCAGTAGGGCGTACTCTTGGAAGCAAGACACCCGGTGAGGCCCGACAACTTATAGAGGAGATGGCTCTCAATAGCTATCAATGGAATTCAAGGGATAGAAAGAAAATTGCCAGCATTCATGAGATCGACGCGGTTACATCGTTGGCGGCACAAGTGAATCATTGAGTAAGAAGCTAGATGCTCTAGCTTCAGCAAGAGTTGCGGCCATCACTACTTTCAACGGTTGTGGGGGAGGTCACGCTTCGAATGATTGTCCTTGACACTCCCCCTTGCGTGTATCCCGCAAGTCCACGGGCTTCTCGAAGTAATAAAATTTACCCTGGTGAGTGGGTAGTCGAATCCAGAGGGAATAGGGATTTAAAACACGAGATTTCACTATTTTAGCTATGCGGTGTACGAAAAGTGATAATAGAATCGATGAGTGAATTATGGAAGCAAATATAATAAAGGGAAAGAAATTAAATAGAGAGATGGAAGGCAAGAAAGTGCAAGTAGAAATGAATAGAGAAGGACTAGCAATGGATGAAACAGGGTATCCGGACAAGCTAACTCTAGGACTTATGCTTTTAATGCAAGATTATGCTATTATACTTTCCTAATGATGTTAATTGAGTCGACGATATCCTTAAACTCAGGGTCCCAAACCTAAGGTCAACCGTGACTAACCCCAACACTATGCCCCAGCATTAGGATTCACGTCAACCCTTCACTCTGTCGCTCACGCAACTAAGCCCTAGTGGAGTATATCTACCTAAGCCTCACACTACGTGGGATTGCTTTAAGCTCTAGGGACTCCTAGTGATAAAACCTGTTCCTATATATAGTTCTAACCCTTTTGTCCAGGTGGAAGAACCCTAGTCTAGATTAAGCCCCAGTGCTTAGGATTCACGTCAATTCTTCACTCTATTGCTTGCGTAACTAAGCCCCAAGGGAGTTTATCTACCTAGCATTTCACTCTATCTCGACCGCTAAAAAATCAAGGAAAACAGAGGTAGGCAAAAATCACACGGGAGGGGAAAGGGGACGCTTCGCTACCTCACTACTCACCCTCTCAACCCTCTTCAATTTTAAGTAGTCTAATCCTATAGGAGTTGTCACACCTCCAAAGGACAACCTAGATTGTTCTCAACACTAGTGTCATGACTAAGGGAAAACAATTGAAAGAGATAATTAAAATTGAAACTCAAATTTTTTCATCAATAATGGAAAAACATAATAACAATGTCATAGAAACATAATAATCCTAGGGTTTACAAGTTCGAATACCCACGAGGGGTTTAGCTAGGCATGGAGCTATACATGTTCATCAAAATATGAAAGAAAGTACAAATTAAAGACATTGATGAAAACCCCCTTGCGTATGGTGTGGCCGTGGTCTTGTGCGGCCGCCGACCATCGATGACACGCTCCAAACCTCCACGAAGTCCTCTCCGAAACCTTAGCCGCACTCTCCAGAAGTTCAGGAGAAAGTTAGGTCGAAAGATCCTTTAAAAGTCTCCAATTCGGGCTTTTATAATGTTGAGTCGCGGCTTTAAAATTGGACTTATCGGGACTTCACACGGCCATGTGGAATTTCCACATGCCCGTCTGAAGTTTCTGGGTTGCTGGAAAATTAATTCACATGGCCGTGTGGAATTTTTACATGCTCGTGTGAAGTTTCTGGAATCCTGATTTTAGGTAGAAAGTGAACAGTAGGTTGCTACATTGCTGCTACAGTACTCACCGAAATGCTCCCGAATTCGTTGTTCTTCATCAAGGCCATTGATTTGGTCACACAATCAATGGTAGATCGTGTCAATTTTTTCAAGTCTCTTTCTTGGTGAAGTTCTCCTAAGCTACACGAGTTAGACTTGTTGTGTATGTGACTGCCTTTGTGCCGCTCTAAAGGAGGTTGGCACACACTCATAAGTCTAGACTCGCGCCTTGTTCCTTGCTTGGTCCGAAAACTTCCCAACAATGGCGAACACAATCTAACTTCGTTCTTCTTCTCCAAATTAGCTCAACAAACCTACAATGCATAAGAATAGACAAATACACACCATTTAGTGATAAAATCTGATAAAAGATATGTTCATTGTAAGATAATAACGCTTCGCGTTACTATAACAGAAGCACTTATCAAACTCCCCCACACTTAAGCTTTTGCTTGTCCTCGAGCAAACATAAAATGTGAATGTACTTGGGAGGAACAATTGAAAGTGCTCGGCCTTAGGTTCACCAAAAGTATGCAAAGGAAGCATTGTACAAGGGGAAATCAAAACATCGCATAAGGATATCATTGTTCTAGCTAAAAACATGAATCAAAAAGGTCAATCAACAAGAAAATGTGTAAGTGTGTGTGAACCACTCAAGACAACCCAACGAGTACTCCTCAAACTCTTGTTAACAAGGACTTATTTATATACAAAAAGGGAGAAAGGAAGTAGTAGCTTCACACAACCTCTAAGGTAGCCCTTTCCTAGGCGGCCGCCAAAGGTGGCTTTCACGCTTTCGAGGAGGTAGCTCTTTCTACCGGGGTAGTAGCTTTCACGCATGCCATGAGATAGCTCTTTCTGTCATTAGGGCATAATTTGTATCCGACTTATGAGAGTAGCTACATACTTCATAGGTGGTAACTTTTCCACCCCAAATGCATAAATAAAACAAAGCAAATATTCACAACATTGAAACATTACTCCCTTGAACTCCAAGTGTTGCGTTTGATGGAACTAGATACATTGAGAGTTAATTCTCAATGGTTTTATGGAGCACACACAGTCCCATGACCGTGCCTATGACTATTCCTCAAATTCCTTACATCCAAGCCCATCTGCACACATACGCAAGGGTTCAGTATAGCTCAATAAAAACCAAAATAAAACTTGAGTATATCAAAATAGAGAAGTGAAATACAACTCAAGACAAAATAAAAGCAAACCCACAAGGAGAGTCTTTTCTGGGTACTACAAGTCCAACGGAATACAAAAATAAAAGTGCAACAGAAAGAAAGAAAAAACTAAAATAAACTACGACACCTCAGCGTCGGTATCCTGTGTCGATGACTCAGGTACTGCTGCTGCTGGCTCTGAAGGTGCTTGTGGATCAACTGATGGTGATGGATTTGGGTATGGAGTCGAGGCTCGGGGCCAGACCACGTATGGTGACGTCGACACAGATCGCTCAAGTACCTGAAGTATGGCAGCTAGCTGTGTCGACATGTGCACGAACTGCGCTGCCTGTGTAGCCCTAAGCTCGGCCAACTCGGTCTGCATAATAACCACAGCACTCTCGAGGCGCTCAAACCTATCCTAGCCTCGAGAAAGAGAAAAGATCCACACTGGAGGTGGCTCCGGTGCTGTGGATGGTGCCTCGGCCTCTGCCTGCCCTAGAGGTGCCTCTAGTGCTGCCTGTGAGCCCTCTGCCTGATCCGGCTGTGTAGACTCTGTGCGAGGGATGATCAGGGTGTATACTCCTGGTCCTGATCTGCGGACTATCCCCATCATCCTCAGGGTCTCAATCCCCAATGGAGCTGGTGTAGAAATCCTCTCAGCCCGCAAACTCCGTCTCGAAGTCCTAACCCCATAATCAGTCATGTAATATACAGGCCTGAGAAGATAACTCCCACCCTGGGGTACTGGCCCCAGTGGCGGAACTATCGAATGAATGTGCAAGTATTGGATTCTAGAATTATTAAATATTTCTTGATGACTTCTAAGGAACTTTAGTTTTGGATTTTACGGAAAGAGCTTGTATTCTCATGGGATATCCATACAAAGTGTCTTTACTTTTATTAAGAGTTGAAGCATTTTGTTTATGATATGTTATCTTCAATTGATCATGTTTGGAGGCTATATATTGTTTCGATGTTTATCGATCTATCTACTCTTAAAACTCTAGTTTATTTGAGTTACTGAAAGGAATGCATGAGTTTGGATTTTAGAAGTTTGTTTTAAATGTTCAATTTATTTTAAAGTTTGAACCCGTCCTTGAAAATTTGTAGTTTTGTGGTTTTTACACTCTAGTGGGAATTAAGATTCCTTGGTAGTATTTTACTTTCGCAGTATTGTGTTACAGATCATTATTGTTATGTATAGTGGTGTTCTAAACAAACTTATTTTACTAGCAAAGTATCAAATGGTGATTTATGATTTTTAGTGTTGGTTAGAATTCACTCAAGTTTTTGGCATTTTATTTTATTTTTTGCATGTATGATTTTATAGTTCCATGCAATTCCCCTCACTGAGTAACAAAGTTATTCAGTCCCTCTTACTTCTTCCCATGTCTTAGTTCAGTGAAGCGGTGTGGACATGAAGTGCTTAGGAAGGGTGTATTTCAGTGCATTTATTTTAAGCCTATGTATGAATATTCTAGTACTTGGCATGTACATTGTGAGATTCATTATTGTATGGTATCGGCTCATTTGTTTATGTCTCTCCCTTGGGTGTCCATTATGTTGCTATTGTCCAGTGTTATGTGAAAACATACCCAGAGTTTGGGATGTATTTACGATAATGCATTTTTGGCTATGGTCTTGCATTTCTAGATGTGGTTGTATATGCTTACTTGACTTATTAATGCAATGATTGGTCTGTATAGAAAATTATTTTGTCAGTCAGTTCTTGTGTCACCTCGAGTCAGTTATAGTATTGTGAATAGGTATTGAGCCAGCCTTACGATGACCTAGGGTTATGACAGTGTTTGACCTTCCTGGGGTTATCGTAGCGGTATATCACATGTGGGACCCATGGGTCAGGGCGTGACAAGTAATGCTACAAATATCTTTAAAGATAATACTATTCTAGTGTGCAAAGCCATTCACCATGTTTGATATTTTCCCTACCAATTTCTCAACAAGAAATTCAATCTGTATAAATGGTGACATTATTTATTGATAAGTGCTCATGTTATAGTAATGCGAAGTGTTATTATCTTGCAATGAGCATTAATTTAATCAGATTTTATCACTAAAAAGTGTGCAATTGTTTACTTTTGTGCATTGCAGGGTTGTGAAGATAAAATGAAGGAAAGGAACGAAGTTACTGTAGCGAAAACGTTGTAGCGAGTTACTGTTCACAGTCGGCCGAAAATCAGTTTTCCAGAATTTTCACACGGGCGTGTGGAAATTCCACACGGCCATGTGAAATCCCGATTTCAGCAAATTTAAAGCCGCGACTCCACATTATAAAAGCCCAATTTGGAGACTTTTTGAGAGATCTTTTGACCTAATTTTCTACTCAACTTTGGAGAGGGCGGCTAGGGTTTTGGAGAGGACTTCATGGAGGTTTGGAGCGCGTCATCGGCATCGTCATCGACGTTCGGCCGCCGCACAAGACCACGGCCACACCATACGCAAAGGGGTTTTCATCTATGTCTTTACTTCTTGTTTTATTATATACATTGATGAACATGGATAGCTCAATGAGGAGCTAAACCCCTTGTGGGTATTCGGACTTGTAAAACTCTAGGGTTATTATGTTTCTTTGACATTGTTATTATGTTTTTCCATTATTGATGAATAAGAATTGAGTTTCGATCTTAATTTTATCTTGCTATTGTTTTCCCTTAGATGTGACACTAGGGTTGAGAGCAATCTAGGTTTTCCTTTGGAGGTGTGACAACTCCTATAGGATTAGACTCTTTAAGATTGAAGAGGGTTGAGAGGGAGAGTTGTGAGGTAGCGATGTACCCCTTTCCCCTCCGGTGTGATTTCTCCCTACCTCCGTTTTCTTGATTTAATAGCGGTCAAGATAGAGTGAAGTGCTAGGTAGATAAACTCCCCTGGGGCTTAGTTACGCGAGTAACGGAGTGAAAGGTTGAAGTGAATCCTATGCACTGGGGCTTAATCTAGACTAGAGTTCTTCCTTCTGGACCAAAGAGTTAGAACTACACATAGGAACAGGTTTAATCACTAGGAGTCCCTAAAACTTAATGCAATCCCACGTAGTGTGAGGTTTAGGTAGATGTACTCCCTTGGGACTTAATCGTGCGAGCAATAGAGTGAAGGGTTGTTGTGAATCCTAATACCGGGGCATAGTGTTGGGGTTAGTCACGGTTGACCTTAGGTTTGGGACCATGAGTCTAAGGATTTCCTCGACTTAATTAGCATCAATAGGAAGGTATAATAGCATAGTCTTGCACTAGAAGCATAGATCCTAGAGATAACTTGTCCGGATTCCCCACTTCATTAATTGTTAAATCCTCTTTAATCTCTTTTCTTGCGATTTCTAATCTTTCACCTTTCTCTATTTAATTTCCTGTCTTTAGTATAATTGTTCTCGCAATTCACACACAAATTGATTACTACTTTTCCGTACTTCGCATAGTTTTAGTAGTAAAATCTCGTATTCTAACTCCCTATTCCCTGTGGATTCGACTACCTTCTCACCGGGGTAACTTTTATTACTTCGACAAAGCCGTGCACTTTCGGGGATCCTGTCATTTATGAAGATGGACAACATGGAGCACAATGAAAAGTTAATACCAATAACTAGTGCCCCATAATTATTATTACAATAATTGCAACTTTGGTAAGAGATATAAATAGGGGTGGAGATAAGTGTCCTCAACTCTCCATTTTTAAGGATTTAATTTTTAAGGGTCTATTATTTACAAGGAATGCAATTGAGGAGGAATGACATAGAAATGAGAATAAGTAGGAATGGTTTAGGAATGGAAGGAAAACTGTGTTTGGTTGGAGAGCATGGGAGAGTAATTCATTGGGAATGGGAAAATTAAAAAGAAGAAATTTGTGGGAAATATCTTTGATACCCTTATATAGTGAATATTAAATAATTAAGTGTATTAGACAATAATATTATTTTTTTTGTAATATGTTATCATTATTGTTATAATTTAAATCTTTTTTTTTATTATTAATTTTAAAATTTTAAAAATTGTTATCGAAAAATACTTATTATTATTATAATTAAAGAATGCTTATTATTATTAATTTTAAATTTTAAAATTTAAACAGATAACTATTTCTTTGTTTTTTTTTTTTACAATGTCTTTGACAGATGAAAACCGACAAGAATCCACACAGACATGCATTCATACATATATGGTAAAATAAGAGCTAACAACAACAACAACAAAAAATCCATCAACTAGGAATAACAATATAATTTTTAACACTATACCAAAACAAATCCAACAACAAATCCATTTCCAACACCTTTTACATCATTATTGATCATATAAGATATACTAGTCTAATTGTCACACAATTATTATCATGTCCTTTTTGCTTCAAGAAAATAGTATAGTAAATAAATATGACGCTAATAGCATCCTGTAAAGCATAAAAAGATTTCAAAGTCTCTAATGAATCACACTTGTTCATGCTATGCCAAAAGCCAAAACAAGGCACCAACTCCATAAAATATCGAAGGTCGTGTTTCAGTTGTGTTTCATTATTAGGCAATTCTTGCAAACATTGCCTCATCGTCCCTCAGCCCATCAATTTCAAATATAATTTCATCTAGCAACCTTATCTTTTCATCACGCTCTACAAGAGAAACTTTCTAGGCCTCTTCACGTGCTGCTTCGCGAGTTGTACAATCAGTTATCGCCGGAAATCCCTGACCAACCATTTCTACAAAGTTATTCAAATTATCATTTAGTTTATTAAATGATTGGCCTGTTGCTCCTCTTATGATGGATTTTCGAGGTACCAGTATCGGATCCCATATGTTGAGTAGGAATGGGTTCTTTTTTTGACATAAAAAAATCATCTGTGGTCATTTTAAAGAATCCCCTCTCATGATTCAAATGAATGTTCCCATGATGATAATGCTCTGCATCATCACCAATATCTGCTCATGTAGTGGCTTGAGATCTATCTTTTGCAAATACATGGGCAAGGTCTTTGCAAAAATGGAAAAGATTTTCCATAATGACCTGCAGCTTCTTTGTGAGCCTACATTGCAATGAAAAGTACAATTAGTAACACAAACAACATATAAAAATAACAATATAAAATAACCAAATAATAATTTTTACATAGCTTAATATGCTCGTCATATGCACTTTTATCACATTCTATAGTGCACCATTTGTGATTCCAAACAAAACCACTTATTCATAGTATGTCGACAATTGCAATGGTTTTGTTCCTAAATAATTTCACTGGAGACTCAATATTGGGGATGACCATTAGTGTTGTTTGAGGAATCTTCTTCTTCATCATTCTTTCCAATTGATTTTGGTACCTGTTTTTTAATCCATTTTCTGTCTTCTAATAAGGATTTGTAGATAACTCAACTATTGAGTCAATAAGTGCTTTAACCTCATCTACAGTCCAGTAATGCTTGTTTTGTCCCCTGGCCCTTGATTGTGATTTTGAATCCATACTAGCAAAAAAAAAAAAAAAAAACAACCAAAGAAAGAAGAAGACATATTGAGCAAGTGAAACATATTCAAGTGTCACACAAAAAACACAAATGGCATAATTATAATGTACCAACCAAATATATTTCAAGACACATGTTGCCAAAATCCACATTGAGTATAATCTCACAAAAATTATAACTAATGAGAAATAAAAATACATAGAAGCATACATGCACATTATGTCAATATTAAATAGTAGATGTCAACCTAAATGGCAACTGTTATAGATATTGATAGCCATGTCAAGCCTACATTGTGTCCACTCATTAGTTTGTTCAACAGCTATGATATTTTCCATATCATCTTCTTGTTGTTCCTCCAAGTCTAGATTATCAACTTCATCTTCTGCCCATGTAGATGTTGATACAATCACATGGTGAAGGTATTCTTCTTGTTTGCAGCACCGTGTAGATGTTGGTACAATCTCATGTTGAATCATTTTATTTCTATGGTTTCGTTGCTTGATTGCACATGTGACGATCATGAGACTTAGTATGTAGATGTAACACATAATCATTGCAGCATATCATTGAAGTTGTTTGATATTCTTCATATCTAAAATAACAATTACATGCATAAGAACTCAGTTAGCCATTGTCGTTGTATTTGTGTACATTTGTGTGGCAGGACTTCATTGTTTATGCTTGTTGAACCTTTTCAAAATTTTCATTGAAAGATCAATTATTATTTTGTAAGAACATTACATCCACAATGTAGGAGGCTTCTTAGGACTAAAGTGAATGATTCTGTATAAAGAGTATTGCATGATAATTCTTCAATGAGTTTTAATAAATCAAAGATAGTACTGAAGTTAATGACATGCTCAATAAAAAAACATCTAGATCTTTCTATAAACTTCATCTAATTAGGAACTACAATGGAACAGACCAGTAGTTAATGTAGTTGGCAGACGAACAATGACATTAATTCATATAATGGAAAATCGATTGTTCAGCATGTTGTACTAAAATAATTTAAAAAAATGGAGAGAATTGAAGAAGATTATACATATCAATAGATCATATGCTATATATATCAAGCGCATCATACATATATAATGTGAAATATAAGAGGGATTTAAAGTACATACCTGCAGGCACCTGAGCTCCCTCTTCTACAATGGTCACTCCGCAACACCCTATATATTTAAATTCTAGTGAGTATCATACACTTCATATATATAAACTCACACAATGCCACAAATTCCAATTAATATCACACACTTCATATATATAAACTCTATTAAAACCAAACCTTTTAGCCAAGTTCTCTAAGCATCCTCAGCTGAAATTTAAATAAAAAAAGAGTAGCAGAACATGAAGCAAATAATATAAGCAGAGGATGATCCAAAGTAACCCAAATTTAACATAATCTCATACAAACAAATATATCAGTGAATGAATAACCTTATAAACCACTAAAAGAGCACCTAGCATGACAACATGATGGCATAATACCTTATTGATTTTAACAAAGATATCATAATCAAAACAATTTTAGCTTCAGGGTAACACAATGCACATCTTATCTACTCATTAATGATTTAATTTTTGAACTCTAAAACACAACAAATCAACTGACAAGTTTCAAACTAGCAATACTTTGTCTTGGAACAGTGGGCCATAGCCTCAACATTGAATTTGTTGACCTAATTTTGCATTTTCTTTAGAACATGTTTGCAATCCAATGTAGTTCATGCAATTCAAATTAAATTTTGATCTCAAGAGCATGACAGATCAATTGATAACCTTTAAACTAGTTACATCATATTTCAACTTTGAATCAACTCTACAGAACAACTTGACCTAATTACACGCATCCTCATGAACACATCAACAATAAAATGGAATTCGATGTATCTTGGAGATCAAAACTAAATTTTCTTGGCGTAAAATATCCAAAACTGGGATCAAAACAATCATAGATGAGAATCGAGAGAATGAAGGGAATGAATATCATGCCTAATCCTTCTCTTGAATGAGCAAGAGAAACAGGTTCTTCTCTTTTCTGTGGCTCCTCCTTGCAAGCACTTCTACCATCACTTCCACCACCACTACTACGTACGGCCACACAATGTCAGTAAATCCAATCTTATCATGGAAATCAAATAAAAATCAAATAAAACATCAAAACAGTTATCCTTCGAGCTGGGAAAGAAGATTGTAATCTAAGAACTAAGAATAATCATGGAAAAAGGTTAAAACCCTTGAAATATGGAACATCGATGGTCTGGAAAGTGATGCGGGGAGCTTCGATGGGATTTAGAGCTACGGCTTGGATGCTGCGACAACATTGGCTTTCTCTTACAGACCAATCAAAGGATGATGACCGACGGACAGCAGACAATGGACGGCTTTCTCTCATAGATTGAACGAAGAAGGTGGACTGGGGGATAGTTTCTCTCATAGACCAAACAAAAAGGAGAAAATTTGGATGAAAAACAATTGAAATGACCATTTTACCCTTTACTTCAATTGTTTTTCTAATAAGTGCTTGACTATACATGTTTATATATCATAATTTGAATATACATGTTTATACATGTTTATATACCATAATTTGAATATACATGTTTGTATACCATAATTTGAATATACATGTTCATTGACCATACCATGCAAATAGAATCCCTACTATTTTCTAGTAAGTGCTTGAATATACATGTTCAAATACCATAATTTGATCCACTTCGCTTGTCGTTAGTAGTATTTTGACATTTTTTTGATACTTCATTTGTTTCTTTTTCGTATTTTAGACACAAAATATATGCTTAAAGCAAAAAAAAAAAAACAAAAAAAAAAGTAATTTAGACCCAAATTTAGTCAAGCATTGAAGTTCTAGAAGGAAACATGGGTTCAACATGACCTGGTAGTAATTATTCATTGAAGGCTCAATTGTGTGTTGAAGAGTGGAAAAATCCTAGGAGCAATATGGGACTAACACACCCTTGTGTGGAGGGCATGTTAGTCAACATGCCTCCAAGTTGGGGATGACAAGGTTGTCTTCACCTTAGGTATTTTGGGTTTTTATTGAGGTTTATGCTTTAAGGGCAAGTATATTGTTTGGAACAGACACCCATGTTGACCCCGTGTTTATCTCCGATTCCACAACTATTAAAGGACCATTTTGGAGATCTTAAGAGGAATTTTGGAAAGGGTTTTTGATGGTGGCTTTTTTGGTAAAACTTCTTAATGAGTTAAGACACCATCTAGAAGAGAGATATTTGGTGACTATCTTAAGGAGATATCAACAACATACTACAAAGATTGAAAGAAGGGATCTAGTTTCCTAAGAAGGGATTCCATCGAGCAACAGGAGTATGGAGTTCAAGGGAGATTTTACAATGTTTCTTATTTTTATTTTGTTTAAATTGGATTTTATTATAAGATTTCTTAGAATGAACCTGTAATTGAACTTCTCTAGTTCTAGTTTATATTATAAATTTTATTGATGACTTGTCTATGTGCTCCTTTATCCCATGAATTAATTATAGGGAGAGCTCTAATTTGTGCAGTGATTTGTGTGATCATACTTAAGGAAATCTGATTATATATAGATATACCATAGATGAATGAGCTTGTCCTAGAGTTAGGTTATCTCAAACTCTCCAGACTAGGGTAAAACCTAATAGAGGATCTCATAAGGTGTTTAATGCAATCATTGAGAGAATTATGTCAGAAAGAAATTCCAAACCTAGCTTCCTATGGGATTAGATGCTGATAGACTTAAGAAAGATATTGGGATAATTTAGGAGTTTTTACAGTTCAATGCATTCTTGAAATTAAACTGGTATAGATAGTTTTCTTGTAGTTGTAATTGAAGAGGGATTAATATTTGGATACCTCCTTTCCGTGATTGATTACCTTCCCACTAGCATTTGTCAATCTCTTTAATCCTTAATTTAGCTTTCCATTAGCTTTTGTATTCCTTCATATCAATTGGCTAGATAATAAAAGCATAGATAGTATCAATACTTACAGTCTTCTTCGGATCGATAAACTTATTCACTATATTACTTGTGTGACTAGTGCAATTGTACCCGTTTGCTAATTATTTGGTCAAAGAAGTATTAGCCTCTAAAGTAACTGTTAGCAAACATTTTTTTTTTATAAAATATTGCTTGCTTTTGTATAATCTTTATGATGATTTATGAACCAACTAAATCTAATTATCAGTGCTTCTTAAGATACAAAGCAACAAATTTTTGTGAAATTTTTTAAATCATAAAATTCCATGTTTCATAAGAACATTGCTGTTGATCATAATGTTATAATTTAAAGATACTGCTAGAAAATGGGCCTTTTGCCATGCTAACTTTCATGCTAATAGGTAAGATATTTCATTATTAACTCTAGCAAGTCGTTATTAATCATCATGTTAATATGACAAAATGGCTTATTGAAAATAACCCTTTATTGTCATGAATATTACTTCCAAACTAATCTGAAAACCTATCAATCCTAAGAAACTTTAATTCCAATAAAAATAAATACCTATGTGGCAGATGCCCACAACTATTCATGATTAAAGTCCTATAGGAAATGATACTATTAACCGTGAGATGCTAATCTTGAATAGCCTTAATTATGTTAATAAAATTTTATTTATTAATGATCTAAATTTTCATTAACAAAAGTTATTTCTCAAAAAAATATCTTTGTAGCAAATTCATATTTTTCAATACTAAAACCATGAAATTTTTGCTTTCTTGATACAATACAGAACCATCATATGTGAATCTTAGTTATTATTCATGCAAAATTTAACTATAAAGCAATTCATATTAGCAATTTGTGCAACTACGCACCAATCCAAAAAAAAAAACTTACCCAAAAAATGAATTAATTTTAATTGCACCAAACAAAAGAAAATAGTTTTGCATAGCTCCATTCACCCTTCAAACTTTTCAAGACAAGCATCATGAAAGCTTCAATCTTCTTCTTCATTTATTTTCTTTGTTCTTGGTTTTTTTAGACCATCTTATTTCTATATTTAAATTTTCTCTTTTGCCTCTTCATCTGACATAACTCTATCATTACAAGGCAACGATGAAGAGAACTCTCCAAGCTTCATTAATTATTTCTTCAACTTGAATCTCTTAGTCATCATGCAAGCCATTGTTCTTTAAGTTCTTCAACTTTATCTAACAAGAGATTAAAAAGATAACAATATCAACTTGAAGTATTTAATTAATAAGATTTACCAAGAGAATTATAGTTGGAAGTATTTTATGTGTCTAGATTAATTTATACCAATTACTTTTAGCAAATTCATAAAGGAGTTATCCACATATTCTTTTGTCTTCAAGAACATCTTGTGATAGGCAAGTTAATTCCATTCCATGCTCACTTGTAGTCACATAAGATCAAATTAAACTTCATGCACATATTGTTGAGACGTGATTGAAAGAGGCTTGTTGGTGGCTATAGAAGAATGAGAAAGTTAACTATTGAGAAGAAAAGTATAGTCAGTATAACATTACTTGTAATATGAATGCATGTACTTTGGCTATGTGAAATTGATGGTTGCTTGCCGCAAGCGCACAAGTCGTCAAGTAATACCTTGTACAAAAACACGAGAATCGTATTCCATGGAGTCAAGGAAATACTATTACTCACCCTTCACCTATTGTTTACCCTTAATGACTCAAGGGTTGTTTAGAACCTAGACTAACTAAGAAAATAAATAGTTAAAAGCTTTAGTCAAAGACACAATCTCTAAGGGAAAATCAGTGTGAGAAGATGGTCCCTGAATGTGGATCCCCTTAGGGTTACTTATGTGATCTAGGTATTCATTTTGGTTTTGTGAAGCTAGAATTGTGAGATCTCTAAGATGAACTAACCAAAACACATTCATGATTAGCTCCTAATCCTATAAAATAGTTGCTTAAATCAATTTATAATTGACTCTCTTACTATTACATTACATTCTAGGAGTCTCTGTCATAAGAATTTCCCTAAAGAGAAGGGCTTGATGGCACCTGAGTTCTCGGCTATGCCAACACTTTAAAACCCTATCAATCTATGCCTGACCTAGTGTAAAGGAAACACCTTCAAAAAATACACAATTCAAACATAAATTACAGATTTCTCCATAATGTAATCCAAGGCATACAAGTGTCATAAATTCAATCTCAAACAAATAACAAAGCTTTAACCAAACCAAAATATCCAACAATCACATGTTCACCCCAATGTTCATCAACATCTGGTGATCTTGGGGGTTTAGTTTAACATAGAGTCCAAATCAACAAGATAAAAAAAGATTGAGAACAAGGAAAACATGTCTAAACTCCACCTTTGATGAAGATGATAATGAAGAGAGAAGAACACCAAAGACACCCAAGGACGCCACACTTATTCCTCACAAAACGCTGCTCCCTTCAAAGATGTTTGTTTTCTGGTGTTGGATCTTCAAGATCTAACATCTCCTTTTCTCAGTCATGCCCAAATCTCTTTTAGACATTTAGAAACTTTCTCCAAGATGTGCCGATGGCTATAAGGCTCTCCAAAAAAGTCCTAAAAGGGTCTATTCATGTGTGGGCGCATGGGAGACTACCCTGAGTGTTAAACCTCAAATCTAGAAAACCCAATGATGCATGTTGCCTCCCGTGCAAGCATACAAATGCCCGCATGCATTTCAGCTTGGTTTGTGCTACTTATGGAGCCTAAACGGAGTGTAGAACTTGAATATGGGAAACCTGATGACACATGCGGATTCCAGTGCTATCACACAATTGACCACACACCTTTTAACTTGTTCTGTAATGCCTACTATGCAGCTTACATAGAATTTTGTTGGGTGCTACAGCTCTGTTATAATCAAACTACTGCAATACTTTGATTACTGTGTTGCTACAGTATATATATGTTAAAATTGCTCATTTTGCCTTAAAAAAGATCTGAAACATGTTCTTGAGCTCTTATAACCTCTTTCATGCTCTATAAATAAAATTATGACAAATTAAACCTAAAATGGGTGTCAATCAATCGAAAACACATGTGAAGTGTATAGAATAATACAATTAAAAAATTTACATTTAGACACTCATCAAAGATACGTCCAGTTAGTATTGAGTTAACTAGGCAAGTGTGGTGCTAAAGTTATTATACTATGTTTTTGGTACTTGTGTTACTATGTTGTGGTATGTTATGCATGGTGTCTAAATGTCTAAAGTATAGCTTTCTTGTGGTTTAACTGTGTTTTCTTCTCTTCTGCCAATAATCAAACTAGTATCAAATCTACTATCACACTTTCCTTGACGTTGTTCTCATGGTAGCCAATGGAAGTATGGTGAGGTCTTGCAGCTACTGCTGCTTATATTAAATAAAGAAATATACCAGCATTGGAGCATCAAAATGAAAACTCTCTTTAGGTCATAGGACCAATGGGATATAGTTAAGAAGGGATTCATTGAGTAGTATAATGATGCTAGGCTCATAGAAGATAGGAAGAGGGATTCCATGCTTTTATTTTTTATCCATAAAGCTGAAAATGAGCCTGTGTTTTTATAGATTGTAACCGTTTCATTGGGCAGAGAAGCTTGAGAAATCCTGTAATCCGAGTTTCAAGGCTCGTTGAGGGTGTTGGATGTGAAGTTGCAAACATTGAGAATTGACTTTGAAACAATCCAAATACAAAGAAACAAAGGCTAAGGTGCTTGGAAACCTTGTACCAAACTAGAGTGTTGTCCTTCATGAAACATATGAGGAGTTTTGGCTATAATGTACCAAACCATGTATTCATGGCTAAGGTGCTTAGAAATCTTGCACCAAAGTTCGACTACATCATTACTGCTATCGAAGAAGCTAAAGACCTAACAAAGCTATCAATTGATTAGCATAGTGGTCCCTTGTTAGTGCACGAGGCAAGATTGAACAGGTGATAAGTGCTCATGTTAAAGTTATACAAAGTATTATTTGCTTACATTGAGTATTATTTTTCTCAAATTTTATCATTGATTGGTGTGCATTTGTGTTCTTTTGTGCATGTAGGGTTGCAGAGAAGATTTAGAGAAAAAAAGAGCAAAATTAGGTCATGTTCACTGTTATTGAGGAGTTCTTGTACCAAGCGAGGAACAAGGCACAGGTTCTAAACTTGTGGGTGTGTGCCAACCTCCAATGTGCTAGAATTGTTTTATGATTTGGAGGGGCACAAGGGCAGTCACACTCATGAAGTCTAACCGGTGTAACACTGAATAACTTCGTCAATAAGGACAAAAGAAGCAAACGACATGATCTACCATTGGTTGTGTGCCTAATTCAACGGCCTCGATGAAGAACATGAAGTCAAGAACAATTTAGGCGCGAGTGCTGTAGCAACTACTTTAATAAATTACTGTAGGAGTTTGCTGTAGCAATTTATTGTTCACTGTGCCGTAAATTCGATTCTAGAGAATCCTGAGACGACCCTGATGAGTCGTCGCGCGACACGCTAAAGAGCGAGCACGCGACTCCCCGGCCGCAAGTGCACGGGTCGTCAAGTAATAAACCTCACGAGGAGGGTCGTATTCCCAAGGGCCCGAGATCTACTATTACTTCCTTTTGGGGGTCACTATCTAGTCGATCGAAACAGGGTTGAAGCAATATTAAAATAATAAAAACAAGTAAAGTAATGCAAATAAGATAAAACTCAATCCGGAATAAAATAGAGATGAAGAATCCAATAATTATGGAAGGCCTCGGGCGAGGATTCCCCCGGGAGAAGACTAAATACGAATGACCAAGATAATTATAAAACTAGGGTTGGCTTGGTTTTGGTCCGCTAGACTCGGATGTCGACTACCCCGGAACCTCCGTAGTGTAGCCCTAATCCAGTACGGGTTTCTC
Organism: Dioscorea alata; assembly: GCA_020875875.1. Classification (NCBI taxonomy): domain Eukaryota; kingdom Viridiplantae; phylum Streptophyta; class Magnoliopsida; order Dioscoreales; family Dioscoreaceae; genus Dioscorea; species Dioscorea alata. Next base: position 16,670,487 of record CM037020.1, on the reverse strand, counting down.
TATCCAGAAAATACCCCTACGATGTCAATGAGAACAAGGAGTCTTGATTAGGGTTAATCTAATGCACGCTCTCGGCTAAATTAACACTAATCGCGCGGGAGGCTATTAACACCCGGAACCTCCGGTGTATTAATACATGTTACCCTCTTTAACTCATCAAAGGACCTAATACAAGCTAGCATCCCGCCAAACAAGTATCATTCAAAATCAATTCTACGGAATCCATCCATTGTAGAATGAACAACAAGATGATGAATTAAAACCAAACAATCAAACTAACACATTCATTTAAAGCAAAATATAGGTCATTCATACAAAGTCTCCTCCCAAGGTTCACCGGGAGCCCGGCGGCCTTGGGAGGTTTAGTTCAACATCAAAAAACTAAGGAGCTCATCATACAACAATTCCATCCAATAAAAACAGGAAAAACTCCCTCGAAGATGTCGACTAGGGTTGATGGCGTAGCTCGTCGGATCCGCGCCGGCGAGCCCTATGAAGCTTCTCAACGTCTTCCCCTTCTTCTCTCCTTCAAATCTAGTCGAAAATCCTTCCAAAATCCCTCAAGAAATGGTGAAATGAAGTCTAGGGCAAGTGGAGGCCGGATGAGAACCAAAAAAAAAAAAAAACTCCTCAAAAACTCTTCAGAACAAGCATATATAGCCCGAAGGTGTGCGGGCACTGTGCCGGCCGCACAGTGCCCGCACAGCCTTCTGGCTGTGCTGTGCGGCCAGTGTGCGGCCCGCACACTGGCCGCACACCATTCTGCCTCCCTTGTGCGGCCACTGTGCGGGCCGCACAGTGGCCGCACACCCTTCTGGCCAGGGTGTGCGGCCACTGCGCAGCCCGCACAGTGGCCGCACACGGCCGAGAAAAATGTGTCCGTGTGCGGCGCGTCGGCTTCCAGGGTGCTCCAACTCTTCGTTCCTTCTTCAATCATCCCCGGAATGACACGAATATGGTCAAAACTTGCGCACTTGGTCCTTGAAACCCTGAAATGAAAAATAAAACATCAAGTGCGCAAAAACTCATCGAAAATACACATAAGTTGCATGAATGTACAAGAACATCATAGCTATAACATGATGTATTTAGGGACTTATCAAATACCCCCTACTTAAGCATTTGCTTGTCCCCAAGCAAACGGACATGGAAAACCAGGGATACTGATAAGTGACTAAATACACAACCTCAGGCAAGAGATGAAAGTATCATAGCCAAAGCGAAACTCAAAATACTAAGCAAAGACCACTTGAGATCATTCACGCATTCATTGGCCGTGTCGTGTTGTGTGTGTGCAAATCCCCTAGTTCGAAGCCCTGTAGTCTAAACAAGGTAGACAGGACCCCGAGGACCACTTCTTGAAACAATTCACGCCACATAGTGGAATACGGCCTTGAGGTGGTAGAAATACTTCTAGTAGAGTCGTAAGGATCCTTCCTCTTATTATCGAACAATAACCGGTCAAAATTTATTTTTCTGTACGCAAAATGTTTATCTTTTTTCTTTTCCGGGACTAACATGAACTGCAAATCCACATTACCTGGAGCTTTGCACATTCATGTAAACGCGCTCATGTCCTTATAGCTTTTGGCGAGAGGAACACTCTGGTTAGGAGCCAGAACCCCAGGTTACTTCGCTATTAGGACAGAGGAGCACTGTCCACGTTTTTATTCACTTTGCCTTTTTTTTTTTTTTTTTTTTTTTTTTTTGACCGTATTGCAAAAAAGAACAAGAAGAAGGTCCTTAAAACCCTATTAGAAGGTATTCTAACACGTCAAGGCGCGAAACCACTAGTATGGGTTAGCAACTAAGAGGGTCACGAAAGTGCTGTGGTTCCTCGCCTAGATGTCCAGGGTTCTACCTAAGGGAACAGTGCGAGAATTGCCTAGAATGACATGAAAATCTCAATTGTGCAGGGTCATAAAAAGCTTAGCATTTATCATGATTTCGAGCTATAATACAATTACAATTAAGTAGGCCATCCTAGGTTTACAATCATGCAACAAGTCAAGAATTACCAAAAGTTTTCATACAAGTTCACGAAACAAGTAACGAAGATCAGACATGCATAGCCACCCCCCACTTAGAGCAGTACATTGCCCTCAATGTACATTGATCAGCAGTACAGAAAAATTTATGCATGGAAAATAAAGAGGGTGGTGTCATGAACTTCCCCGAGAAATTGGTAATGAGCTTTGCAAGGCACGAGCTCGGGGTGACCATCATCATGGCTACAAGCGAAGTGGAGAGGAAGAAAAATGGACGTCTTGTTCTACCTACAAGGAGAAAAGACGTCGAGTCAAGCATCCATCAACCACACAAAAAAAATAAAGAAAAGAAACAAGGAATGAAAGAGGAAGTGAGCTCTCGGAGTGAAAGGACTGATGAAGCCGCTCAAGGTCTTCTGTGTCTCCTCCAACGGTGACCTACGTCTCGAAAAATAAAGATCAAGCCATGGCAACACGCTAAGACGCGCGAACACGAGTTTAGAAAAAATGAGTGAAGTGGAAACAACGCGATCGCGATCAAAATCGAAAGCCATCGATAATCCCCCGAAGATCCAATTCGGATAGGAAATTAAAAACCAAGAAATCACCTCGAAGGTATGCAAATAAATTGAGTTTTGAAAATATTTTTAACGTTGAAATGATGCGAGGGATGTGGTATGATCAAAACAAGCGCGAAAATGTGGAGAAAAGCCGGAAAGAAGAGCATTACAGCAGCAAAACTGGGGCCAGTGTGCGGGTGGTGTGCGGGCGGCACACCAGCCGCACACCATTCTGTCTGGGGTGTGCGGGTGGTGTGCGGGCCGCACATCAGCCGCACACCCTTCTGCCAGGGGTGTGCGGCCTCTGTGTGGCCGCACAGAGCCCTGTAAATTTTCAGAAAATGGCTTTCTTCAAACCAAAGCAAGTCTCCGACATTAAAAACGTTACAAAACTCATCTCGGACAAAGGATACACATATATAAACACAAAACAAATGGGAATTCACCGAGATGGGGGGGGAAACAATGTCATACACGATAAACGCATACCAAGAACGAATGAAGTGAAGAGCTCACAACCCAAACATAGCATAACCAAAATACGAAAATTGAAAAGTACAGAATTGTAAAAATTTATGGGTTGCCTCCCATAAGCGCTTGTTTAGCGTCACGAGCCTGACGTTCAAGTTTCTCAACTCATGGTGGTTTAAAAGAAGAAGTTTTACCTGAGGTCCCAATGGATGCAAATGATGATCCAACCGGCAAATTCAAGGAGAGGAGGGAATCGATGTTGTGCATACCTAGGTCGACGAAGCATGCCGTGTGTACCTCGTCATGAGAATTCTTGCTTGCTTTGTTGACCTTGGGGGTTATCTTTTTCCATGCTCGCTTCCACGAGCGCTCTCCTTTGCTTCGCCCTTGTGACTTGACCGGGGATATAGGAGGAGGGTCTTCTTGTGCCTTCTTTGGTGCCTCTTCCTCCTCAAGAACAACATCTTGTAAGAATTCATCAAGGGGGTTCATCATAAGGACTTCATGCACACAATCTTGAACTAGTAATTCTGTATCATCAAGTGCATAAGAAGTGTCATCAAGCTCCTTGGGGTGTTTCATTGCCTCGGGAATTTTAAAAGTGGCTTCTTCATTCCCTGCCCGCAAGGTCATTTTCCCATCTTGAATATCCAGCAGGGCACGGGATGTGGCAAGGAAAGGCCGGCCAAGAATGATGGGGACCTCAGTAGCATCATCAACATCAAGAATGACAAAATCAGCCGGAAAAACTAGACCACCAACTTTCACAATCACATCGCTCACAATGCCACGCGGGCGTCTAACAGTTCGGTCCGCAAGTTGTATGGTGATCCGCGTCGGCTCTAAGTCTTGAAGGCCCAGTTTTAAGAAGAGCTTGTAGGGCATAACATTTATGCTTGCACCGGAATCGGCAAGGGCTTTCTCTACAAGCGAGTCTCCGAAATGACACTCCACAATTAGACCACCCGGGTCTTTGATTTTTTCGGGCAATTTGCTTTGGAGAATTGCCGAACAGCTCTCCCCTAGAGACACTGTAGATGCTTCTTCAAGTTTCTTCCTGTTTGTAAGCAATTCCTTCATAAACTTGGCATATTTTGGCATTTGAGAAAAGGCTTCTACAAGTGGAAGATTGATGTGAAGTTGCTTGATCATCTCCAAAAATTTTTTGAATTGAGTGTCCTCCTTGTCCCGATTGAGTCTTGCCGGGTAGGGGACCTTCGGTTGGTGCTCTAGCAATTTTTTTTCTTTGTTTTGAGGTTCAATTGAATTGTCATGGTTGTCATTAGCTTCATCCCCACCTACGGAGGAAGTGCCTCTCACCACGTTCTTTTCCTTGTTATCAATTGGCCTAGGAGTCGGCCGAACCTCAACCTCTCTACCACTCCTCAAAGTGATAGCTTGCACATGTTCTCGTGGGTTAGTCTCAGTGTTGCTAGGGAGACTACCCGGTGTCCTTTCCGCCATGGATGCCGCGATCTGTCCCAAGTGTTTTTCGATGCCCTGGATTGAAGCTTGCATATTCCTCACTGTTGTCTCAAGTGTGTTCAACCTTGCATCGGTGATTTGCATGTATTTAGCTAGGACATCCTCAGTAGTGAATTTCCTTTCCGTTGGAGGTGCTTGTGATGATTGTGCCTGAAACCCTGGTGGTTGCGTAAATTTTTGTTGGCCTTGATTTCCCCAATTGAAATTTGGGTGATTTCTCCACCCGGGGTTGTATGTTCCACCATAGGGGTTTCCTTGAAATTTTTGCCCCTGATTCACATAGTCAACATGTTCGAGTGGGGTGACATCGGGGACTGAAATGGGGCAACTAGCAACATCATGCCCCCCTCCACAAGTTCCACAATTCATCACTTGCTTGACACTTGTGCTCGAACGCTCGGTTCTTTCGGACATAAGCAAGCTCACTTGCTTCGCTAGTGCTTCGAGCTTCGCATCTTGAGCGGTTTTACTATCGATTTCATGAACCCCTCGAGCTTGAGTCAATTTTGCCCTTGAACCCCAATGTGATTCATTTCGTGCCATGTTCTCAATTAATTCTTCGGCATCTTCGGGGTATTTGCTACTCAAGGATCCACCGGCTGCGGCATCAATGAGTTGACGATTCTGGTAGCTCAAGCCATTATACAGTATCTGTACTCGCATCCAAGCTTCGAAACCATGATGTGGGCATTTTCTCAAGAGGTCTTTAAATCTCTCATGAGCTTCAAAGAGGGTTTCGGAATCTCTTTGACTGAAGGCCGAGATCTCTTGCCTTAATCTAGCAGCCTTGCTTGGAGGAAAATAGCGGCCCATAAACTTGTTTACCATCTCCTCCCATGTCTTTATGGAACCCGGGGCGAGTGATGTGAGCCACCTGTAAGCGGCGCCCCGCAAACTGAATGGGAAAAGACGGAGTCTAGCTGCATCATCAGATAGGCCATTGACTTTGAAAGTTGAGCACATTTGGAGGAATCGGGATAGGTGCTCATTCGGGTCCTCATCGGCCAAGCCATCGAACTGCACTGAATTCTGTATCATGCCGATTGGTCTAGCCAAATCAAAATTACTTGCACTGGCAGCCGGAGCTTGCACACTAAACCCTCCCCCAGTAAACTGTGGCCTCTCATAGTCAGACAAAGTTCTTCTCTCTTCGGCCATAGCTATAGGAACTGATTCAGGTGCAGCAACTGATCCCGAGGAGGAACCCACTTGAGTTTCTCTCAACCGTTGGTGTATGACGCGTTCAATTTCTTCGTTCGGCTCTACAAACCCAGTGGGGTTTGCACGAGTCATGCACAGGACGCCTGAGAAAACAAAAGACAAAAGAGATATTAGTGAATATATAAAAATGACGAAAACAAAAACAATAAAAGATGGATAATTACAAATGAAAGCGAAAAGACTAGAGCAATGATCCAAAAGTTTTCCTAGTATTCTCGGATGCTCCCCGGCAACGGCGCCAAAAACTTGATGAGTCGTCGCGCGACACGCTAAAGAGCGAGCACGCGACTCCCCGGCCGCAAGTGCACGGGTCGTCAAGTAATAAACCTCACGAGGAGGGTCGTATTCCCAAGGGCCCGAGATCTACTATTACTTCCTTTTGGGGGTCACTATCTAGTCGATCGAAACAGGGTTGAAGCAATATTAAAATAATAAAAACAAGTAAAGTAATGCAAATAAGATAAAACTCAATCCGGAATAAAATAGAGATGAAGAATCCAATAATTATGGAAGGCCTCGGGCGAGGATTCCCCCGGGAGAAGACTAAATACGAATGACCAAGATAATTATAAAACTAGGGTTGGCTTGGTTTTGGTCCGCTAGACTCGGATGTCGACTACCCCGGAACCTCCGTAGTGTAGCCCTAATCCAGTACGGGTTTCTCTATCCAGAAAATACCCCTACGATGTCAATGAGAACAAGGAGTCTTGATTAGGGTTAATCTAATGCACGCTCTCGGCTAAATTAACCCTAATCGCGCGGGAGGCTATTAACACCCGGAACCTCCGGTGTATTAATACATGTTACCCTCTTTAACTCATCAAAGGACCTAATACAAGCTAGCATCCCGCCAAACAAGTATCATTCAAAATCAATTCTACGGAATCCATCCATTGTAGAATGAACAACAAGATGATGAATTAAAACCAAACAATCAAACTAACACATTCATTTAAAGCAAAATATAGGTCATTCATACAAAGTCTCCTCCCAAGGTTCACCGGGAGCCCGGCGGCCTTGGGAGGTTTAGTTCAACATCACAAAACTAAGGAGCTCATCATACAACAATTCCATCCAATAAAAACAGGAAAAACTCCCTCGAAGATGTCGACTAGGGTTGATGGCGTAGCTCGTCGGATCCGCGCCGGCGAGCCCTATGAAGCTTCTCAACGTCTTCCCCTTCTTCTCTCCTTCAAATCTAGCCGAAAATCCTTCCAAAATCCCTCAAGAAATGGTGAAATGAAGTCTAGGGCAAGTGGAGGCCGGATGAGAACCAAAAAAAAAAAAAACTCCTCAAAAACTCTTCAGAACAAGCATATATAGCCCGAAGGTGTGCGGGCACTGTGCGGGCCGCACAGTGCCCGCACAGCCTTCTGGCTGTGCTGTGCGGCCAGTGTGCGGCCCGCACACTGGCCGCACACCATTCTGCCTCCCTTGTGCGGCCACTGTGCGGGCCGCACAGTGGCCGCACACCCTTCTGGCCAGGGTGTGCGGCCACTGCGCAGCCCGCACAGTGGCCGCACACGGCCGAGAAAAATGTGTCCGTGTGCGGCGCGTCGGCTTCCAGGGTGCTCCAACTCTTCGTTCCTTCTTCAATCATCCCCGGAATGACACGAATATGGTCAAAACTTGCGCACTTGGTCCTTGAAACCCTGAAATGAAAAATAAAACATCAAGTGCGCAAAAACTCATCGAAAATACACATAAGTTGCATGAATGTACAAGAACATCATAGCTATAACATGATGTATTTAGGCACTTATCAAGACCCCTTACGTGTATCCCGCAAGTGCACTGGTTTGTTGAAGTAATAAAAGTTACCCCGGTGAGAGGGTAGTCGAATCCACAGGGAATAGGGAGTTAGAATACGAGATTTCACTATTAAAACTATGCGAAGTATGGAAAAGTGATCAATTGATTCGATGAGTGAATTATTGAAACAATTATACCAAATGACGAGAAATTAAATAGAAAGACGGAAGATGAGAGAGTGCAAGTAAAAGAGAATAGAGAGGACTAGTAATCAATGAAATAGGGCATCCGGACAGTGCATAGGATTCACGTCACCCCAAAGCCTTGGGAGAGTTTATCTACCTAACACTTCACTCTATTTTGACCGCTATGAAATCAAGGAAACGGAGGTAGGGAGAAACCATGTCAGAGGGGAAAGGGGTACATCGCTACCTCACAACTCTCCCTCTCAACCCTCTTCAATCTTAAGTAGTCTAACCCTAAGGAGTTGTCACACCTCTAAAAGGCAACCTAAATTGTTCTCAATCCTAGTGTCACATCTAAGAGAAAACATTAACAAGATGAAATTAAGATTGAAACTCAATTTTATTCATGAATAATGGAAAATCATAATAACAATGTCAAAGAAACATAATAACCCTAGAGTTTACAAGTCCGAATACCCTTAATGGGTTTAGCTCCTCATGGAGCTATACATGTTCATCAATGTATGAAAGAAAGCACAAAATAAGGACATCAATGAAAACCCCCTTGCGTATGGTGTGGCCGTGGTCTTGTGCGGTCGTCGAACGTCGATGACGATGCCGTTGACGCGCGCTAAACCTCCACGAAATCCTCTTCGAAACCTTAGCCGCACTCCCCAAGTTGAAGAGAAAGATAGGTCAAAAGATATCCCAAAAGGTCTCCAAAATCGCCTTTTATAATGTTGAATCGCGGCTTTAAAATTTGACTTATCGGGGGCTTCACATGGCGGTGTGGATTTAACACTTGGGCGTGTGAAGTTTCTGTCTGCTGAAAAATTAATTCACACGGCTATGTGTTAATTCCACACGCCCGTGTGAATTCTCTGGAATTTTAAATTTCGGCCGAAAGTTAACAGTAACTTGCTACAGTGTTTTCGCTAGTGCTGCTACAGTACCTTGCTCTGTGTCTGTCGGGGGTGGCTCTAACGCTGCCTGTGACCCCTCGGCTTGATCTGTCTGGGGAATGATCCATGTATATGTCCCCGATCCTGCACTCCGTCTCTGAGACTCGTCCCAATCAGAAGTCTCGAAATGTAGGGTCCTACGAAGATCACTCCCACCCTAGGGTACTGGCCCTGATGGCGTAAATACTCTGCTAGGATGTGCCCTAGGTGGAGTGGTACCCTCTGAGCCATAGAGTATATATAAAGAAGCTCCTGCCGGCTCAGAACTCCAGTGCTATCACCCCGGCCACTCACTGATCTACTCAGAATGGCATGCACGTATCTGTAGGCCGGGCGGGATAAGTACGTGGCCTTCGAGACTCCTGGCTCATACCGGCACTCTCCGCACAAATCCCTGTAGGCCCTCTGCGGAGTAAGACTGCCCGGGTAGTCGGTAGGAAGACCCTCATACTCCTCTGTCTGTGTATAGGCCTCATCATATAACCCCATATGGATCGAAAACTGTGTCATGCTGAGGCTAAAATGCTGTCCTAATACCCTGAACTGAATCGCGTCAGGAGTAGAGAAGTCTCTGTATGATCTGTCGAACTCGAACGAGGCCAAGAACTCAAGTGTCACTCCTTGAATGGCTGGATCTCTGATCCTCAGTAATCTCTTCCAACTACCCACCGAGAGTAGCTCCTGAACCTCGTCGGCAATGCTGTCACCCCCTGAATCCCTCGAACAATGCTCAAGTCGGGGTATCGTGACTGGCCAAACCGCAGTGTAGATAACCGCTCCAACCTGGTCTGGTGCTCAGGTATGGTAAAATCAGTCTCCTCTGTAGGCGGTATAGGCTCGCGAGGACGCTTACTGGCCGATTTCTTAGACCTAGAAGCCATACCTGCAAAATTGTAAAAGAAAATTTTAAAAATCAGTTCAAAAACTCATTCTGCAGAAATCCACACGGCCGTGTGTTAATTCCACACGCCCGTGTGGATCATCGGGCGGACAGAGCCTCACGGCCGTGGAAGCTAAAAATTTCGATTTACACTCTAATTCATTCTAGATTTCTTCTATGCAAGTTCGGATATATTTTAATCATTCCATACAAGCGAAATAATCAAGAAAAATGAATTAAATCAAGAATTGATAAAGTTCTAGGGCTTGGAGTTCTTACCGACGGTGTGGATGAAGAAATTATACAAATTGGCTGGAAAAACTCCAAATAAACCTCCAGAAAACTCAGAGATGATCGGGAATTCGACGGAGAGGGTTGGAGAGTGGTTTAGAGTGGAAAAATCAAAAGATACGAGTGAATTTCAAACCAAAATGCGTGCCATTTGAAGTTCTGGGAATTCGCACGACCGTGTGTTAATACCACACGGCCGTGTACCTATACATTTGGGGTTCACAGGGGCCAGCACACGCCTCTGTGTGCACTCTGGTTACTCTCTGAACCACCCCACATGGCCGTGTGAAACATCCGCACAGCCGTGTGCCTTCACAGGGGTATCCACAGAGGCTGGTACACGACCTTGTGGACTCACGGGAAAACACAGAAGGTCTCTGAAAATTTTCACACGCCCGTGTGCCCAACCTGGCCAAGAACACAAGACCGGCCACAAGGGCCAACACACGCCCCTGTGGTCTCTCTGACTTGCCCGAGAAACGCTAAGTAGTTCACACGGCCGTGTGAATAATCCACATGGCCACGTGCCTTTCACAAGCTCCCCCACAGGGGCACCCACACGCCCCTGTGTATTCTAGGGAAGAAGGGGTTTTTCTCTGCAGAGTTTCACACGGCCGTGTGTAGTTTCCACACGGCCGTGTGCCTTGGCACAGGAGCACTCACTGGGGCACTCACACGGCCCTGTGGACTCTCTGGAAAAGAGTTTAAGTTCTGCGAATTTCCACACGGCCGTGTGGAATTTCCACACGTCCGTGTACCCCTTCTGAGGTTGTTCACAGGGGCATAGACACGCCCCTGTGCCCTCACTGGTTGAGCTCTAATTGGTAACACACGGCCATGTGTTTTCTCTGGTTTACTTAGAAAAATTTACAGACTCTCAAAAAAAATTCATAAACTCTTTTAAAACACTTAGAGCCTGTACAATTCATGAAAACATGGCCAGAGAACATAGAAAACACACTCAACCGACTTAAACTTCGTCAATTAACATTAAGGCACACGAAAACATCAATAATCCACAATGGAAACGTCAATAATCCACAATGGAAATCACAGCATAAGCACATGAAAATTAGGACACCAAAACTAAGACTTTTATTCAGACTAAAACGAAACTAACTCCTAGAAAAACTGTAAAACCTTGGGTTACCTCCCAAGTAGCGCTTGTTTAACGTCACTAAGCTTGACGTACCTGATCTTACCTTACGGGGGTTCATGAATGAAGGTTGCCCTCTTCCCTACAACCTGAAAACATGCATTACATAGTCTTTGTAGAGTAGAGGGAGAGTTGTCGAATTTGTTACCACAAGTGTGTGTAACACCCTTACTCCGTGAATGCTCATCCCCTTTCTTGTTGGGGTTCTTCTTGTGGAGTCTTTTCGACCTTTTCATCCTCCGAAGCGTCTTCTTCATGCGCTCCTCCATCTTGATGTCTATCTTGACTGGACCAAGTGCAAGTACTTCCTCTTCTTGTATCTCCATGTCTTGGTCCGACCACCATTCATATGGATCCGGGTTTAACATTTCCTGCACATATTCATCAATGCAATCATCAGTAACATCAAGATAATAAAGAGTGTCATCAAAGTCAAGAGAATGTCTCATGGCTTCGGCGAGACGATATGTGAGCTTGTCATCTCCGACTCTGAGTGTAAGCTCTCCACCGTCCATGTCTATCAAAGCCTTGGAAGTGTGCAAGAACGGTCTCCCAAGAATCAGTGGCACCTCGACATCCTCGTCCACATCAAGCACAACAAAGTCCACAGGGAAGATGTACTTGTCTACTTTCATCAACACATCTTCCACAATACCCCTCGGATGCCTCACCGATCGATCCGCGAGTTGAAGTGTCATCCGAGTCGGTCTAGGCTCGCCCAAGCCTAGCTTTTGGAAGAATGTGTAGGGCATGACATTGATACTTGCCCCAGAATCGGCCAATGCCATCTCTTCACCTAAATTGCCGATGTTGCAAGGTATGATGAAACTCCCGGGATCTTTCCTCTTACTCGGCATGTTCTTTTGTAAGACGGCCGAGCAATTAGCATCGAGAATTACAGCTGCACTCTCCTCCAACTTCCTCTTATTGGTTAAGAGGTCCTTTAGAAACTTCGTGTACTTGGGCATTTGGGCTAATGCTTCCGTGAATGGTAAGTTGATGTGCAATTGTTTGAAGATGCCCAGGAATTTCTTGTATTGCTCATTGTCTTGGTCATTCTTCAACCTCGAAGGGTAGGGGATCCTTGGTTTGTAGGGTGGTGGTGCCAGCTCTTTCTCTTTTGGTGCTTCCCCCCCTACTTCTTCCACTTCGGGTGCTTCTTTTGTCTTCTCTAGAGGGAGAGTTCTCTCAACCTCTTTCCCACCCCTCAAGGTGATTCTTTAGTTGCTCCCTTGGGTTAGTCTCCGTATTGCTAGGCAAGCTACCTTGAGGTGTTTCCGCCAATGTCTTCACAATTTGCCCCACTTGATTTTCCAAATTGTGTAGGGAAGCGGTGTGATTGCGAAGAGTAGCCTCCACCGACTGAAATCTAGCATTCGATGAAGAAACAAACCGTGTAAGGGCTCTCTCGAGATCGGTCATCTTCCCTTCTAACCCTGTCACTCGGCTCTCTAAGTTCGGAGCTTGTTGGCCTTGAAATCCCAGTGGTCCATTATTTTTCTGTTGTGAATGCCCTTGATTGCTCCAAGAGAAATTTTGGTGGTTTTTCCACCCCAGATTGTATGTTCCACTTTACGGATTACCTTGGCCTTATCCTCTATAAGCATTACCAACAAAATCAGCCTGCTCCATCGCACTAGTACCTCCAATAGCAATTGGACAATCACTCGAAGCGTGACGTCCCCCACAACCGTTACATGTAGTGATGGCCGCAACTCTTGGTGAAGCTAAAGCATCAAGCTTCCTACCTAGTGACTCTACTTGTGCCGCCAATAATGTAACCGCGTCAACTTCATGAATTCCGGTAACCTTTTTTCTGTCCCTTGAATTCCATTGATAGCTATTCATAGCCATCTCCTCTACAAGGTGTCGGGCTTCACCGGGAGTCTTGCTTCCTAGAGTACCTCCGGCAGCCGCATCTAAGAGTTGCTTGGTACTCGGATTTAACCTGTTGTAGAAGGTTTGAATGATCATCCACTCGGGAAATCCATGTTGCGGGCACTTGCGAAGGAGCTCTTTGAACCTATCCTATGTCTCAAATAGAGACTCCAATTCCATTTGCACGAAGGATGATATTTCATTCCGAAGCCTTGCAGATTTCCCCGGCGGAAAGTACTAGCCAAGAATGCCTCGGCCATCTCCTCCCACGTAGTGATGGATGCTCTCGGTGATGAATGAAGCCAATGTCTTGCTTTTCCCTTCAATGAAAATGGGAAGGCTCTCAAATGAATTGCGTTGTCCGTTACAACATTAATCTTCAACATGTCACACACTTCAAGAAAATTCTCTATATGACTGTTGGGATCTTCATCGGCCAGCCCATTGAATTGTGCAGACTGTTGCAACATCTGTATGAACGACGGCTTCATCTCAAAATTCATTGCCATGATTGGGGGCCTCACAATGCTCGATTCGGTCCCCATGACTGTGGATTTAGCAAAATCAGACAATGTCCGTTGTTGTTCATTCTGTTCTGCCATTATGTCTGACCCTTCTGTCTCAATATCGGCATGACTTGAAGCTTCTTGCAAAGGTTCCTTCCCTTTACGATGTGTTCTTCGTCCAATGTTCGCGTCTCCTTCAACAAGAATCGACGGGTTCCAACGGGTCATAACCTGTAACCGAAAACCAAGAAAAGCAAAATAAGAACAATGGTAGATAAAGAAAATATGAAAGAGAATGCGAAGTGAATAGCTAAAATAGTGAAAAACAAATATCTAAAACGCCAATTCCCCCGCAACGGCGCCAAAAATTTGACACGACCCCCTGCGTGTATCCCGCAAGTGCATGGGTTTGTCGAAGTAATAAAAGTTACCCCGGTGAGAGGGTAGTCGAATCCATGGGGAATAGGGAGTTAGAATACGAGATTTCACTATTAAAACTATGCGAAGTACGGAAAAGTGATCAATTGATTCGATGAGTGAATTATGGAAACAATTATACCAAATGACGAGATATTAAATAGAAAGACGGAAGATGAGAGAGTGCAAGTAAAAGAGAATAGAGAGGACTAGCTACCTCTAGGGTCTATGTTTCTAGTGCAGGACTATGCTATTATACTTTCCTATAGATGTTTAATCGAGTCGAGGATATCCTAAGACTCATGGTCCCAAACCTAAGGACAACCGTGACTAACCCCAATACTATGCCCCGGTATTAGGATTCACGTCACCCTTCACTCTATCGCTCACATGACTAAGCCCCAGGGGAGTATATCTACCTAAACCTCACACTACGTGGGATTGCTTTAAGCTCAAGGGATTCCTAATGGTGAAACCTGTTCCTATGTGTAGTTCAAACCCTTTGGTCCAGGTGGAAGAACCCTAGTCTAAATTAAGCCCCAGTGCATAGGATTCACGTCACCCCAAAGCCTTGGGGGAGTTTATCTACCTAACACTTCACTCTATTTCGACCGCTATGAAATCAAGGAAACGGAGGTAGGGAGAAACCATGTCGGAGGAGAAAGGGGTACATCGCTACCTCACAACTCTCCCTCTCAACCCTCTTCAATCTTAAGTAGTCTAACCCTAAGGAGTTGTCACACCTCCAAAAGGCAACCTAAATTGTTCTTAATCCTAGTGTCACATCTAAAAGAAAACATTAACAAGATGAAATTAAGATTGAAACTCAATTTTATTCATCACTAATGGAAAAGCATAATAACAATGTCAAAGAAACATAATAACCCTAGGTTTACAAGTCCGAATACCCTTAATGGGTTTAGCTCCTCATGGAGCTATACATGTTCATCAATGTATGAAAGAAAGCACAAAATAAGGACATCAATGAAACCCCCTTGCGTATGGTGTAGCCGTGGTCTTGTGCGGCCGTCGAACGTCGGTGACGATGCCGATGACGCGCGCTAAACCTCCACGAAATCCTCTCCGAAACCCTAGCCGCACTCCCCAAGTTGAAGAGAAAGATAGGTCAAAAGATATCCCAAAAGGTCTCCAAAATCGCTTTTTATAATGTTGAATCGCGGCTTTAAAATTTGACTTATCGGGGCTTCACACGGCCGTGTGGATTTAACACACGGCGTGTGAAGTTTCTGTCTGCTGAAAGATTAATTCACACAGCCGTGTGTTAATTCCACATGCCCGTGTGAATTCTCTGGAATTCTGAATTTCGGCCGAAAATGAACAGTAACTTACTACAGTAATAAGCTACAGTGCTGCTACAGTAATGCGATTATCGCCACGCATCACAAGGGGTTTAATCTATGTTTGCTATGCTTGTTGATTCACATACATAGATGATTTTGTATAGCTCCATGGAGATCTAAACTCCTCGTGGGTATTCGGACTTGTAAACCCTAGGAAGACATTGTTTCTATGACTTTTATTATGCTTTCTTAATTTATGTTTTTAATTGAATTCCAATTCTGCATGATTAATTGTAATTGATTTTCCCTTAGCCGTGACACTTGGGTTGAGAATCATTTAGGTTATCCTTTGAAGGTGTGACAACTTCTATAGGATTAGACTACTCGAGATTGGAGAGGGTCAAAAGGGTAAGTCGTGAGATAGCGAAACGTCCCCTTTCCCCTTCGCCGTGATTTTCCCTACCTCCATGTTCCAAGAGTTCTTTGCAATCGATGTATAGTGAAGTTGTAGGAGATGAACTCCCCTAGGGCTTAGTTATGCGAGCAACAGAATGAAGGGTGATAAACGTCTAAATGTACGTATTTTTACGTATACTTGTGCATGCTTTTTGTATTTTGTTAATGAATCGATGAACTTTTGTGGTCTAAATTGGGTTATTTCGTGTTTCAGGTGCAAAATATGCTTTGGGGAGCTCAACGACGCAATTTGAGAAGAAATCGACACCGAAATCGTCGTTTTTGAGTCCAGGGCACTGTAGCAACACTATAGCAGTCTGAAGCACGAACGTTTGAAGAATTCTCTAAGTCTGGAAATCCTCACGGGCAAGCTCATGGCCGTGAGGTCAACCGTATGGAATTCAGGGGCAATGTCACTGTAGCAGATTACTGTTGCGGAAATGCTGTTGATGGGGTTAGTGTAGCACTACTGTGACAGTTCGTAACTTTGCAGAATCTTTCGTCCCGCATTACAGGCTACCTCACGGGCCATATATGGACCGTGAGCTCACCCGTGAAGAGGCACAAACTCACCTTTTTATGGACTTGAAGACTTCTTTTTAGGCCATCTTGAGTTTTCTTCTTAAGGCCTCTCATCACCACCTTCAAATTGAGGAAGAAGAAGCTCTTGGAGGGCGATCTAGGCAAGGATTTGGCGAGGAGAGCAAGGTTTTGGGAAGATTCTACGTTCTAGGGCTTACATTTGGAGGTTGAAGACTAGGGAAGCCACCCCTTGGAGTGGCGTCTTTGGAACTTCTCCGGCCTTCATTCTTTGAGGGAGTTCTTCTCATGCCTTTGTTGGTTGTTTCCATGCATTTCTTGTTGTATTTAGTGAACATGAGCACTTAAACCCCAAGGCCACCGGATGTAGGTGAACCTTGGGGGTGAACTTGTGATGTTTTGGATGATCTTGTTCTATTTATTGTTTGTAGCTTGTTTGTGATCCATTGTTTGGTGTTTTTACATGCTTGGCATGTATGAGAACTCTATGTATCAAAAGACATAGGAAATGCTAGGTTGCATGACCATTGCCCTAGTGTTAGACTCACCAAACTTGGAAGGGAAATACGTATAAATACGCCGTGACCATCGGGTATTTGTACCCCTCCACTCCTAGGGTTAAGTACGCTTTTGTATTGTAACCCTAGTTTGAGAAAACCACTTCACCCTTTGCAATCGTATGGGTAATCTTGGGCGGTATACGTACCGTATCCAATACCTGTACCGGATTAGGGGTCGACTTCCGTGACCATCGGGTTGGCCTAATCTAGGGTTTTCTCGGTCCAATTAGCCACTTGCATGTTAGTCCAAGCTTCCTACTCACCTTAGTAGCCCCTAAGGGAATCCTCATCCGTGACCACTCCTAGTCCTATTTTACCCCGTATCTTGCCCTCGTATGTTTGCATTAGTTATTTACTTATTTAGCTTCTTTGCATTATATTTACTCTCTCTTGAATTGTATCGGTCAAACAACATTGTAAAAGGGAAGTAAGGGTAGCTTCTCGGGCCCCAGGGAATACGACCCCTGTGTCACGCACAGGGTATTACTTGACGACCCGTGCACTTGCGGATAACATTCATCAAGTTTTTGGCGCCGCTGCCGGGGACCCACGAGAAATATTCGGAAAACTTTGCGCGTGTTGATTTGACCATTTTCTTGTTTTGCATTTATCATCCTTTGTATATATTCCATTATCTATCGTTTTGCAATTTCTATTTTCTTACCTCTCGTCAATTACTAATTCTTGACTCCGGTTTTGCAAGGTACCTATTTTATTACACGGTTGAGTCAAGCAAACTTGGTTGAACCCGACAACGAAATAGAGAGAACTTTGCATCAAAGGTTGCGAGAGTTGGGTGAGAGTTCGAGACAAAGTGGACAAGAGGTTAGTGTGGAATCAAGTGAACCTACCGTTAAGGCCGAACCAAGGAGGACCTTGTCTGATTATGAGCGGCCACAATTCACCGGTGAAGAATTCAGTGTTCAAGCACTGGCGGTTCCAGCTAACAATTTTGAAATAAAAGTGAGCACAATTGGAATGATTCAGAATTCGGTTTAGTTTGACGGGTTGGCAGATGAAGACCCGCACGGTCATCTATCTCGCTTCTTGCAAATTTGTTCAACCTTCAAGATAAACTCGGTATCTGATGATGCTATCCGGCTGAGACTTTTTCCATTCAGTTTTAGGGGAGCAGCTTATAGGTGGCTCACATCCTTGGCTCCCGGCTCCATCACCACTTGGAAGGATATGGTGGAAAAATTCTTGGCCCGATATTTTCCTCCTAGCAAAGCAGCGAGGTTGAGGCAAGAAATCTCATCCTTCAGGCATGGAGATTCGGAGACACTCTTTGAAGCACATAAAAGGTTTAAAGACTTGTTGCACAAATGTCCTCACGATGGATTTCAATCTTCGATTAGAGTGTAAATGTTTTGCAATGGGCTGAATTATTCAACAAGGCAATTGATAGATGCCGCAGCAGGTGGATCCTTGAGTAACAAACTGCCTGAAGAAGCTGAAGCTTTGATTGAGAGCATGGCCAGTAATGAGTGTCACTGGAGCACTAGGCAGAAAACACCAAAGGTTGCAGGCCTATTTGAGGTGAATGAAAACACAGCATTGACAGCTAAGGTTGAGGCCTTGTCAAAGAATCTCTCAGACAGTAATGCCTTGGTTAGTTCATTGGCACATAAAGTTGAGCAATTGATGTTGGGGTCCAATTCCACCGCTAAAGCCGTGATGTCTTGTGACACATGTGGAGTGGGGCATGCAACGTCACAATGCCCTATATTCATTGCCCCATCTGCACCTGTGGAGTCTGTTGATTATGTTGGAGGTGGACCTAGAGGGCCGGGTAATCAATATAGTAACATATACAATCAAGGTTGGAGGGTTAAAACTATACTTAGAAACAGGGTCAATCGCTTGGAATCCCTAGAACGTCAAGCAGTTCCACGTAGTGTGTGGCTTAGGATGATGGACTTCCCTAGGCTTAGTTGAGAGATCGACAGAGTGAAGGGTTGTAGTGAAACCTAATGACGGGGCATAGTGTTGGAACTAGTCGCGGTTGACCTTAGGTTTGGGACCTTGTGCCTAGGATTTCCACGACTCATTAAACATCAATAAGGGAGTATAGTACTAGCGTTGCACTAGAAACATTAGTCATAGGGAGAACTTCTCCGGGTACCCTATATTCACACTAATTCTTTCATATTTCTCTTTCTTTTATTTACACACACATTGATTTCTTTCACCACATGTATTTCGCACTAGCTAAGTTGTAATTCCTCTTGTCATAAATCACTACTCCCTGTCAAAGTTTTTGGCGTTGTTGCCGGGGAGTAGGCTTATTTTAGACATTTGATTTTTGCTATTTTAGCTTTTCACCGCATATTCTATTTCACACCTTCTTATTCTTTCATCGTTCTTTTTTGATATCTTTTCTTTGGTTTCAGCTTAAGGTTATGACCCGTGGCAATCCTTCAATTCTAGTTGAAGGAGACCAAGATTTTGGAAGTAGAACACATAGAAAAGAGAAAGAACATGTGCAAGAACAGTCCAATCAAGCTGAAATAGATACATAAGTGTCAGAAACAATAGAAGAATAGCAAGAACAGCAGACAACTCTCTCTGTTTATGCTACACCTGCAGTTTTGGCGACACAATCAAGCATTGTGAGGCCCCCAATCATGGCTCAGAATTTTGAGCTCAAGACAAGCTTCATCCAAATGTTACAGTAGTCCGCACAGTTTAATGGGTTGGCCGATGAGGATCCGAACAACCATACTGAGAACTTTCTAGAGGTGTACGATATGCTTAAGATTAATGGAGTAACAGATGATGCTATCAAATTGAGAGCCTTCCCATTTTCCTTTAAGGGGAAAGCAAGACATTATTTGCACTCATTGCCTAGAGCATCTATTAATACATGGGAGGAGATGACGAAAGCTTTCCTTGCTAGATATTTCCCTCCCAGAAAATCAACAAAGCTTAGGAATGAGATTTCTTCCTTTGTACAGATGAAATTAGAGTCTCTATATGAGACATGGGAGAGGTTCAAGGATCTTCTGTGGAAGTGCCCACCGCATGGATTCCCTGAGTGGATGATTATCCATACTTTCTACAATGGGTTGAATCCAAGTACGAAGCAATTGTTAGATGCGGCGGCAGGAGGTACCTTAGGAAACAAGATCCCCGGTGAAGCCCGACACCTCAATGAAGAGATGGCTTTGAATAGCTATCAATGGAACTCAAGAGATAGAAAGAAGGTTGCCGGACTTCATGAGATTGATGCGATTGCATCGTTGGCTGCCCAAGTGGAGTCATTGAGCAAGAAGTTAGATATTCTAACTTCACCAAGAGTGGTGGCCATCACGAATTGTAATGAATGTAGGGGAGGTCATGCTCCTAGTGATTACCTGATATCTATAGGTAGTACTTCTTCATTTAAGCAAGTTGATTTTGTAGGCAATGCATTCAGAGGTCAAGGGAATCCTTATAGTGGCACCTACAATCCAGGGTGGAGGAACCACCCTAACTTGTCATAGAGCAACCAAGGGCAACAAAAGAGTAATACATCACCAGGCTTTCACCAACAACAAGCACCGAATTTGGAAAACCGGGTGTCGGGGCTAGAGAACAAGATGATTGAATTGGAGAAGGCACTCACAAGGTTTGTCCAATCATCACATGCAAGGTTCCAATCGGTAGAAACCACACTTCGGAACCATACCACATCACTACACAACATGGAGAACCAAGTTGGCCAAATTGCGAAGTCTTTATCCGAGAGACCTCAAGGGAGTTTGCCAAGTAACATAGAGACAAACCTGAGGGAACAAGTGAACCCAATTTCTTTGAGGAGTGACCGAGAAGTTGAGAGTAGTCTTCCTCTCGAGAAGACAAGTGATGAAGCACCCAAGGTTGTGGAGGTAGAGGAAACATCTAAAGAGAAGGAGATGGCACCACCACCTTACAAGCCAAGAATCCCTTATCCTTCACGTTTGAAGAATGATCAACAAGACGAGCAATGGGTCGCACGCCTGCACACTAGCGCCGCTCATGCATAACGGCTGCAGGGGAGCCGCGCGCCCAAGTGGCCTGCTTGCCGTGCATGCCCAGGCACGTGAGGGTACTGCGCGCCCATGCAGTCCCCGCATAGTGCCCAAGTGTTGCCATAAGTGGCTGCCACCCTTCTTTCTCTCTCTTCTCATCCTTCATCTTCCTCCTTTCTCCTTGATTTTTCATCCATTTCTCCTCCTTTTTTCCTCATTTTTTCATCATTCTTCTTCATTTTTTCTCCTATAATCTCCTCTCCCACACATTACAACCTCATTACCACCATTTATATGGAGTTTCACTGATATTTTTGTCGGATCTCATCATTTTAGCCTTTCAAAAACTAGATTAAGGTAATTTTTAAACTTGTGTTTTCTTTTTATTTCTCCTCATTTTGTATTTGTAAATCATGTGAATGATGTTTGTGGTGTGTTTTATGGCAATTTTTCATATTTTAGCATCATTTCTAAAGTTTTGAAAGCCTCAAAAACACGGTAGACTCTTGCAAAATGTTTTCTTGCCATTTACTTTTTCTTGATTATTTGGCACCTATGTAGTCTCCTTAGTTTATTTTGATGAAACTTTTGGTTTAATTTTGAGTTGTATGATGTGTAGGATGCCGAACAAGTGAGTTGCTTCTAAGAGACCTAGACATGAAGATGTGCCTACCGGCAACCTTCACTTCACGCAACCCCAACATCGGGCTCGATATATGAATTTTGAAGACTAAACCATTCAGCATTACTCGAACTATTGCATTGGGCGACCTTGAAACTTTAGGTTTAGCCTACAAGGTGTTGAGTTTGATCTCCCATAATGGGTGGGATAAGGCATTTGCGATAGAAGAAACGGCCTACCGTGAGATTACATTGGAAGTGTTGAGCACTACTGATGTTGTCCAACCACATCGGGTCACTTTTTGTGCACTCGGGGTGATGCACACTATGAGCGACCTACATTTTGGACTTTACCTGGATCTTTATGATGAAGAATTCATCAATCTACCTTCCTCCCGCAAGCTTCCTGACTACATGAACTAAGCATTTCTACATACAAGGGCTATTCAGTCGCGATATCACTGGCCATAGCAATAGTACCGGGAAGATTACGTGTGCCAACCTACTTATGCACCTGATCAACATGGGACGCCTTTTCGCTGACTTGCTTGTCCGTTAGGGGACTTATGCACGTCTCGGGGTCATATTTGTTGGACCATATATTGCGCGCCTAATGCGAGGTATGGGCTTGATTGCATGCATTGCGGGCATGCATGTCGCTGGTGGCACTGCCTTTCTTAGGATGGCCACATTACTCGGTATGGGACTAGTAGAACAACGTGGGGATAGATATGCCCTCATTCAATATTCATTCATGGGGGAGCGCGTCGTTGACCCCATATCACAGTCTAATTCCGAGCTTGAGGAAGAAGCACCGGTTGAGCTGCACCTACAAGAAATTTAGAATGAGATTCGGTCTCTCCTGCATGATCACCAAGAGACCATGGTCATACTTAGGTAGTTGTCTAGGGACATGGACGAGGTTTTCTCATTCATTTGATGATCATCATCTTTTGCTAGTACCTATTAAGGGGCCACTACCTCCACAGCGCCAGCAGCACCCACAGAGACCTATCACGAGGACTGAGAGAGCAGGACCTTTTTGTATCTTTTACTGTTTCTTTGTTTTATGTGTTTTCATCTGGTCATATTTTGTACTTTTTAGTTAGCAAGGGTTCTTGACTTGCTAAACTTGTATTTTCCTTTTTATGGTGTTTTTGTGATAGGGGCCCAAAAATATACGTGTTGTTGCAGTAATAAAGTACCCCGGTAAGAGGGTAGTTGAATCCACAGGGAGTAGGGATTAGAGACACAAGAAACTGTTAGTAAGCTAGTGCAAAAATACGATGGTGAGAAAAATCAATGTGAGTGTGCAAGAAAGTAAGAGAAATATGGAAGACAAGAGAGTGTAAGCAAAGAGTAAAGAGATGAGCAATCAATGTAAAATAGGATACTCGGACAAGCTCCACATAGGACTAATGTTCTAGTGCAAGACAATGTACTATACTCTCCTATTGATGTTTAATAAGTCGTGGACATCCTAAAGCACACAGTCCCAAACGTAAGGTCAACCATGACTAATCCCAACATTATGTCCCTGTATTAGGTTTCACTATGATCCTTCACTCTGTTGATCTATCAACTAAGCCCTAGGGGAGTCTATCTTCGTAAGCCTCACACTACGTGGAATTGCTTTACGTTCTAGGGATGTCAAATGATAGACCATGTTCCTATAATTAACACACCATCAACATTCAAACATGAAACATATCATAATCTTTCGTGAGCTCTGAAAAAACATCTATTTTCTTCATTATAGTTGAAATTATTTGATAACTGACACATATCCGAATTGCATGCGTTTACTACAAGTGTATGGGTGTGAAAGTAATAATATACCCCGGTGAGTTGGTAGTCGTATCCACGGGGAATAGTGCTTAGAGACAAGAGTGATCACTATTTCACTTTGAAGAAAATCGATGATGAGAGAAATCAATGTATGAATGTAAAAGAAAATAAGAGAATGCAGGAAGAGCATTAGAGCAAGAGAGGTAATCGATAATAAAAAGGGGCACCCGGACAATGCTCGCCCTAGGATTATTGTTTCAAGTGCAAGACTAATATTATACTTCTTAATTGATGTTTAATGAGTCGTGGAAATCCTAAAGCACATGGTCCCAAACCTAAGGTCAATCGTGACTAGCCCTTTACACTTTGCCCTGGCGGAGAGAGTGCTCTCGAAGCCTCACACTGTGTTGGACTGCTTGGGGTTCTTGAGATTCCAAGTGATAAACCCTGTTCCTAACTATAGCTCTAACCCTTTGGTCCAGGCGAAAGAACCCTAGTCTCAATTAAGCCCCAGCACTAAGATTCACTGTAACTCTTCACTCTATTGCTCGTGCAACTAAGCCCCAGGGGAGTATATCTCTAAGTACTTCG
Source organism: Dioscorea alata (assembly GCA_020875875.1). Lineage (NCBI taxonomy): Eukaryota > Viridiplantae > Streptophyta > Magnoliopsida > Dioscoreales > Dioscoreaceae > Dioscorea > Dioscorea alata. The sequence goes on along the minus strand of CM037020.1, from coordinate 16,646,886 downwards.
CTCTACTTCGATCGCAAAGAACTCTTAGAATGTGGAGGTAGGATAAATCACACCTAAAAGGAAAGGGGACGTTTCGCTACATCTCGACTCACCCTCTCAACTCTCTCTAATCTTGTGTAGTCTAATCCTATAGAAGTTGTCACAGCTTCAAAGGATAACCTAGATGACTTTCAATCCTAGTGTCATAGCTAAGGGAAAGTCAATGCAATTAACATGCAAGATTGGAACTCAATTAAAGCATCAATGTAGAAAGCATATTAAAAGTCATTGAAACAATGTCATCCTAGGGTTTATAAGTCCGAATACCCACTAAGGGTTTAGCTCTCCATGATGCTATACAAAATCAACAAAGTGTTTGTATCAATAATAATAGAAAACATGAAGAAAACCCCCTTGTGGCCTGTATCAATGGTCTTGTGAAGCCGCTTCGTCTTCTCCAATGAATCCTTCGTCAAGCCTAGGGCACGCCTCACCGAATCGATACCAACGAAAGCTCCCCCAATAGCTATCTTCTAAAGAATGTTGATGTCGATGCCATAGGCTTGCCCCAAAATAATTGCAAAATCCTCTCTGAACCCTAGCCGCAAGCTCTCCCAAAGTTCGGTGAAAAATAAATCAAAAGTCCCCAAATAAATCTGAAATCACAGTATTTAAAGAGCTGAAATCGAGCATCCACACAGTTGTGTGGAATTTCCACACGCCCATGTGGATTCTCTGGAATTCTGAATTTCGGCGTGCTGTAAACAGTAACTTGCTATAGTTAAGTGCTACAGTCTTGCGCCAAAATGCTCCAAACTTCATTTCTTCATCGAGGCCACTAAGTTGGGCACACAACACGCAGTAGATCATATCACTTCTTGCTTTCAACACATTGATGAAGTTCTTTGATGTTAAACAAGTTAGACTTCATGGGTGTGACTGCCTTTGTCCCCATCCAAGTTATAGAATCCTTTGAGCACATCGGAGGTTGGCACACACACACAAGTCTAAAACCCATGCCTTGATCCTTGCTTGGTCCAAGAAACTCCTCAACAAATGCGGACATGACCTAATTTTGCTCCTTTCTCTTGAACTCTTCTCCACAACCCTACATGCTCAAAAGAACACAAATACACACGAATTAATGATAAAACCTGAGAAAAGTAATGCTCAATGTAAGAAAAGAATACTTCGTACTACTTATATACGAGCACTTATCAATAATATTACATTATCAAATTTCTCATGCCCTTCTTTAGGATCTTGTTTCAATCCATACAAAGATTTTATTAGTTTGCATACTTTATGTTCATTTCCTAGAAGCACAACCCCTTTTAGTTGTCCCATATAAGCATTCTTATGAAGGTCGCCATTTAAAAATGACATTTTACCAATCTACTTCTTGAAAATGCAAGTCATATATAGATGCTAATGCACATAATAATCTTATTGATGCAATTGTCACAATAAGTACATAAGAATCAAAAAAAGTCTAAAACTTTTTTATTATACCCTTTTACTATTACTATTGCTTTAAATGTTTGAAGTCTTCGATATGTGTTATATTTGTTCTCAAACACTCATTTACAACCACTAGGTTTAGCACTAGGAGGCAAATTAGCTAATACCCAAGTACCATTAGCAAGTAAAGAATCAATTTCATCATTAATTACCTCTTTCCAAAATACAAAATCTCTTTAAGCCATAGTTTCTTTAAATGTTTTGGGAACCTTTTCTGTCATAAGTACTATAGGTATTGTATTTAAAACACAACTTCTTATTCTTTCAACTAAAAAGATTATAGCTTAAGAAGAAATAAAATCTGAGCCTAAATTCTTATTTTCCTAACTCTAGGTTCAAGAGAAGGTTTAACATCTTTTCTTTTGTTCGAAGAACTAGAAACATAATTATTATCTTTTGGTGTGGTATTTTGATCATCACTAGTTTTATTAGAATTATAAAGAAAAATAGTTTCTAGAAAATCAATATCTCTAGATTCAACAATAATATTAGACCCTAAGTCCAATATTTAATAAGGTTTAGAATTCTCTAGATAACCAACAAAGATGTTCTCTAAAGCTCTTAGTCCTAGTTCTTTTAGGATCACTTACTCTATAGTATGCAGATACACCCTCACACTTTAATATAACTTAAGTATATATGGCTTCCTACCTTTTAGAGATTCATATAAATATATTCTAGTTTTCTTTGATGGTATTCTATTGTGAATATGATGTGCAATTAATAAAGCTTCTCCCCATAAATTCATTGGTAACTTTGAATGCATAAGCATAGCATTAACCATATACACTAAAGTTCTATATTTTCTTTCAGAAAAAACATTTTGTTGTACTGTATAAAAAAAACACTTGTTTGATGAATTACACCATGTTGTTCACAAAATTAGAAAAATTTCTATTGAGAAATATTTTCCACCACAGTCACTTTTCAATATTTTAATTTTATTTCTAATTGATTTTCAATTAAAGCTTTATAACTCTTAGACATTTCAAACTCTTGATTAAATTTATCATTAACTATACATGTGTAAATCTAGAATGATCATCACTAAATGTTATAAAAATATCATTTTCACCCCCATTTAAATGACCATTAAGTTCATAAATATTGGAATGAATTATTTCAATTGCTTGGGCTATTCTTTCATGTTTAGGAAATGGTTTTTTAGTCAATTTTTCTTTCAAATATATTTCATATTTTGAATTAATATGATTTTTTTTAGGTATTAAACCTTCTTTAGACAAACATTTAAGATGTTTAGTACTAATATGTGATAATCTAGCATGCGAGAAGTCATAATTAGAATCAACCATATAAGCAAAAACAAGAGTTTTATTAATACTTAATTTGAACATGCGATTACAAGAATATCCTTGTCCAACAAATACACCACTTTTAGAAAATATTGCCTTCTTTTCTTCAGTTATAGCTTTGAAATCTTTCTTGCATAAAAGACTTGCAAAAACCAAATTCTTCCTAACATCCAAGACATGATACACGTTCGTCAATATTAATTTCTCGCCTAATATAAATTGAATTTCCATCGCTTTGTCTTGCACTTTGGTTAGATTCTTGTTTCCCATAAGTGCATATTCATCGTTTGCAATGACTTGATAATTTTGAGTAAGTCCTTGTTTTTGCAAAACATGAATTGTTGCTCTTGAATCATACCACCAATCCATTGATATTTTAGTTATTTCCATGTTACATTAAGTAATTATACATATTTCTAATTCAGAAACCATAGCAACAATTTCAATAAAGTTATCAACAACATTAACTTTCTTTGTTTCTAGTCCTTATCTTGTTTAAGGTGTCTGAAAATTTTGTACTCCTTTTTGAAGTGACATTTCTTTCCATAGTAAAATCATGACTTGTTCTTTTTGTTGGAGGAATTGTCACTTGCAACATCAACATGCTTCTTTTTTTTCACTAGTATTAGTTTCAATTATATTCACTTTTGAAACAACCTCTAAGGCAAACATTTTCTCATGTATTTGAGCTTTTTCCTCAATTCAGATATGCTTTGTAAGTTAGTCAAGAGTGAGATCTTTAGATGTATGTAAGAATTTCTTTATATAGTCATTCTATGTGTTTGGAAGTATGAAAATCATAATAGCTACTTGGAGTGATTGGGAAACTTTACTTTCAAAACTTAAGCCTTAAAACAAGAACTAGTATATCATCAACTTGGTCCATAACTGTCATACTTTTATTCATTTGACATCTAAATAATTGCATACTCAAAAATGAATCTATGCATTGTCTTTTAGAAATGCATTCCTTCACCAAAGCTTTCCACAACCCTTGAGGTAATTTTTTTCTCCCGAAAGAGATCATACAACATATTTGATAACAAATTGAGAACTAATCCTCTGCAATAAACTTCATCATTTTTAAAATTTCTTCCTTGAAGCCTCCACGGTATCAATATCTAGATCACTTACTTCAGGAAGAGAAGGTAAGATTTCTTATAGCAAATAAGCAATACCACTTTCACTTAACAAGAATATCAAACAATGGGAGTGGCTTTGCACACTAGAATAGTACTATACATAAGGATTATTTGCCCCCACTTATTTTCTGCTAGGTTGTGCAAATATCCTTTAGAATTAACAAAGCCAAAAAAAAAAAAAATTATGCCAACAACAACATAGAAATCTCCAAAAGGGAGAGCAGAAATGAAGGTTTGTGGCAAAGAACAAGACTGAAAAGAAAAGAAAAGAATGATCATGAACCTCTATCAAAATTCTTTCCAATATTTCATATTTATAGATATTTAACAAAATTGAATTACAAGTGAAACAATGAAATGGTTCATTTGAAGCGCAAATTGTTAAACAAACTTGCATACATTTTTCTTGCTACATTATCTTATTTTAATTCTTATATTTTAAAACTAACTAACATATCTTAGCAAGAAAATTAATTAATTAATTATCACAAGACATGGAAAATATTCCATCTGCAAAATTAATGGATTACATTACATAAAACCAGCCAAAAAAAAAAATAAGGAAAAAAACATGAAAAAATATCAAACAATAACATAGAGCATGACAAGGAAAATATTAAAAAGTCAAAGAACTTGTAATATAAGAACTTGGACAAGAAACAATAAAACTAAAGACCCAAGTGACAAATTTCAACTTTAAGGGTTCTACTTTGGCAAATGAAATGTTAACTAATTATATCTTAATTTAAATATAGTTAATTTTATATTTTATATAAAAATTTAATTGAATATTTAATAAAGCTTGGTAAACACTTGATAACTAAGTTTTAAATTCAAATAAATACAAAAGTGTCTTTTCTCACAAAAAAATACTAGTTCAAAATATCACAAAGCTTGGAGAGGAGTGTAATTTCCTTCCAATGCTAACAAACTAGATCAAACAAAAAAGGTTTCCCAATAAATTATCAAATAGAGCATTTGAATTGTATTAATAACCAATATAAATTGAAATTTGAGATATTTCTTTGCAAAAACATCAAATACTTCATTATAAAAAACATGGTATAGAAAACTTTTGAATGAATAAAATATTTGATGATTATATTTCGTGAGGTTAATTAAGGTTGAAAATGCTATTGATTTTGTCTCTTCTATTAGTTCTTCAGTACTAATGTTGATCATATAAAAGCAATTTTTAACAATTTGCCCAAGAGAATAAGTTGGATTTGTTACTTTATAATCTCTAGCCCTGATCTTATATAGTTAGTGAGGTCAAATCTTTACTTTTGATCCAAAATATTCATTCAAATAAATCTTCTAAGGGTCTATTTCATACATACCTAAACAATACTGCTAGTACAATACAATACAATATAAATAGTTGGAGCATATCACAACTAATTGTCATGTACAATGTTTCATATTCTATAAACAGTATAAAACTTTTTGTGATGTTCCCCGTTTGATTTGAACAAGTATCGAACAAAATATTATGAAATTACTATGATACCTTTTACACTATAATTTAAATTTAAATTATTAACTCTAAACTTATAGATTGATGATTGATGTATGCATGTATAGTAATTTTTTTGTTTGAATTCACTAATATATTTGATATGTTCATAAAAACCATATCCCATGCATGTGTCATGGATGGATAGAGATATAAAGAGATTTATATTTAATTTTTTGTAGGATTTTAATTTTTAATTTTTGGATAGAAATATGATAAGATATTTATTTATTTATTGTATGCATCTAATTTCAATTTTTAGATATCGATATAGATATTTCTCACTTTTTTATCTGAAAGATGTAGATTTTATTAATCAAACATCCATTTGAAAATACGAAATTTAAAAAAAAAATTGAAAAGAAAGACAAATATGAATTAGCAAAGATAGGATATAAAACATGGTAACATGCTTCAAAATCAATCATAAACATAATTAAATCTTCCAATTATTTAATTTTTGAATGAAATAGATTAGGAAAAAGCTCATGATCTCAACAATGCATTCCTCTCTCTACAAAACCTTAGCCAGTCCCTATTTTTAAGATGCCCTAGAACCCTAAAATATTAGAGAGATGAGAAGGAAAGAAGAAAGAGGGAGGAAAAAAAGGAGGAAATGTAATTGAAGAGGGAGAAGAAGGCCATGTAGATGGGGAACGTTATGTGGTGCTAGAGGAAGTGAGGGAGGTGCAAGGTCGGAGAGTTGAATGTTGTGGGATATGGTATAGTATAGTTGTAAGTTTTGATTTTTTATTAAGGGTTTAGTCTTCCAAACCTCGGTACAAAATTTTTTATCCACTTGTGTTGTACTCTGAGCCTACTTACAAATCAAACAAAGAATAATAAAACTTGTGTTGTGTTGTACCTCGAAACTTCTACTATCAAACAAACCTAAAGCGTTTGGAAGTATTAACACAATTGTCGAATAAAAATATAAGAAAATAAAGTAAATTTTGACATCGACAATTGCCTCACTTGAATGAGAATTTTCACGGAGATATATCTTTTGAGATGGCTATAACAATAGAATTGGAGAGATAAATATTGGCAAATAATCAAAATCTGGTAAAAAAATTCAATATCATTTTTTCATCCAGAGTGGTGTTGCTACTCTTAACGTGGGAGTTCTAATTCGATACAACCGTGAAGCCCAAAATCCTAAGAAGACATAAAGGACACTAATGAAGCAAAAGAATTGTAAAATAAAGAAAGTAAAATAAAACACACATTGCAGAAAAAGAAAGATATTAATAGTAACAAAATAGTTTAGCAAGGAACTCCTCATGCTAACTGCATAATACTAGTTTGAAAATGAAGTACAAGAAACAATTGTAAAGATAGAAGTAGGTGGCAATTAAAACTCAGCTCTCTTAGTGGAGTTATAGTCAACTGATAGATCCTTAGTGTCCATCCCCACTTGAAGAGAACCACCAATGCAAGAAGGTCGCGGTGAAAGCTAAACACAAGGTAAGTGGCCATCAGCTGAATGCTCCTCGCCAACAAGCCTTGAAATCAGGAGAATCAGGAGATGGAGCTGAGCTATTAGTATGCTAGATACTGGAGAGGATGGTGTAGTGTCTGGAGTGAAGAGAGCAGCTGTAGGAGCTGGAGCTGGGTCCTCAAGAGCTTTGGGGCCAATGATACGGTAATGGATACATTTAACATCCCGGTTACATGCCGCATCTGCATGGCTTGCAAAGGGTCAACATTAATCGAGGTGAAGCCCCTGACCATGCTCATCCTATGAGCCCCATGTAAAGACCATCACCTAGACTAGCTAGGTGATGTAGAGACCCGTGAAGATGACTTCAACTCGGGAGTCCGTCCCCTAGTATTATAGAAAATCTCTTATGGCATGCTAGGAGAAGGGAAAATCTTAGCTGTTGACCACTCCTTTGTTGTTATCCCATCCTATCAATGATCGACTAAGTAGAGTTTGAGCATACCTCTATGTCGGAGAATCAGAGTTAAGTAACCTTTGACCTATAGGGATTGAAGATCAAGGCGATGTTGAACGAGTCGAGATATTAGAAGACCCTCATACTCATGAATCTGCGCGAAGTTGGTGTAAATGCTAAGGTGGACCACAAACTCGATGAAGCCTATTTGATGGAAGATGCCATATGACTGAAACTACATCTCATTACCTCTATGCCATCTTAGTAGCCCTCTTTCCACCTCGAACGTGGTGAGGTCCTCCAATGGGCGGTTATAGAGAAGAGTCGGTGCCACACTTTCATGCTAAGGAGACATTGAACCTTCCTGGCTAGACCCACCCGCTCAAGGGTCTTACAGCCAATGGTCTAGGTCTCACCAAATTGGCTCTTGCTTAAACGGATACCACTCTTGGTAAGGTAGTGCCCTAAACTTTGGCTATATGGGAGTAGCCTGGGGGCTCCCCTCACTTCATGGCCTCTTTGATTGCTACTCATGGTGAAGAGTGAACTTCCTCATTATAATGTTTTTCAAAAGTTTATTAAAAATAAATTCAAACAACTACAAATTAGGCAAAACACGCACGTGCTTCACAGAATAATGGGTTGCTAGGGTAGAGCGCGAACGTGCAATGACCATTTGTGCCCATGTAGCCTTATTATTTGAAAATAAAAATCAAAAAGGAAAAGAACGGCCGTGCTCAAAGAGCACCCATGTGTAGATGAAATTTTGAATTTCAATTTTTAGTTGGGAAGCATGGTTGTGCTTATGTTTAAGAATGCTCTTGCTCTTTGAATGTATTGTATTTTTCATTAGAGAAAAGCCTATTTTGTCATTTTCCTTCCCTAATCTAGTGTTTAGAACCCTCTAAATGTGTTCTAAATATGCAAGCATGTTTTGATTAATGATTTAAACAACACAAATGAACTTTTCATGAAGAGATGATGAAGAATGACATACCTTGAACTCGAGGAAGGTAAGATGAAACTATGAGGGAATTAGGTGAAAAACTACAAGAAATCATGATGAACAATATGAAATCACTCAAAAACATAAAAACAAGAGGAAAGGAAGATGAAGTAAAAGGACACATGAGAAGGCACCCGTGGAGGTAGTTCACTAAAAAAGAAATCTCTTGTATCGAAGAGTAGAGCCCGAACATAGCTTAAGCATGGCCTAAGCAGTGCCATATTGTTCCAGAGTAGGGATAGTCAACCATTCCCTCAGAAAAGACCATAACTATGCTTATGACCATGTTGAGCCCAGTGTTGTTTATAGTTTTTTCACTTGGTGCAAAAAAAAAAAAAAAAAAAAAAAAAAAAAAGAGTTGCACGCCCCTACTCCAGGCACCCTGGCTATGCTTCCGTGAAGCACTACTTGAGCATAGACGTGCTTGAGCCCACACTCAGAGCTTGTTGGATTTTTTTTAAGTTTTAGAAAAGGCACAACCATAAGCATGGTCATGCGTTGCTTGTACTTAGCCTTGGAACTTCTCCATTCCTCTGTTTTGCCCTATTTACATGCATTTAAGGATGATGTGTGCTCTAAATATAAGAATGTGATTGTTGAACACATAGAACATGATTGAATACTGAGTACTACTAGTGAAATTGAAGCCACTACCAGTAATGTGAATGATCAACAAAAAAAGAGCAAAGCAAGAACAAATATGAAAAACTAAAACTATGGCTTGGGTTCTCTCTGAAGAAGGTTGTGTTTAACATTACTAGTTTTATATAATGAGCGCCACCAAGGAGGCTTATGCAACTCGAGTTTCTCTTATCCCACTTCAATGGGAGTGTTTTTGATAACATATGGTTTCAGCATCAACATCAATTCAAGTTCTCCACAATTGATTAAAGAATTCTATCCAAGAATGTTGTGGGGGTGAAGTGGGTGATTTCTTCTTCTTCTTCTTCTTCTTCTTCTTCTTAATTTCAACCCATTTTCAAGATTTCTTTTCACTTAGGGGAAAATGGGTGACTCCAATTTGGTCTCTTGTTTACCATTCTTTAAGCAACTTTCCCCGAAGGTTCCTCCTCCAAGATTTCACTAGAAATCTCCTTCAATAGCAAATCCTACACAAATTCTATCACACTCATCAATAATATCAACAAAGTAACATGAATCATCAAATTCCATCGAGGACCGCATGCCATCTTGAAGTTTAAATGCCACTTTGTCTTTGCCAACCATTAAGACCATCTTTCCATCCTTGAAATCGATTAATGCTTGTGATACTGCTAAGAATAGTTGTCCAAGGATCAAATGTATATCCAGCTTATCATCAATGTCCAAATCATAAAGTCTACCGGAAATGATGAACATATCCATTTTACTGGAACATCCTCAATGATACCTATTGGGTGGCAGATAGATCTATCAGCTAATTGTAGAGTCATTTGTTATTGCTTTCAATTCTCTAAGTCTAAGTTTTTGGAAAATTTTCTATGCCATGAGGTTAATGCTTGCCCCTAAATAAGCTAAGACTTTCTCATCAGCTACTCCCCCAATGATACAAGGAACTATAAAGCTCCTCATGTCTTTTTCCTTCTTCAGAAGTTAGTTGGTAAGAATAGCTGAACATTCTTCGTTGAGAGTTACCATTGACACTTCTTCCAATTTCTTAAATTTTATTATAAATTTACAAAATTTTAAAATTCAAAAAAAGTAAAATTTGTTCCCTTATTTTGTTATTGTTTTCAAATTTTAAAATTTCAAAAAAAAAATTAAAAGTTATTCTCAGTTTAAAAAGAAAACACTTTGTTGTTTTAAATTTTTTAAAATAATTTTAAAAATCACATTATCAATCAAGTTTTTTAATTTTTTTTTTTTTTGGCTTTCAAGAATAGAAAATAATTCTCGAACACAATAATAAAACAAGCTCAAATTCAAATTTCATTTTACCTAAAAGGAAACTAAACCACAAGGTACATGATCTAAGCCCAAAAGTCTAATCGAGTTAAAGTTCTCTCAAATTACAACCACAAACTCTAATGGAAGCAATGGTGAAATAACTAACCAATAACTAACCAAAAAGAATTAAAAAAACAAAAATCTCAAACTACAAATGGAAGCAATGGTGAAATAGTGAATATGCAAGGACGAGAAAGCCAAGAAGTGTGATAAGTGCTCATGTTATAGGAATGCGAAGCGTTATTATTTTGCAATGAGCATTAATTTAATCAGATTTTATCACTAAAAATTGTACATTTGTTTACTTTTGTGCATTGTAGGGTTGTGAAGATAAAGTGAAGGAAAGGAACGAAGTTAGATCGTGTTCGCCATTGTTGGGAAGATTCTCGGACTAAGCAAGGAGCACGGCATGAGTATAGACTTGTGAGTGTGTGCCAACCTCCTTTGGAAGGGCACAAAGGCAGTCACATTCACAATAAGTCTAGCTCGTGCTAACAAGGAGAACTTCACCAAATTAGGAGATTTGAAGCAATCGACACGATCTACCATTGATTGTGTGCCCAATTGAACGGCCTCGATGAAGAACGACGAATTCGGGAGCGTTTCGGCAAGGTACTGTAGCAAGTTCTGTAGCAAAACATGGCGAGGGTTCGGAGAGGACTTCGTGGAGGTTTGAAGCTCATCATCGGCGTCGACATCAACGTTCGACGGTGGCACAAGACCACGGCCAGATCGCACACAGGGGGGTTTTCATCTATGAATTCAATTTGTGTTCTTATTATTATTTTGATGGATTTGTATAGCTCCATGAGGAGCTAAACCCTTTGTGGGTATTCGGACTTGTAAACCCTAGGACTATTATGTATCTTTGACATTGTTATTATGCTTTTTCATTATTGATGAGTAAAATCGAGTTTCAATCTTGATTAATTTTGTTATTGTTTTCCCTTAGCCGTGACACTAGGGTTGAGAACAATTTAGGTAATCCCTTGAGGTGTGACAACTCCTATAGGGTTAGACTACTTAGGATTGAAGAGGGTTGAGAGGGTGAGTCGTGAGGTAGCGGAACGTCCCCTGTCCCCTCTGATGTGATTTTCCCTACCTTCGTGTTCCATGATTCATTAGCGGTCGAGATAGAGTGAAGTGCTAGGAGATAAACTCCCCTGGGGCTTAGTTGTGCGAGCAACAGAGTGAAGGGTTGTAGTGAATCTTAGTATTGGGGCTTAATCTAGACTAGGGTTCTCTCATCTGGACCAAAGGGTTTGAACTACATATAGGAACCGGGTTTATCACTAGGAATCCCTAGAACCTAAAGCAATTCCACATAGTATGAGACTTAGGAAGACGAACTCCCCTAGGGCTTAGTTGAAAGGTCAACGAGAGTCAAGAGTCGTAGTGAAAATTAAATGGCTATAAGTCGAACACCCCCAACAGCAAGAGGGCTGTCTATGACAACTTTGACAGTGATGATAGCTCGGATTTGTTTGAGCTGAAGAGATTCTTGCCTTACGAGACATGGCTCCTCAATTAACCAGAATTCATTTTGTAATATTTTGTTAATAATATTTTCATATGAAAAAATTCCACATCAGCCACCACGGTCGGAACCCTAACTTCGGTTAGGGTGCAGATTAAAATTTCTCTATTTGAAAAATAAACGTATCTCTGATAGCATAATTAGATTAGAGGGACTAAAGGGAAACATAACATATTTAAATGTATCAAATAGGGGATTATACCTTTTAATTTTAAATCAAGTAGAGACATTCTCAGCCAAAGCATCAAATGGCACTATAGCAACAATGCTGTTATACATATAAGTAGAGATTTAAAATTGCACATTGGCTATGGTTCAAGATTCAAAAAGTCCCCGCCTGTTTATGTCACTCACAAATATAATTATATATATTATATAATTTTTATATAAATAATTAAAAAAGGAACCGGTGGTTTGGTTCCGGTTTCCATTTACAACTCTTAAGAATATTAATCGGAATCTTAATATTGTGGTTGGATCCAAAAGTGGAAGGAAAAGTAAAAAAGGAAAAGGATCGGAAAAAAGGGAAAGTAAGGGAAAGAAAAGGAAAGAAAATGTTGAACTTGGTTACATAATAAAATTTTAATGAGGGAAAAGAAAGGTGTGTTGCTTGATAAATATTATTTGGTTAGAGAAAAAAAAGTAAACGATATATAATAATATTATTTATCAATTATTTGCTTATTATAAAGTATTGTTCAACAATTAAATAAAAAATTGAGGGTATTATAGTCTTTTTAAAATTTTGAAAATTATTTTAGATGTTTACCCTCCCTCAATACACCAAATCGGGAGGTTGAGAAACAAGATGACTCGAAAAGTTTTGAAGGGTCAGAGTTAATCCTTTACTTTTTTTTTATCAAAATTAAAAAAAAAATTATCCAAACGAAAAGAAAGGTTCACTTGACCCTCATTATCCGTTGCTTTATTTTCCCTCCTTAACCCTCAAACCAAAAACATAAGCTAAAAGGTTTGGTTCAAGAGTTCAGTTTAGAATCAAAATTGGATTTATGGTTCCAATGCAGTTCAAAAGGTAACAAATATGATTTGGTTTAGTTGTTCAAACAGAACAAAGGTTAATTCTAAGAAAGAGAGAAATTTTGGGATTTTATAATTTTATAAGGATTTGTTATTTATTTATTTATTTTAATTAAATTCATTATCTTTGGTTGATTTGAAAATTTCCTGTTAGCAAAACATTATTATGAAATTTGAAAATAATAAAAAAATATCTTTCAAGAATATATTTGAATTTTAATTTTAATGAATTAAACAATAATCATATTTAGGCTAAATAGATAGACCGAATTGGTATTCCATCGTGCTAGATTGCCATTCATAACAATATGCAGGCCATCTTTTCTTTCTAGCTTTTTTTATAAAAAGGTTGTTTTTTTTTATCAATAAAATCTTAGTATAAACGGTAAACTAGAAACCCCTTGTGGTTTACAGTTTTAGGTGTAGGGCTTCTTCGGCTTAGAATTTAGGATTTCTATTTTTTGAATTTTGGGTATAAGATTTTATAATATTTGGCTTAAATTTTTTAGGTATTAGGGTTTATATTTTAGTATAAATATGTAACTTTTAGAAATTATAAAAAGTTAAAGTTTTAAATTATAAAAAATTAATTTTTTAAGAAAAGAGAGATAAAAATTGCGTAGATGCTGACATAGCTGCCAACTTGTCATCCAAATCGTTTGGATTATCAATTCTGTCTAAATTGCATTAATCATATAATGCATTACTCACATGTAGAAAATTTTTTTTTTTTATAAATCTAAACTATTTTACCTATATTTTTATATAAGCATAGTAAAAATTTAAATATTAAATTTAACTAATTATATTTTTTATATTCTTTTAATAATATATTGAATGTTATTATTGATTATTATAATATATACTGTTTATATTTTATTATCGGTGTAGCTTTAATCCCATGTCAACCCAATTGAACTTTTGACCCATAGACCCTAGATTTCGCTGGGTTGGTTCTGTCCAATGATCAGTTACAGTGAATGAGGACTTTAAGATGCGTGTCACATTGATAATCTTGGTTGCTTTGGAATCTCGAAGACACAAGAATTAAAGTGAGAATGCCATGGCTGAAGATGGGTAGCCTTATGATGTGGGCTTTATGGTCTTAGAGTATTCTCGGAGCCCAATAGACGACTCTGGAAACCACCAGCAAGCTAGCCCTAAACTTTCTAGCCCAATAGACAACTCTGGTAACCACCAGCAAGATGGCCCTAAGCTTTCTATAAATTCTCATCTGAAGGCCAGAGGGGAGCTTTGGATGAAATTTAAAGGTCTGCACGTTAAGCATTAGCATTCATTTCTTTCTCCTATAGCTCTATTTTTTCTCTCTTGGTGAAGATGTCGATCATCCGCAAGGGCAGCGTCTTCGACCCATTCTCTCTTGATGTCTGGGATCCCTTTGTGAGCAGCTTCTCCAGTTTCTTCAACAATGCTCTCTCTGTGCCTCGCTCCAATTTTGTTAGTGACACTGTCGCCCTTGCCAATACTCGCATCGACTCGAAGGAGACACCAGAGGCACACGTCTTCAAGGCTGACCTCCCGGGATTGAAGGAAGAGGTGAAAGTGGAAGTGGAATAGGGCAGGTGACACGACCTTTTGCGTGTGTACTGCAAGTGCACGGCCTTGTCGAAGTAATAAAATTACCCTGATGAGTGGGTAGTTGAATCCACAGGGAATAGAGATTTAGAACACAAGAATTCACTATTTAGTTATGCGGTATACGAAAAGAAATAATCTGAGTAATGAGTAAATTTATGGAAGCAATTGGAATAAAAGATAAGAAAGTAAATAGAGATATGGAAGACAAGAGAAAAGCAAGTAGAAATTAAAAGAGAAGACTAGCAATGGATGAAATAGGGTATCCGGATAAGCTACCTCTACGACTTCTGCTTCTAGTGCAAGACTATGCTATTATACTTTCCTATTGATGTTAATTGAGTCGAGGATATCCTTAAACTCACGGTCCCAAAACTTAAGGTCAACCATGACTAACCCCAACATTATGTCCCGGTGTTAGGATTCACTCCGACCCTTGACTCTCGTTGACCTGTCAACTAAGCCCCAGGGGAGTCTATCTTTCTAACCCTAACACTACGTTGGAGTGCTTTAAGCTCTAGGGATTCCTAGTAATAAAACCTGTTCCTCTATGTAGTTCTAACCCTTTGGTCCAGGTGGAAGAACCCTAGTCTAGATTGAGCCCTAAAACTCTATCTCGACCGCTAATTAATCCAAGGAAACGGAGGTAGGGAGAAATCACACCGGAAGGGAAAGGAGTACATTGCTACCTCACAACTCTCCCTCTCAACCCTCTTCAATCTTAAGTAGTCTAATCCTATAGGAGTTGTCACACCTCCAAAGGATAACTTAGATTGTTCTCAACCCTAGTGTCACGGCTAAGGAAGAACAATAGCGAAAGATAATTAAAACTGAAACTCGAATTTATTCATCATTAATGGAAAAACATAATAACAATGTCATAGAAACATAATGATCCTAGGGTTTTACAAGTCTGAATACCAACGAGGGGTTTAGCTCCTCATGGAGCTATACATGTTCATCTAAGTGTAAAATAAATTACAAAATAATAACATCAATGAAAACCCCCTCGCGTATCATGTGGCCGTGGTCTTGTGCTGCCGTTGGACGTCGATGACGATATCGATGGCGCGCTCCAATTCTCCACAAAGTCCTCTCCGAAACCCTAGCCTCACTCTCTAGAAGTTCGAGAGAAAGATAGGTCAAAAGATATCCAAAAAGTCTCTAAATCCCTGGCTTTAAATAGGCTGAGTGCGGCTTTAAATTTGAAGTTATCGGGGCTTCACACGGCCGTGTGGAATTTCAACATGCCCGTGTAAAGTTTCTGTCTTCCTGAAAAATTACTTCACGCGGCCGTGTGGAATTTCCACATGCCCGTGTGAAGTCTCTGGCTTGCTGGAAAATAATTCACACAGCCGTGTGTTAATTCCACACGCTCGTGTGAATTATCTGGAAACCTGATCTTCTGCAGAAATGCACAGTAACTTGCTACAATGGATTACTACAGTAACAAGCTACATTGTTGCTACAGTACTTGCCGAAACGCTCCCGAATACGTCATTCTTCATCAAGGCCATTGAATTGGGCACACAATCAATGGTAGATCATGCCGATTGCTTCAAGTCTCCTTCTTGGTGAAATTCTCCTAGGCTACATGAGTTAGACTTGTTGTGAATGTGACTGCCTTTGTGCCCCTCCAAAGGAGGTTGGCACACACTCACAAGTCCAAGTTCGTGCCTTGTTCCTTGCTTGGTCTGAAAATCTCCCAACAACGGTGAACACGACCTAACTTCGTTCTTCTTTTCCAACTTGGCTTCACAAACCTACAATGCACAAGAATACACAATTGCACGCTATTTAGTGATAAAATCGGATAAAAGATATGCTCATTGTAAGATAATAACGCTTCGCGTTACTATAACACAAGCACTTATTAGCAGGGTCCTACAGATCAGCGGAGTGCAGAGCAAAGAACAATAGGAGAAGAATGATAAGTGGCACCGTGTGGAGAGGAGCAGCGGCAAGTTCCTCAGGAGGTTCAGGCTGCTGGAAAATGCAAAGGTTGATCAAGTGAAGGCACCCATGGAGAATGGGGTGCTCACTGTGACAGTGCCCAAGGAGGAGGTCAAGAAGCCTGAGATCAAGTCCATTGAATTCTCCAGCTGAGTGATTAAAGCTACTGGAAAAAGAAAAAAGCTGTCTTTGTCTCTCTTTGGTTGAAATCTCTCGTTGGTTTTTGATTGTGCTTGTTACTTTTGTTATCGTCGTTGTGTGATCTCATGATGTGAATCACATTGTTGTTTGTAAATTCTACAAAATAAAATAAAGAATATCCTTTTGTATTCAGTTCTTGGAATTGTGATTTCTAAGAGAAAGAAGTAATAGAACCTTTGAATGATTAAAAGTGTTTCACATTGTCTTAAGAATTGAAGCACAATCATTTTTTCCTTAAACATCAAATTTCACATTGCATTCAGTTATTTCTGATGTCTGGAAAAAACATCAAATTTGAAAGAATTTTCATTAATTTCTTTCCATTAGCAGATCATGCTCTTTGTTTACTAGAGAAGTTACATATACGTACACACAAACACACGCACCCCTCAAATGAAGTTTGATAAGTGCTCATGTTATAGTAATGCGAAGCATTATTATCTTGCAATGAGCATTAATTTAATCAGATTTGATCACTAAAATGTGTGCATTTGTTTACTTTTGTGTATTGCAGGGTTGTGAAGATAAAGTGATGGAAAGGAACGAAGTTAGATCGTGCTCTCAATTGTTGGGAAGATTCTTGGACTAAGCAAGAAGCACGGCATGAGTAGAGACTTGTGAGTGTGTGCCAACCTACTTTGGAGGGGCACAATGGCAGCCACATTCCCAATAAGTTTAACTCATGCTAACAAGGAGAACTTCACCAATTAGGAGATTTGAAGCAATCGGCACGATCTACCGTTGATTGTGCGCCAAATTGAACGGCCTCAATGAAGAGCGATGAATTCGGGAGTGTTTTGGGACAATTAATGTAGCAAAAATACTGTAGCAAGCTACTGTTCAGCTTCGGCTGAAATTCATAATTCCGGAGAATTCACACGAGCGTGTGAATTAATTTTCTAGCAAGCCAGAGAATTCACACGCCCGTGTGGAAATTCCACATGGCCGTGTGAATTAATTTTCCAGCAAGCCAGAAACTTCACACGCTCGTGTGGAAATTCCACACGGCCGTGTGAATTGCCGATAAGTCTGAATTTACAGCCGCACTCAATAATATAAAGAGCGATTTTGGAGACTTTTAAAATCTCTTTTGACCTATCTTTCTCCCGAACTTCTGGAGAGTGTGGCTAGGGTTTTGGAGAGGATTTCGTGGAGGTTTAGAGCGCGTCATCGGCATCGTCACCAACATCCGGCGGCCGCACAAGACCACGGCAACACCATACGCAAGGGGGTTTTCATCGATGTCTTTACTTTGTGCTTTCTTTCATACTTTGATGAACATGTATAGTTCCATGAGGAGCTAAACCCCTTGTGGGTATTCGGGCTTGTAAACTCTAGGGTTAATATGCTTCTTTGACATTGTTATTATGCTTTTCCATTATTGATGAATAAAAATTGAGTTTCAATCTTAATTTCATCTTGATATTGTTTTTCCCTTAGATGTGACACTAGGATTGAGAACAATCTAGGTTATCCTTTAGATGTGTGACAACTCCTATAGGGTTAGACTACTTAAGATTGAAGAGGGTTGAGAGGGAGAGTTGTGAGGTAGCGATGTATCCCCTTTTCCCTCTGGTGTGATTTCTCCCTACCTCTGTTTCCTTGGTTAATTAGCGGTCGAGATAGAGTGAAGTGCTAGGTAGATAAACTCCCCTGGGGCTTAGTTACGCGAGTAACAGAGTGAACGGTTGAAGTGAATCCTACGCACTGGGGCTAAATCGAGACTAGGGTTCTTCCACCTGGACCAAAGGGTTAGAACTACATATAAGAATAGGTTTTACCACTAGGAGTCCCTAGAACTTAATGCAATCCCACGTAGTGTGAGGTTTAGGTAGATATACTCCACTGGGGCCTAGTCATGCAAGCGATAGAGTGAAGGGTCGATGTGAATCCTAATACCGGGGCATAATGATGGGGTTAGTCACGGTTGTCCTTAGGTTTGGGATCGTGAGTCTAAGGATTTCCTCGACTCAATTAACATCAATAGGAAAGTATAATAGCATAGTCTTGCACTAGAAGCATAGATCCTAGAGGTAGCTTGTCCGGATACCCCACTTCATCCATCGCTAGATCCTCTCTAGTCTCTTTTACGTGCACTTTCTCATCTTCCATCTCTATATTCAATTACTTGTCTTTTATTAAAATTGCTTCCATAAGTCACTCATTGATCCTATTGTTACTTTTCCATACTCCACATAGCTTAAATAGTGAAATCTCGTATTCTAACTCCCTATTCCCTGTGGATTCGACTACCCACTCACCAGGGTATTTTATTACTTCAATAAACCCGTGCACTTGCGGGATACACACGCAAGGGGTCGTGTCAAGTTTTTAGAGCCGTTGCCGAGGAATAGGCGTTTTAGATATTTGTTTTTCACTATTCTAGCTATTCACTTCACTTTCTATTCCACACTTTCTTTTTCTATCATTGTTCTTATTTTTTCTTTCCTTTGCTTTGGCTTCAAGTTATGACCCGCAGGAACCCTTCGATTCTTGTTGAAGGAGACCCGGACATTGGAAAAGTAGCACATCGCAAGGGTAAAGAACCTGTGCAAGAAGCTTCAAATCAAGCCGATATTGAGACAGAAGGGTCAGAAACAATGGCAGAACAGAATGAACAGCAGAGGACATTGTCTGACTTTGCTAGACCTGCAGTCATGGGGACCCAATAGAACATTGTGAGGCCCCCTATTACGGCAATGAATTTTGAGTTAAAGCCGTCGTTCATTCAGATATTGCAACAATCCGCACAATTTAATGGATTGGTCGATGAAGATCCCAACAGTCATATAGAGAATTTCCTTGAAGTGTGCGACATGTTGAAAATTAATGGAGTGACGGACGACGTGATTCGTTTGAGAGCCTTCCCATTTTCATTGAAGGGAAAAGCAAGACATTGGCTTCATTCGTTACCGAGAGCATCCATCACTACGTGGGAGGAGATGGCCGAGGCATTCTTGGCTAGATACTTTCCACCGGGAAAATCTACAAGGCTTCAGAATGAGCTATCATCCTTCGTGTAAATGGAATTGGAGTCTCTATTCGAGACATGGGATAGGTTCAAGGAGCTCCTTCGTAAGTGCCCACAACATGGATTTCCCGAGTGGATGATCATTCACACCTTCTACAACGGGTTAAATCCGAGTACTAAGCAAATCTTAGATGCGGCGGCCAGAGGAATTCTAGGAAGCAAGACTCCCGGTGAAGCCCGACACCTTCTAGAGGAGATGGCTATGAATAGCTATCAATGGAATTCAAGGGATAGAAATAAGGTTGCCAGAATTCATGAGGTTGATGCGGTTACATCTTTGGCGACACAAGTGGAATCACTGAGTAAGAAGCTAGATGCACTAGCTTCACCAAGGGTTGCGGCCATCACTACTTGTAACGGTTGTGGGGGAGGACATGCTTCGAGTGATTGTCCTATTGCGATTGAAGGCACTAGTGCGGTGGAGCAGGCTGATTTTGTTGGTAATGCTTATAGAGGACAAGGCCAAGGCAACCTGTACAGTGGAACTTACAATCCGGGGTGGAAGAACAACCCAAATTTCTCTTGGAGCAATCAAGGGCAGTCACAACAGAAAAACATTGCACCAACGGGATTTCAAGGTCAACAAGCTCCGAATCTAGAAAGCCGAGTGACCGGGTTAGAAGGAAAATGACCGACCTCGAGAGAGCCCTCACACGGTTTGTTTCTTCATCGGATGGTAGGTTTCAATCGGTGGAGGCCACTCTTCGCAATCACACCCCTCCCTACACAATTTGGAAAATCAAGTAGGGCAAATTGCGAAGACATTGGCGGAAAGACCTCAAGGTAGCTTGCCTAGCAATACGGAGACTAATCCAAGGGAGCAATTGAAGGCAATCACCTTGAGGAGTGGGAAAGAGGTTGAGAGAAATCTCCCTCTAGAGAAGACAAAAGAAGCACCCAAAGTTGAAGAAGTAGGGGGAGAAGCAGCAAAAGAGAAAAAGGTGGCACCACCACCCTACAAATCAAGGATCCCCTACCCTTCGAGGTTGAAGAATGACCAAGACAATGAGCAATACAAGAAATTTCTGGGTATCTTCAAACAATTGCACATCAACATACCATTCACGGAAGCATTAGCCCAAATGCCCAAGTACGCGAAGTTCCTGAAGGACCTCTTATCCAATAAGAGGAAGTTGAAGGAGAGTGCAGCTGTAGTTCTTGATGCTAATTGCTCGTCCATCTTACAAAAGAACATGCCGAGTAAGAGAAAAGATCCTGGGAGTTTCATTATACCTTGCAACATCGGTAATTTGGGTGAAGAGATGGCATTGGCTGATTCGAGGGCAAGCATCAATGTCATGCCCTATACCTTCTTCCAAAACCTAGGCTTGGGTGAGCCTAGACCCACTCGGATGACACTTCAACTTGCAGATCGATCGGTGAGTCATCCGAGGGGAATTATGGAAGATGTCTTGGTGAAAGTAGAAAAGTACATCTTTCCTGTGGACTTTGTTGTGCTTGATGTGGATGAGGATGTTAAAGTACCACTGATTCTTGGGAGGCCGTTCTTGCACACTTCTAAGGCTTTGATACACATGGACGGTTGAGAGCTCACACTTAGAGTTGGAGATGACAAGCTTACCTATTGCCTCGGCGAAGCCATGAGACGTTCTCTCAATTTTGACGACATTCTTTATTATCTTGATGCTACTGATGAGTGTATTGATGAATATGTGCAGGAAATGTTAAACCCGGATCCATATGAAGCATGGCCGGACCAAGATGTGGAGATCGAAGAAGAAGAGGTACTTTCACTTGGTCCAGTCAAGACAGACAACAAGATGGAGAGGGAGCGTATGAAGTAGATGCTTCGGAGGATGAAGAGGTCGAAAAGACGCCACAAGAAGAACCCCAACAAAAAGGGGGATGAGCATTCACGGAGTAAGGGTGCTTCACCTTTCTGTGGTAACAAATTCGACAACTCTCCCTCTACTCTACAAATATTATGTAATGCATGCTTTCAGGTTGTAGGAAAGAGGGTAACTTCTATTCATGAACCTCCGTAAGGTAAGACAGGTACGTCAAGCTAAGTGACGTTAAATAAGCGCTTCTTGGGAGGCAACCCAAGCTTTTACAGTTTTTCTAGGACTTAGCTTAGTTTAGGTTGAATAAGAGTCTTAGTTTTGATGTCCTGAAGTTTTAATGCATGTGCTGCGATTTTTATTGTGGATTGTTGACTTTTTCGTGTGCCTAGATGATTATTGACGAAGTTTGAGTTGGTTGAGTATATTTTCCATGGTATCTGGTCGTGGTTTGATGGTTTTCACAGGCTCCAAACATCGTATTTGTGTTTCTGAATGGCCATGTAGAAATTCCACATGGGCGTGTGTCACCACTTAGGGCTCAGCCAGAGAGGGCACAGGGACGTGTCCATGCCCCTGTGAGTGCCACTGTGCTAAGGCACACGGCCGTGTGGAAATTCCACACGGCCATGTGAAACTCTGCAGAGATAACCCTTCTTCCCGAGAATACACAGGGGCGTGTGTGCACCCCTGTGGCAGAGCTTGTGAAAGGCACACGGCCGTGTGGATTACTTACACGGCCGTGTGGAATACTTAGGGTTTCTCGGGCAAGTCAGAAAGACCACAGGGGTGTGTGGGTGCCCCTATGGCCGGCCTTGTGTTCTTGGCCAGGTTGGGCACACGGGCGTTTGATATTTTTCAGAGACCTTCTGTGTTTTCTCGTGAATCCACAGGGCCATGTACCAGCCCCTGTGGAGCCCCCCTGTGAAGGCACACGGCCATGTGGGTGACTCACACGGCCGTGTGGGGTAGTCCAGAGTGTGAACACAGTGCACACAGGGGCTTGTGATGGCCCCTGTGAACCCTAATTGTAGTGGCACACGGCCCAGAACTTCAAAAAGCCATGCATTTTCTTTTGGAATTAACTCGTAACTTTTGATTTCTCCACTCTAAACCACTCCCCGACCCTCTCCGCCGAATTCTCAATTCTATTCATCCACACCGTCGGTAAGGACTCCAAACACTTTTTCTTCGTCAAAACATGATTTGATTCATTCTTTTCAATTGTTTCACTTATGTCGAGTGATTATAATGCATATAAACATATTTACAATGAAATTATAGTGAATTGTGATGTAAAATTGAAATTTTGAGACCCACGGCCATGAGGCTTTGTCCGGCAGAAGCTCCACACGGGCGTGTGGATTAATGCCGATTATGTTCTTGAACTGTTTTTAACTATTTTCTTTTGCAACCTTGCAGAGATGTCTTCTAGGGCCAAGAAGCAAGTGGGGAAGTGGCCCCATGAGCCTACCCCACCCCCTGAGGAGATGGAGTTTGATTTACCGGACCACAGGGAAAGATTTAAGAGACTTGCGAAACTCCGCTTTGGACATACACATTACTTAGACTTGAACAACGTCAAAGAGATATAAGGGCGACAGAGCATCATAGATGAGACCGAGGGGATGCTCGCCGTCGGTAGATGGAGCCGTCTATTATCCATTCGAGAGCAAGCTATCAGATTACTCATACTCGAGGTCTTATCGACCTTTGAGTTCGACCGAGGCTATGATAGCTTTATAGATACTGGTTCCATTCATTTCCGTTCACTCGGTCGGCACTTTACCATGAGTGTGACCCAGTTTTCGATTGGGATGGGCCTCTATGACGAGGCATTCACAGAGACAGAGGAGTATGCGCTGCTACCTACAGACTATCCGGGTACCCTAACCCCCCAGCGCGTATACAGTAGATTATGTGGTCAGGGACAGTACGAGCCAGGGGCGTCCAAGGCCACATGCTTGACCAAGGCTTCGTACAGATGCATCCATGCTATTCTGAGCCGATCAGTGAGCGGTAGGGGAGACAGTACCGGGTTCTTGAGCCGCAAGAAGCTCCTATACTTACATTCTTGAGCCACTTCACCTGGGGCACATCTTAGCAGAGTATATTCGCCATCAGGGCCAGTACCCTAGGGTCGGAGTTATCTTCGCAAGCCCATACATCACCCGATTGATTATTGGGTTAGGGCTCAGAGATGGAGTTCGGGGGGTCGAGAAGATCAGTACACCAGCTCCGCTTAGCATTGAGACAATGAGACAGATCAGGATGGTCCGCAAAGCAGGACCAAGAGTCTACACGTGGATCATTCCCCTGTCAGATCAGGCCAAGGGACTCCAGGTAGCTTTAGAGACACCCCCAGCAGATACAGAGGCACAGGCACCACCCACAGCACTAGAGCCACCTCCGGTGCGCATGTTCTTGCCCTCTTGAGGGCAGGATAGACCGGAGCGCCTCGAGAGCGCCGTGGTGTTATACAGACTGAGTTGGTCGAGCTTAGGGCGACACAGGCTGTGTAGCACTCAGAGACGATGGCATGGTTTGACCTTATACAGAGATTCCTTGAGCAGGCCATGTCGTCGCCATTTGTGGTCCGCCCTCGAGCCTCCACACCACTACCACCGTCTCCAGCCACAGCAGCAGATCCACCGGCATCCACTGCAGAGCCTTTGATAAGTGCTCGTGTTATAGTAATGCGAAGCGTTATTATCTTGCAATGAGAATTAATTTAATCAGATTTTATCACTAAAAAGTGTGCATTTGTTTACTTTTGTGCATTGAAGGGTTGTGGAGAAGATCTAGAGAAAAAGAAGGAAGAATAGGTTATGTTCGCCGTTGTTGAGGAGTTCTCGGACCAAGCAAGGAACAAGGCACGAGTCTAGACTTATGGGTGTGTGCCAACCTCCATTGGAGGGGCACAAGGGCAGTCACACTCACAAAAGTCTATAACTCGTGTAGCATTGGAGAACTTCGCCAATGAAGAGAAATGAAGTAATCGACATAATCTACCGTTGATTGTGTGCCCAATTCAACGGCCTCGATGAAGAACGATGGATTCGGGAGTATTTCGGAGAAGTACTGTAGCAGGCACTGTAGCAAAACACTGTAGATAAATACTGTAGCAGCTGCTGTTCACATTCTGCCGAAATTCAGAATTCCAGAGAGTTCACACAGGCGTGTGGAAATTCCACACGGCCGTATGAATTAATTTTCCAGCAAGCCAGAGAGTTCACACGGGCAGAAACACTGTAGCAGAAACACTGTTCACATGTGCCGAGAAATCACGATTCCAGAATTTCCACATGGCCGTGTGGAATTAACACACGGGCGTGTGGAATTTCTGGATTTTCACAGAAGTCCGATTTCAGCCCGAATTCAGCCCGATTTCAGCCTATAAATAGCCCGTTTTCATATCTATTTGGGGACCCTTCTCTTCTATCACTTGGATATCTTTTGGGGGGCTTTCGGCTAGGGTTTGGAGAGGTTCTTGGAGGTCTTTGGAGGCGATTAAACGGCATCGACATCGACATCCTTTGGAAGAAAGCTATTGGGGAAGCTCTCATCGGCATTGATTTGGCGAGGTGTGCCTTAGGCTTGACAAGGGATTCGTTGGAGAAGACACGCGACTACACAAGACCATCGATACGATCTACAAGGGGGTTTTCTTTATGGCTTTCATGCATATGTTCTTAAACTATTTATTGACTTTGTATTGCTCCATGGAGAGCTAAACCCTAGTGGGTATTCGGACTTGTAAACCCTAGGATGATATTGTTTCTATGACTTTTATTATGCTTTCTTAATTTAATGTTCTATTATTGAGTTCCAATCTTGCATGACGATTGTATGAGATTTTCCCTTAGCCGTGACACTAGGGTTGAGAATCTATTAGGTTATCCTTTGAGGGTGTGACAACCTCTATAGGATTAGACTACACAAGGTTGGAGAGGGTTGAGAGGGAGAGTTGTGAGGTAGCGATGTACCCCTTTCCCCCCCGGTGTGGTTTCTCCCTACCTCTGTTTCCTTGATTCATTAGCGGTCGAGATAGAGTGAAGTGCTAGGTAGATAAACTCCCCTGGGGCTTAGTTACGCGAGTAACAGAGTGAAGGGTTGAAGTGAATCCTACGCACTGGGGCTTAATCTAGACTAGGGTTCTGATAAGTGCTTGTATTATAGTATCGCGAAGCGCTATTATCTTACATTAAGCATACCTTTTATCAGATTTTATCACTAAATGTGTGCATTTGTGTTCTCTTGTGCATTGAAGGTATTGTGGAGCCTAATTGGAGAAGAAGAATGAAATTAGGTCGCGTTTGCCAATGTTGAGATGTTCTCGGACCAAGCAAGGAACGAAGCACGTATTTGGACTTGTGGATGTGTGCCAACCTCCTTTGGAGGGGCACAAAGGCAGTCACATTCACAACAAGTCCAATCCGTGTTACTTAGGAGAATTTCGCGAAAGAAGAAGACTTGAAGCAATCGGCGCGACCTACCGTTGCTTGTGTGCCCAAGTAATGGCCTCGATGAAGAACAATGGACCCGGGAGGCGTTTCGGCAAGTTACCAAGCCTGTTCAGCTGAAGACCAGTGTTCCAGAGAAGTCACACGGGCGTGTGGAAATTCCACACGGCCGTGTGTTTTGCAATTTCAGCCATCCAGTGAAGACACACGGGCGTGTGGAAATTCCACACGGCCGTGTGAAATTAATTTTTCAGCCGAGACAGAAGCTTCACACGGGCGTGTGGATATTCCACACGGCCGTGTGAAGCCCCCGATAAGTCCAATTTTAAAGCCGCGATTCAACATTATAAAAGGGGATTTTTGCAACCTTTTGGGGGATCTTGGAACGGAACTTTTCCCCAACTTTCTGGAGTGCGGCTAGGGTTTCGGAGAGGGTTTCGTGGAGGTTCTAGCACATCGTCGGCATCGATTCCGAGGTTCGACGTTTGCACAAGACCACGGCCACACCAACTTCGAGGGGGTTTTCATCTATGTCTATGTTTTATGCTTTAATTTTCACATTGATGAACATGTATAGCTCTATGAGGAGCTAAACCCCTCGCGGGGTATTCGGACTTGTAAACTTTAGGGTTCTTATGTTTCTTTGACATTGATTATTATGCTTTCCATCGTTGATGAATAAATTGAGTTTTAATCTTAATTATCTCTTGATATTATTTTCCCTTAAACGTGACATTAGGGTTGAGAGCAATCTAGGTTTTCCTTTGGAGGTGTGACAACTCCTATAGGATTAGACTACTTAAGATTAAAGAGGGTTGAGAGGGAGAGTTGTGAGGTAGCAATGTACCCCTTTCCCTTCCGATGTGATTTCTCCCTACCTCCGATTCCTTGATTTAATAGCGGTCGAAATAGAGTAAAGCAATAGGTAGATAAACTCCCCTAGGGCTTAATTGCGCAAGCAATAGAGTGAAGGGTTGTAGTGAATCCTATATGCTGGGGCTTAATCTAGACTAGGGTTCTTCCACCTGGACCAAAGGGTTAGAACTATTTTTGTAGGAACAGGTTTAATCACTAGGAATCCCTAGAGCATAATGCAATCCCATATAGTGTGAGGTTTAGGTAGATGAACTCCCCTGGGGCTTAATCATCTAGGTGACAGAGCGAAGGGTGTTGTGAATCCTAATACCAAGGCATAGCGTTGGGGTTAGTCACGGTTGTCCTTAGGTTTGGGACCGTGAGTCTTAGGATTTCCTCGACTTAATTGACATCAATAGGAGAGTATAATATCATAGTCTTGCACTTGAAACATAGATCCTAGAGGTAGCTTGTCCGGATACCCCCTTTTACTCATTGCAAGTCCTTCTCGATTTTCCTATTTGCACCTCTTACTTTCATCCTTCTATTTAGTTTATTGCTTTGCATTATTTTTCACTCATCAATCCTATTATCGTTTCCCGTATTTCGCATAGCTTAATTAGTGAAACCTTATATTCTATCTCCCTATTCCCTGTGGATTCGACTACCTTCTCACCAAGGTAAATTTATTACTTCGACAAGGCCGTGCACTTGCGGTACACACGCAAAAGGTCGTGTGAAGTTTTTCAGAGACCTTTTGTGTTCTCCCGAGACTCCACAGGGCCGTGTACCAGCCCCTGTGGATATCTTTGTGAAGGCACACGGCCGTGTGGAATTAACACACGGCCGTGTGGGGTAGTCAGAGAACAAACAGAATGCACACAGGGGCGTGGGTTGGCCCCTGTGAACCCTAATTTGAGAGGCACACGGGCGTGTGGAATCGTGACACGGCCGTGTGAATCCCCAGAACTCCAAAAGCCGCGCGATTCCTTTTGGTTTTCACTTGTGCCTCTTCTATTTCCATTCTAAACTCTTCTCCTACCCTCTCCACTAGTTCGCCAACCATCTCAGAGGATTTTTGAGGCATTTTATTGGAGTTTTCCGGCCGATTCTTAGTATTTCTTCATCCACTCCGTCGGTAAGAACTTCAAAGCCTTTTTCTTCGTCGATTCTCAATTTAATTCGTTCTTTTGATGATTTCGCCTTTATTAATTGATTTATGAGTATGCAATGTTGCTTAAGAATGAATTAAAGCGAATTAGATTGTAAATTTTGAATTTTTTTTAACCCACGGCCGTTATACTCTGTCCGCCCGATGATCCACACGGGCGTGTGGAATTAACACACGGGCGTGTGGATTTCTGCAGATTGGTTATTTTGAACTGATTTTGATTGTTTTCTTTTCCAATCTTACAGGAATGTCTTCTAGACCCAAGAAGTCGGCTGGGAAGCGACCCCGTGAGCCCACACCCCCTCCAGAGGAGACAGAGTTCAGTATACCTGAGCACCAGACCAGGTTTGATAGATTATCCCCACTCCGTTCCGGACAGTCACGATACCCCGACCTGAGCATTATCAGAGAGATCCAGGGGGGTGACGGTATTGCCGAGGAGGTTGAGGAGCTACTTTCGGTGGGTGGCTGGAGGAGATTATTGAGGATTAGAGACCCAGCCATTCGAGGGGTGACACTGGAGTTCCTGGCTTCATTTGAGTTTGACAGGTCATACAGGGATTTTTCCACTCCTGATACCATTCAGTTCAGGGTATTAGGCCAGCATTTCAGCTTCAGCTTGACCCAGTTTTCGATCCATCTGGGACTATACGATGAGGCCTATACACAGACCGAGGAGTACAGAGATCTTCCTACAGACTACCCGGGCAATCTTACCCCGCAGAGGGCATACAGAGATTTGTGCGGAGAAGGCCAGTATGAGCCAGGAATCTCAAAGGCCACGTGCTTGTCTCGCCCGGCCTACAGATACTTACATGCCATTCTTAGTAGATCAGTGAGTGGCCGAGGTGATAGTACTGGGGTTCTGAGTCGCCAGGAGCTTCTTTATCTATATTCGATGGCTCAGAGGGTATCACTCCACTTAGGGCACATCTTAGCAGAGTATTTGCGCCATCAAGGCCAGTACCCTAGGGTTGGAGTGATCTTTTCAGGACCCTACATTTCGAGACTCCTGATAGGGATGAGTCTCAGAGACGGAGTACGAGGGGCAGAGAAGACCAGTATACCAATCCCTCTGGGCACAGATACACTGAGGATGATGGGGATGATCCGCAGGACAGGGCCAGGAGTATATACATGGACCATTCCCCAGACAGCGCAGGCCGAGGGCTCCCGGGCAGCATTGGAGCCACCCCCGCAGGACACAGAGACAGGGGCAGAGGCTGAGGTACCCCCCACCGCACCGGAGCCACCTCCGGTGCGGATGTTTTCACCGTCTCGAGGCCAGGACAGACTGGAGCGCCTCGAGAGCGCAGTGGGGATCCTACAGATCGAGGTGGCTGAGGTTAGGGCCACACAGATTTCACAGCACCAGGAGGTGATGGCGCAGTTCCAGAGCTTACGACAGACCTTCGAG
Organism: Dioscorea alata; assembly: GCA_020875875.1. NCBI lineage: Eukaryota > Viridiplantae > Streptophyta > Magnoliopsida > Dioscoreales > Dioscoreaceae > Dioscorea > Dioscorea alata. Next base: position 16,617,500 of record CM037020.1, on the reverse strand, counting down.
CAGATTGCCTCCTCCTCCTTCGTGGTCCGACCTCGAGTTTCCACTCCACCACCTCCATCTCCCGCATCACCAGCAGATCCACCTGCACCGACATCAGCCGATCCACCAGCAGATACAGAGCCTCCAGCAGCACCAGAGGCCACCACTCAGGACACCGACGCTGAGGCGTCCTAGATTTTAGATTCTTTTCTTTTATTTGTCATTCTGTATATCTTTACTTTATTTTGGACTTGTAGTACTCAGAAGGGATTTTCCCTCTGAGTATAGCTTTTATTTTGCTTTTTATTTTGTCTCGAGTTGTATTCATTGCTTTACATTTTATATACTCGAGTTTTATTGAGCTTTACTGAACCCTCGTTTATGTGTGCGCAGATGGTCTTGGATGTAAGGATTTTGAGGAATAGTCATTGACACGGTCATGGGATCGTGTGTGCTCTACAAACCATTGAGACTCATCTCTCAATGACCTAGCTCCATCAAATGCAACACTTGGAGTTCAGGGGAGTAATGTTTCAATTGCGACTTCCACACTAGTTGCTTTTATCGTTTTCACTTATTATTGTGCTTCTACGCGTACATTGAGGACAATGTACATCTTAAGTGTGGGGGGGAGTTCACATTGCACACACCTTTACTTGTGCGCTCAATTGTTTATGCTAATGTAGCCTATGGCGGTTCACCTTAGTTGCAACGGTTGTATTCTTAGAGTTTAGGAGAATTTTTAACATTGTATCCTATCATGCTCTAGTTCCACTTAAATTTTAGGGGATTTTTGCTCGATTACACCCTATTGCACTACTCACTCTTGAAATCTTTTGGAAACTCGATCTTGAAGTTTTAAAGGACAAATTTATCATCGTTCTTAGTTTTACTTTGGAAAATGCATATATATATAAAAAAAAAAAAAAAGAGAAAAAGAATAATGAAAATGAAAAGAAAAATGTGAGTTTGTGAATAGTTGCTTTCTTTTATGTATGCATTTGAGGTGGAAAGAGCTACCACCCATGAAGTATGTAGCTACTCTCATAAGTCGGATACAAGTTATGCCCTAATGAGAGAAAGAGCTATCTCATGGGATGCGTGAAAGCTACTACCCCGGTAGAAAGAGCTACCTCCTCGAAAGAGTGAAAGCCACCTTTGGCGGCCGCCTAGGAAAGGGCTACCTTCGAGGATGTGTGAAGCTACTACTTCCTCTCTTAATTTTTTTTCGTTCGTAAATAAGTCTTTGTAAATAAGAGTTTGAGGAGTACTCGTTGGTTCTCTTGAGTGAAGTCGCACACACTAACACGTTTTCGAGTTGTTATCCTTTTTAATTCATGTTTTTAGCTAGAGCATTGATAACCTTATGCAATGTTTTGATTTCCCCTTACTTGTAGAATGCTTCTTTTGCACTTTTGGTGAACCTAAGGCCAAGCACTTTCAATTGTTCTTCCCAAGTACTTTCACGTTTTATTTTTGCTTGAGGACAAGCAAAAGCTTAAGTGTGGGGGAGTTTGATAAGTGCTTGTGTTATAGTATCGCGAAGCGCTATTATCTTACATTAAGCATACCTTTTATCAGATTTTATCACTAAATGTGTGCATTTGTGTTCTCTTGTGCATTGAAGGTATTGTGGAGCCTAATTGGAGAAGAAGAATGAAATTAGGTCGCGTTTGCCAATGTTGAGATGTTCTCGGACCAAGCAAGGAACGAAGCACGTATTTGGACTTGTGGATGTGTGCCAACCTCCTTTGGAGGGGCACAAAGGCAGTCACATTCACAACAAGTCCAATCCGTGTTACTTAGGAGAATTTCGCGAAAGAAGAAGACTTGAAGCAATCGGCGCGACCTACCGTTGCTTGTGTGCCCAAGTAATGGCCTCGATGAAGAACAATGGACCCGGGAGGCGTTTCGGCAAGTTACCAAGCCTGTTCAGCTGAAGACCAGTGTTCCAGAGAAGTCACACGGGCGTGTGGAAATTCCACACGGCCGTGTGTTTTGCAATTTCAGCCATCCAGTGAAGACACACGGGCGTGTGGAAATTCCACACGGCCGTGTGAAATTAATTTTTCAGCCGAGACAGAAGCTTCACACGGGCGTGTGGATATTCCACACGGCCGTGTGAAGCCCCCGATAAGTCCAATTTTAAAGCCGCGATTCAACATTATAAAAGGGGATTTTTGCAACCTTTTGGGTGATCTTGGAACGGAACTTTTCCCCAACTTTCTGGAGTGCGGCTAGGGTTTCGGAGAGGGTTTCGTGGAGGTTCTAGCACATCGTCGGCATCGATTCCGAGGTTCGACGTTTGCACAAGACCACGGCCACACCAACTTCGAGGGGGTTTTCATCTATGTCTATGTTTTATGCTTTAATTTTCACATTGATGAACATGTATAGCTCTATGAGGAGCTAAACCCCTCGCGGGGTATTCGGACTTGTAAACTTTAGGGTTCTTATGTTTCTTTGACATTGATTATTATGCTTTCCATCGTTGATGAATAAATTGAGTTTTAATCTTAATTATCTCTTGATATTGTTTTCCCTTAAACGTGACATTAGGGTTGAGAGCAATCTAGGTTTTCCTTTGGAGGTGTGACAACTCCTATAGGATTAGACTACTTAAGATTAAAGAGGGTTGAGAGGGAGAGTTGTGAGGTAGCAATGTACCCCTTTCCCTTCCGATGTGATTTCTCCCTACCTCCGATTCCTTGATTTAATAGCGGTCGAAATAGAGTAAAGCAATAGGTAGATAAACTCCCCTAGGGCTTAATTGCGCAAGCAATAGAGTGAAGGGTTGTAGTGAATCCTATATGCTGGGGCTTAATCTAGACTAGGGTTCTTCCACCTGGACCAAAGGGTTAGAACTATTTTTGTAGGAACAGGTTTAATCACTAGGAATCCCTAGAGCATAATGCAATCCCATATAGTGTGAGGTTTAGGTAGATGGACTCCCCTGGGGCTTAATCATCTAGGTGACAGAGCGAAGGGTGTTGTGAATCCTAATACCAAGGCATAGCGTTGGGGTTAGTCACGGTTGTCCTTAGGTTTGGGACCGTGAGTCTTAGGATTTCCTCGACTTAATTGACATCAATAGGAGAGTATAATATCATAGTCTTGCACTTGAAACATAGATCCTAGAGGTAGCTTGTCCGGATACCCCCTTTTACTCATTGCAAGTCCTTCTCGATTTTCCTATTTGCACCTCTTACTTTCATCCTTCTATTTAGTTTATTGCTTTGCATTATTTTTCACTCATCAATCCTATTATCGTTTCCCGTATTTCGCATAGCTTAATTAGTGAAACCTTATATTCTATCTCCCTATTCCCTGTGGATTCGACTACCTTCTCACCAAGGTAAATTTATTACTTCGACAAGGCCGTGCACTTGCGGTACACACGCAAAAGGTCGTGTCAGGTTCTTCCACCTGGACCAAAGGGTTAGAACTACACATAGGAACAGGTTTTACCACTAGGAGTCCCTAGAACTTAATGCAATCCCACGTAGTGTGAGGCTTAGGTAGATATACTCCTCTAGGGCTTAGTTGACAGGTCAACGAGAGTCAAGAGTCGTAGTGAATCCTAATGCCGGGGCATAGTGTTGGGGTTAGACACGGTTGACCTTAGGTTTGGGACCGTGTGTTTAAGGATATCCTCGACTCAATTAGACATCAATTAGAGGGTATAATACTAGTCTTGCACTAGAAGCATTAATCTTAGGGGGAGCTTTGTCCGGGTACCCCATCTTTATATCGATTACCTCTCCTACCCTCATTATTCTTCTTGTACTCTTTTATTTTCTTTTACATCTATATATAAATACTTTTCTCATCATCGATTCCCATCATAGCTAAATAGCGATTAACACTTGTTTCTAAACACTATTCCCTATGGATTCGACTACCCACTCACCGGGGTAACTTTTATTACTTCGACAAGGCCGTGCACTTGCGGTACGCACGCAAAAGGTCGTGTCAGCCTCCAGCAGCACCAGAGGCTCCACAGCAGGACACTGATGCTGAGGCGTCGTAGTTTTATTTTACTTTTTATTTTGATGTACTTTTTATTATATTTTGGAGTTGTAGCACTGAGAAAGGATCATCCTTATGAGTTTATCCCTTATTTTGTTTTCTCTTTTATCACGAGTTGTATTCATTACTTTAACTATTGAGCTATACTGAACCCTTGTGTGTGTGTGTGCACAGATGGTCTTGGATGAAAGGAATCTAAGGAATAGTCATAGGCATGGTCATGAGACCGTGTGTGCTTCACAACCCATTGGGACTCAACTCTGAATGCACTTAGCTCCATCAAACGCAACACTTGGAGTTCAGGGGAGTAATGTTTCAATTACCTACTTCCACACTAATTGTTTTACAATTCTACACTTTTATTGTGCTTGCATGCGTACATTGGGGACAATGTACATCTTAAGTGTGCGGGGGAGTTCACATTGCACACACCTTTACTTGTGCGTTTAATTGCTTATGCTCATGTAGCCTCTGGCGGTTCACCTTAGTTGCAACGGTTGTATTCTTAGAGTTTAGGAGAATTTTTAGCATTGTGTCCTATCATGCTCTAGTGTCTACTTGAATTTTTAGGGAATTTTTGCTCGATTATCTTATATTGCACAACTTACTCTTGGAATCTTTTGGAAACTCAATCTTGAAGTTTTTAAGGACAAGCTTATCATCGTTCTTAGTTTTACTTTGGAAAATGCATATATAAAAAAACAAAAAAAATATATGAAAAAGATGGAAAAAATGAAAAAAAATAAAAATAAAAAAATATATATATATGAGTTGTGAATATTTGCTTTGTTATATGCATTTGGGGTGGAAAGAGCTACTACCTATGAAGTATGTAGCTACTCTCATAAGTCGGATAAAAGTTATGCCCTAATGAGAGAAAGAGCTATCTCATGGGATGCGTGAAAGCTACTACCCCGATAGAAAGAGCTACGTCCTCGAAAGTGTGAAAGCCACCTTTGGCGGCCGCCTAGGAAAGGACTACCTTCAAGGATGTGTGAAGCTACTACTTCCTTCCCTTTTTAGTTTTGTTTTTGTATATAAATAAGTCCTTTCTAACAAAAGTTTGAGGAGTACTCGTTAGTTCTCTTGAGTGAAATCGCACACACTAACACATTTTCGAATTTTTATCCTTTTTGATTCGAGTTTTTAGCTAGAGCATTGGTAACCTTATGCAATGTTTTGATTTCCCCTTACTTATAGAATGCCTCTTTTTCATACCTTGGGTGAACCTAAGGCCAAGCACTTTCAATTGTTCTTCCCAAGTACTTTCACGTTCTATTTTGCTTGAGGACAAGCAAAAGCTTAAGTGTGGGGGGATTTGATAAGTGCTCGTGTTCTAGTAATGCGAAGCGTTATTATCTTGCAATGGGCATTAATTTAATCAGATTTTATCACTAAAAAGTGTGCATTTGTTTACTTTTGTGCATTGCAGGGTTGTGAAGATAAAGTGAAGGAAAGGAACGAAGTTAGATCGTGTTCACCATTATTGGGAAGATTCTTAGACTAAGCAAGGAGCACGGCATGAGTAGAGACTTGTGAGTGTGTGCCAACATCCTTTGGAGGGGCACAAAGGCAGTCACATTCACAATAAGTCTAACTCATGCTAACAAGGACAACTTTACCAATTAGGAGATTTGAAGCAATCGGCACGATCTACCGTTGATTGTGTACGCAATTCAACGGCCTCAATGAAGAACGACGAATTCGGGAGTGTTTCGGGACAATTACTGCAGCAAGTTACAGTAGCAAAAAAACTGTAGCAAGCTACTGTTCAGCTTCGGCCGAAATTCAGAATTCCAGAGAATTCACACGGGCGTGTGGAAATTCCACACGGCCGTGTGAATTAATTTTCCAGCAAGCCAAAGAATTAACACAACCGTGTGGAGATTCCACACGGCCGTGTGAATTAATTTTCCAGCAAGCCAGAAACTTCACACGCCCGTATGGAAATTCAACACGGCCGTGTGAAGTCCGGATAAATCCGATTTTAAAGCCGCACTCAACAATATAAAGAGCGATTTTGGAGACTTTTAAAATCTCTTTTAACCTATCTTTCTCCCGAACTTCTGGAGAGTGCGGCTAGGGTTTTGGAGAGGATTTCGTGGAGGTTTAGAGCGCGTCATCGGCATCGTTACCGACGTTTGGCGGCCGCACAAGACCACGGCCACACCATACGCAAGGGGGTTTTCATCGATGTCTTTACTTTGTGCTTTCTTTCATACTTTGATGAACATGTATAGCTCCATGAGGAGCTAAACCCCTTGTGGGTATTCGGGCTTGTAAACTCTAGGGTTAATATGCTTCTTTGACATTGTTATTATGCTTTTCCATTATTGATGAATAAAAATTTAGTTTCAATCATAATTTCATCTTGATATTGTTTTCCCTTAGATGTGACACTAGGGTTGAGAGCAATCTAGGTTATCCTTTAGAGGTGTGACAACTCCTATAGGGTTAGACTACTTAAGATTGGAGAGTGTTGAGAGGGAGAGTTGTGAGGTAGCGATGTATCCCCTTTCCCCTCCGGTGTGATTTCTCCCTACCTCCGTTTCCTTGGTTAATTAGAGGTTGAGATAGAGTGAAGTGGTAGGTAGATAAACTCCCATGGGGCTTAGTTACGCAAGTAACAGAGTGAAGGGTTGAAGTGAATCCTACGCACTGGGGCTAAATCGAGACTAGGGTTCTTCCACCTGGACCAAAGGGTTAGAACTACACATAGGAACAGGTTTTACCACTAGGAGTCCCTAGAACTTAATGCAATCCCACGTAGTGTGAGGTTTAGGTACATATACTCCACTGGGGCCTAGTCGTGCAAGCGATAGAGTGAAGGGTCGATGTGAATCCTAATACCGGGGCATAATGATGGGGTTAGTCACGGTTGTCCTTAGGTTTGGGACCGTGAGTCTAAAGATTTCCTCGACTCAATTAACATCAATAGGAAAGTATAATAGCATAGTCTTACACTAGAAGCATAGATCCTAGAGGTAGCTTGTCCAGATACCCCACTTCATCCATTTCTAGATCCTCTCTAGTCTCTTTTACTTGCACTTTCTCATCTTCCATCTTTTTATTCAATTACTTGTCTTTTATTATAATTGCTTCCATAAGTCACTCATTGATCCTATTATTACTTTTCCATACTCCACATAGCTTAAATAGTGAAATCTCGTATTCTAATTCCCTATTCCCTGTGGATTCGACTAGCCACTCGCCAGGGTATTTTATTACTTCGACAAACCCATGCACTTACGGGATACACACGCAAGGGGTCGTGTCAAAGTTCAATGTAATGGTTGGTCTAATTTCTCAACTGATCAACTAGAGTTTTCCCAAGTTCTCCAATTTATTGTGTGAAACATAGTGGCTTATAGTTCGCAGGGCATCTCAGCCTTTGCCTTGATAGAACGCCTATATTATTTGCAAGCAGAGAATCATTGAGTGAACAGGATGACCATGTGCTTTTTCATTAATTTGTTTAAATCTTTGTAATATGAACCCTACAAAGGTTACACCATGACCATCCATGCATGAGGAACCATATCTGGAAAAATAATGATGGGAATATATATATATATATTCTGTAGTAAGGAGAAAAGACCTCGGACCAGAAGATAGGAGACATCACAGAGGCTTCTTGTTTGCATACTTGTGCGGGAGAGAATCAACTATGTTGACATCATATTTGGTTTAATCAATGAAGACCTTCCAATCAAATATATCTTTCAATTCGCTGAATAATTCAACTTTGAAAGAGGTTGGATGTTAGTTCTTCAAATAATAAAAACAGTTCTTTCAGAAAGCGAAAGAAGAACAAGTTTTGCAAACATGATTTTGTTGGAGTTAGGACTTATCAGAGCCTTCACTATAGCAACCAGAAGTAGCATGTATCTATAACAGGGCAATTCGACTATGTAAGAGCTTTGGAATTGGAAGCGGATAAGACTCAAAGCTACTTAGCATGTTGTGCTTTTTTTCCAGTTTGTCTAGATGCTTTAGTTACTTTCTCTATATTGGTGTTTTGTCTACTTTAGAATGTATGTTTGTGAGTTGCTTGGTTAGCATGCATATCAGTTGTTTGTTTAAATGTTTGAACAATCTTTAGAAGGAAATGAGAGCAAGTTCGAGTTTCCAATGAATACATTATCTTCTTCTGTCAATGCTAAAGTGATTTTGATTCTTTGTTCAGGTGATTGTTTGTCAATTGAAAGAGATCACAATCCTATCAGTGGTATCAGAGATATTGGAAAATGTCATGTTCTTCAAGTGCTAAGGATGCTAATGTTCCTTCTTCAAAGGTGATAACTACAATTTTTGGAGCTTGATGATGAAGACAATGTTTCACTCAAAAGATTTGTGGAAGCTTATTTAGAAAGGCTTCAATGAGGAAGGAGATGCAACCAGAATTTACAAAAGTTTAAAAAAGGATGCAAAGGCTTTGTACCTGATTCAGCAAGCTATGGATCCAAGAATACTTGTGAGGATATATGAAGCCAAAACTGCTAAGGAAGCTTGGGACATCATCAAGACTGAATTTCATGGAGATTTAGACAACACCACAATTCAATTGCATTCTCTTTATCTGGAATTTGATGCAATTAAGATGAAACAAGGTGTGTGTGTTCAAGACTTTGTAACCCGGGTCTTGGATATAGTTTATCAAATTCGTATGATGAAGGAAGAGCTTCCCCAAAAGTCTGTGGTTTCTAAAATCCTTAGATTTTCCTTAGTTGTTCATTCCATCATTGAGGCAAAGGATCTAAACGCATTGATAGTTGAGCAACTTAGTAATTCTTTGAAGAATCATGAATCAATTCTCAACATTGAAAGCAATCATAATGAAGTAGAAAAGGCCATGCATGCTGGTAAAGGTTCAACATAATTTAGTGAACATCCTCACTGATGTGGAAGTGGTCGAGGTCGCCATTTTCCCAGGGGTAGAGGTCGCGGACGTTGGCATGGAAGAAGCATAGAGTCTGCTAGAGTTAAATCATCTCATCAGGTGGGCAACAACAAGTAACACAAAGGAATACAATGCTATGTATTTAAAAAGTATGGGCATGTTAAAGCCTAGTGCTGGTATAGAAATAAAAAAGGAAATGTTGTAAAATAAACAAAAGAAAAAGAAGAGGAAGAGGTTGCATTCATGGCAGCAGTTGATGATATAAAAGAAAATGGAGGTACTTGGCTTGCTGACAGTGGATGCTCCAACCACATGTTAGGAGACAGAATGTTGTTCCAAAGCATTCGAGCCACTCCAAAGCATTCAATTAAACTTGACAATGGTAAGGCTTTCCAAGTGGAAGGGATAGGCAAAGTTTCTTTTCGATCAAGTAATGTCAAGATTACAACTTTGAATGATGTCCAATTTGTAACACACTTAGCTCACATCTTGCTAAGTCTTGGACAACTGATGACATCAGGATATGCAGTGGAATTCACACGAGGTGAATGTATTATCAAAGAAGAAAATTCTGAAACAATTGTTGCTCAAGTGCCGATGACTACATATAGGTTGTTTCCATTTGATGAAGATGGCGTTCATTATGTAAATGTTGCTCAAGATGCAAGTGATAAATCAGAACTTTGGTACAGAAGATTCGGGCACTTGAACATCAAGAGTTTGAAGAAATTAATTGATCATCAAATGTTGTCAGGTCTCCTATATATTATTGAAATAGCAGATGTGAAGTCTGTTCTTTGCGGTAACAAATAAGGCTGATAATGGGGTAGGGCGTGGAAAGGGAGAGGAATCCCCGTTCCCATCCCCGCCTCCCCGACGGGGGGATTTATCTCCCCGTCCCCGTCCCCACGGGGATCCCCACAGGGATCCCTATAAACCTATAAGCTTTGATGTTTAAAAAAAAAATTAATACTAATAGTCTAATACACATTAACACACATGAAAAACATAAAAATCATTCAAAACAAAACTCAACAAACTAACATATAAAAATCTACAAAAACAAAATACTCCAAATGTTTAACAGTATAGAGCAAAACATGAAATTTAGAATTCATACGAGTACAATACTACAACCTAAGAAAAGTCCAATACTCCAAATGTTGAATATAAAGCCTCCTTGTTTTAGGATTTCATAACAGCTTCCTTTGTGTAGTTCAAAGAGCCAATCAAGTCCATTGACACATGACACAATCTAAAACCTACACAAATTCAATCAAATTAGAAAAATAATAAAGATATAAGGAAATCACATAGCAAATTTAATCAAATTTAAAAAACAAGATCTAGTCTTCTAGTAAAACCATAATCAACTTACCATTAATTTGTTAAACACAAAAACCAACACCGCACTTATCAACTCATAAAATAATTTGTGCTTCCATCCTTATGATGAACATTAACCTAAAATATAAATCAAGCAAAAACTAAATTCTATTAAAAAGTCAACGTACATAACATTTAAATATTGAATATTTACATGTTTACCTCTTCAACCACCACATCCATATCATCACTAATTGTGTAACATTTAGAATGATCGGTTGTTGAATTAGAATCTAAAAAAAAAAGAAATATTTATTAGATCAATCTATTTTGAGCTATAATAATAAAAGTAAAGTCATTCATTAAATTATATAATAGTTATATATTATTTTCCCTCTTTACATGCCTTTCATATGAGTCCATAACCAATTATCTGCACACATTAATGCTTCAAGTGTGTCAGGATGAAGGCTACTACGGTGTGGACTCACAATTCTTCCACTCATACTGAAAGCCGACTTTGAAGCCATAGTAGACACATGAATTGCCAAAATATCTCTAGCAATTAATTGTAGTGTAGGATACTTAAGTGTCGTTCTCCACCAACTTAAAATATCAAAATCACATTTTCTTAGTATCAAACGCTCTTCCAAATAATGATCAAATTCTGTATTGACAGTCTCCTTCTCAGTCTCAATAGAAGTAACAAATAAGTCTAAATTAGTCATTGATTCTGACTCTTCCCTCAATGCCGATTGGGTAGGATTATCTTTTGATGACTCAAAACAACAACCATATCCACTAATGTTGAACTTTGCTGAATATTCAAAAATTAAATGATAATAAATCTTTTGAATTCTATCAATTTCCATCTTTGCCACTTCATCAGCATAAATAAGAGGGCAATAATACTCCAATAGCTTTAACTTGTACCGAGGATCCAAAAAAATTGCTACACCCAAATACCATGTATTTGAGTCCAGTATTTATCAAAATTTTCCTTCATTTTTGATGCCATAGCTTGAATATGAGGTTTCCCATAATTAATCCACTGCTTCAATGCTAATTTAATATCAGAAATCTGGGAAAATAATATATTAGCAGTAAGGTACTTAGTTCCAGAAAATGACTTTGTGATAGCATGAAACATTTTTAGTTTGTCACAAATTTCTTTAGCGATTTCCCACTCTTAATCCAATGGGACACATTTGTAAAGAGGCTCCTTTTGCTTCAAGCATTTAAAAACATCCTTGTAACAAATAGCAACATTAAGCATAAAGTATATATAATTCCATCTTGTCTTGCAATCTAAAATTAATTTTTTAGTGCAAGAAACTTTCAACTGCTGAGTTATTTCTTCAAACTTCTTATTTCTTTTGGGTGTTGCACTCCAAAAAGCAACATTTTCATGAACTTTTTCAATAGCTTAAAAAATAACCTCCAAGCCATCTTTAACAATTAAGTTCAAAATATGGGCACAACATCGCATATGCAAAAATGTCCCATCCATAGAAAGACTATTACAAGATAACTTACTCAAAATCAAATTCACCAGTGAATCATTAATAGAACAGTTGTCTAGAGTCAATGTAGACAATTTTTTATCAATATTCCAATCCATCAAACAGTTAATTAGCACATCGCAAAGCACATCAGTAGTGTGCGGATATGGCACATAAATGAACCTAATGACATAAAATATGAAATAATATTAAAAGTATTTGCATAAAACACCAAATAAATCTGAAATAAAAAAATGAAAAAATAATACCTGATAATTCGACTTTGCAAACTCAATGATGCATCAATATAATGTGCCGTAATAGCCATAAAACCTTCCTTTTGATTGCTTGATGTCCATATATCAGTAGTGATTGTAAATTTACTGTTATTTTCTTCAAGCAATTTCATTGTCTTTGTCTTTTCATGCTCATATATTTTGAGAATATCCCTTTTCACTGTTCCCAGAGAAATATTCTTAAATAATGGTTGGATAGCTCCAAACTTTCGAAACACAAAATGCTCAACCATTGACAATGGATACTCATGTAAAAAAATCACGGAAGCCAACTCTATTCTTGCAACCTCTTCATCAAAAGAGAATGTCCCAAGTGAAACTTTCCCTTCATTATTTATCTTAGCTTTTAAAATACTTTGCTTAATATCTCTTGTCTTCATCAATGGACATGATGCAAAATGGTCATGTAAATGTTTAGTCCCATTCTTTGATTCTCCTCCAAGCATCTTTTGACAATAATTGCATATTGCCTTCCATTTATCATCTATTTTTTCTTTCTTAAAATGGTTCCATACCACCGATGTCAATTTTCGCTTAATGCCCAAGTTCACTTCTTCATTGTCATTTGTAGAAATTGATTGATTTGAAGTATTCGGTGTTGTTGATTAAAGGCATGCTCTATATTGTTCACTATTCACTTGTGCTATAGATTGACCTCAACTTTCAATGGGTGAAACATTTTTGGGTAGATTATAACTAGCCTCATCCATGATGATGTCACTTATTCGGTTATTCACCTAAAAAAAAATTGTTTTAGAAGAAAAAAATAATTATCATACATGATTAAGGTAGTTAAGTTTCCTGCATGTAATTAGCATGCAATTTTATAAGCTACAGCATTAACAAGTATGTCAGACAACACCACAAAAGATTGGCCAGGAAGAAAGTTATTGCCAGAAGCCTGGTTGCACATACACAGAGATTTTGACTTCAAACCATTATAGTGATAATTAATAGGTACTTAATGATCGTTGGCGTGTACAATCACAAGATCCATTAATTGCAATAGGCACATGAATTAACCTAACACATGCATATACTCAACACATTTGATCCCATTTTGTTTTCTTCCCAGTCAGATACAACAATCTTGATGGGAAGTAAACATGATACTCATCAGAACTACAGAAAAAAAGTGATGGAGGAATAAGAATGTTAGCAAACTTACTTGCAAGTACCAGCTCACCACCAACTTATATGAGCTGATGTGTATTAATGGATGACCAATCTGCCACTTGTTTCCTCCAGATAATTCCTGAATAAAATAAGTCACAAAAGAAAAAAGCAAATAGTCATGTTTTTGAAAATAATTAGAACTTCCAAAACATTGAAGAAATATCTTTCTATTGCTGAAGGAAACGAATTCATTGCAACTCAGACACAAATACCAAAATGAACACATGAGGGAAGTTATAGCTTATGCCTAATTTCAGGTTTCTTAGTTACATTATGCTTAGCAATCATGGTATGATCTTAAGAAGAAGCTATATCTATATATGTTTACACTGCTAAGACATGTCATTTGCACAATCCTGCAAATTAAATAAAAAATCCTCAGGCTACCATTTGATAATTCTGCTAATGCAAAAAAATATTTTACCATAATGTATATTAGACACTTTTGTCACACTACAATGGTGTCATAGATCTCATTGGCAAAAGCCAAATTAATAGATAGAGGGCTTAACTTTGACATAACCTCAAGCCATTTGCGCATCAAGCCATATGAAATTTTTTTTAAGCAAACACTAAATATAATTTTCTTCTTCCCAAAATTAGGGGAAAGAAAAACATCGCAAATAAGCTGACTATCATGACAAATAAGGTTTTCTAAGTGACCTGCTGTTCCGAATGGCCTGAGCTCCACAGCCAAGTAAGTGTCTTAATTGTCTAATTGACCTTTTACATAAATATCACAAAGAAGAAGAAGATGATGAAGAAGAAGAAAGAAATGAAACAAAGAAAGAAAAGATTAACAAAAAAAAGATTCACCATGCCAAACTAATTCATGAAGATTGTCAACACCAGCACAGTTTAGCAATGAATAAATTAACACTGGTCAATAAGTACATCAAATAATTCAAACAACAAACGATTCCACTCAAAATATTCGAACAGAAGCACTGTAGCAGAACTGTAGCTTTGTTACTATAGCAAAACATTGTAGCAAGTTACTGTCCACTTTCGGCCGAAATTCAGAATTCCAGAGAATTCACACGGCCGTGTGAATTAATTTTCAGCAGACAGAAACTTCACACGCCCGTGTGTTAATTCCACACGGCCGTGTGAACCCCCCGATAAGTCAAATTTTAAAGCCGCGATTCAACATTATAAAAGGCGATTTTGGAGACTTTTTGGGAGATCTTTTCACCTATCTTTCTCTTCAACTTGGGGAGTACAGCTAGGGTTTTGGAGAGGATTTCGTGGAGGTTTAGCGCGCGTCATCGGCATCGTCACCGACATTCGACGGCCGCACAAGACCACAACCACACCATACCCAAGGGGGTTTTCATTGATGTCCTTATTTTGTGCTTTCTTTCATACATTGATGAACATGTATAGCTCCATGAGGAGCTAAACCCCTTAAGGGTATTCGGACTTGTAAAATCTAGGGTTATTATGTTTCTTTGACATTGTTATTATGCTTTTCCATTATTGATGAATAAAATTGAGTTTCAATCTAAATTTCATCTTGCTAATGTTTTCTCTTAGATGTGACACTAGGATTGAGAACAATTTAGGTTTCCTTTTGGAGGTGTGACAACTCCTTAGGTCTAGACTACTTAAGATTGAAGAGGGTTGAGAGGGAGAGTTGTGAGGTAGCGATTTACCCCTTTCCCCTCCGACGTGGTTTCTCCCTACCTTCATTTTCTTGACTTCATAGCGGTCGAAATAGAGTGAAGTGCTAGGTAGATAAACTCCCCTGGGGCTTAGTTACGCAAGTAACAGAGTAAAGGGTTGAAATGAATCCTATGCGCTGGGGCTTAATCTAGACTAGAGTTCTTCCATCTAGACCAAAGGGTTAGAACTACACATAGGAACAGGTTTTACCACTAGGAATCCCTAGAGCTCAAAGCAATCCCACGTAGTGTGAGGTTTAGGTAGATATACTCCCCTGGGGCTTAGTCGTACGAGCGACAGAGTGAAGGGTGACGTGAATCCTAATACCGGAGCATAGTGTTGGGGTTAGTCACGGTTGTCCTTAGGTTTGGGACCGTGAGTCTTCGGATATCCTCGACTCAATTAAACATCAATAGGAGAGTATAATAGCATAGTCTTGCACTAGAAGCATAGACCCTAGAGGTAGCTTGTCCGGATGCCCTACTTCATTCATTACTAGTGCTCTCTATTCTCTTTTACTTGCACTCTCTCATCTTCCATCTTTCTTTTAATTTGTTGTCTTTCATTCTACTTTATTCTATTTTTACTCATTGATCCTACTATTGCTCTTCCATACTTCGCATAGCTTAATTAGTGAAATATCATATTCTAATTCCCTATTCCCTGTGGATTCGACTACCCACTCACCAGGGTAAATTTATTACTTTGACAAACCCGTGCACTTGCGGGATACACCCAAGGGGTCGTGTCAATGATATATAATGGCAAATTTGTAAATAATTAAAATTAAAATTTTATATTTGTAAATTTTAACCGAGGACGGGGATCCCGACGGTGCGGCGATAACAATCCCTGCCCGTCTTGTTTACTAAATGGGGACGAGTTGGCCCCCGTACCAACCCCCACGGGGGAAAAAACTAAGGAATCCCCATCCCTGTCGGGTTGGGTTTGCGCGGGGATCGGGGATTCCCCGACCCATTACCATCCCTAGAAACAAACTAGTGACAAATTTCCTGCAGTAATGTCCAGGTGAGCAAGTGCACCATTTGAACTCATGCACATTGATGTTGTTGTTCCGGTGAAGACAACCTACATCAAAGGTAACTTATATTTTCTGTTATTCACTGACAATTATTCGAGGTAAAAGCTTTACGCACTGATCAAGGGGAGCATGTTGGAGTTAGGACTTGATCAGAGCTTTCACTATAGCAACCAGAAGTAGCAAATAGCCAGAAACAGGTCAATTCGACTGTGTAAGAGTTTTGGAATTGAAAGCTGATGAGACTCAAAGCTACTTAACATGTTGTGCTTGTTTTTCTAGTTTGTTTAGAGGCTTTAGTTACTTTCTCTGTATTGGTGTTTTGTCTACTTTAGAATGTATGTTTGTGAGCTGCCTGGTTAGTATGCATATCAGCTGTTTGTTTAAATGTTTGAACTCTCTTTAGAAGGATATGAGAACAAGCTTGAGTTTCCAGTGAATACATTATCTTCTTCTGTGAATGCTAAAGTGATTTTGCTTCTTTGTTCAGGTGATTATTTGTCAATTGAAAGAGATCATGATCCTATTAGGTTTGACTTGCCATTTACTCATTACTTATCTGCACTATTGATGCAATAAATGAATTATATACGGAGCACCTTCTTATAGATTGAAAAATGAATATTTATCCCCAGCCTCATTTGATTCAATCCTTAGTTGGCGTCATCCAAAAGATTACCCATTTGTAGACCTGTTTTTCCTTGGAATTAGAGTTCGTTGTAGTGAGTAAATCAGTAAATATGGATTGCTAATTTCCAATGTTGTATTAGATCAAATTAAAGTGAACTTTAACAATGCTCACTCTTTCTATAGGTTGGATACGCTAAGAGTAGTCTTTGTTATCATGTTCCATCCAAATCTTATGGATTTGTACACAGGATTTTGGCTGAACACTTAACTCATTATCCACAATGGCAGTATTTTGTGAGGCTTTTGATTTATCGACGCGTTGTGTTCGCATTTTATCTTTTCTACAATGGATTTTTCTTTAAATATTTTAGTTAATTAAATGGAAATTATTATTATTATTATCATCATCATCATCACCATCATCATTATCATGAAAAACTGTTAAGAATGAGAGTCATATAAATATATAAATTAAAAGATCATAAAACTATTTAATTTTGCTTTAGGAGTTTGGTTCAGTTTACTGTGGTTAAAAAAATAAAATTGAATATGAAATTATTTTTTATCTCCTTATTTTTTAATTGAAGATCTAGTGATGTGTTTCCATACTTCTTGGCAAAAATAAACAATAGGAAGTGGGTAATTTGAAAATAGAAAAGTTGTTTTTTTTTTTTTTTTTGACGAAAGTGATAAGCACTATTAAGGGATAAGTAGGTATGGAAGTGCATTAGTTATGATGATTTAACAACCTCTTGGGGTGCATCATAATTGAAAGTCTTCATGCCATGTAACCTTAGAGAGTAGGGACATAATACCTTCCACAAGGGATCCATCCAAACCAAGTAAATAGTACTTGAGCTCGAAACAATGAATAAACAATATTGCTACAATATCTCTATGCATCTACAATACATCGGTGTAGAGGTTTGACCATATGCCTTGCCCATGCCTTAATTTGTAACAACAACTAAGCATGAGGGGAATATAAAGGTGCATTTTTCCATCTTAGACTTCAAATGCATTAGGAATTGTCACATTCTATAGCCTGTTTGGATTGCAAAAATCATTCCCCTTGCCAGGGTGATTGGAATATAATTCAGTGTTGTTTTTGTATTTTTGGTGTATTTATTAGTGTAGTCTAAGTAGTGTGTGCAGTTCTTGGTTCTAAAATGGCAATTTTTGCATTTTCTAGCAGAATACATGGCCAAAAATCTGCATTATCAAGTCCATAAGCTCATGGATGGCCGTGAGAATCATTCTTGTGCGCATGGAAGGCACACTGATGCTCATGCAACCGTGTATGGGGTCTTGTGGCACTCCTATGAGCCATAGGGGCATTGATACACATGTGTAGATGCCCTTGTGTTTTCCTGGTGTTTGATACTGCTGTAGAAAAGTAGTGTAGTTCTAAAATAGTACTGTAGAAAAGTGCTATAGAAAAAGCCTAGTATTGTACCAATCAGCAAAAAGACACACAGGGCAACACACGGCTTGGGTGAGTGGCACACGTTTGTGCGGTTGCCTTGTGTCTTCTTAGCATTGGTGGTACTGTAGCAAAAGTATTATAGCACAGTACTGTAGTAATATGCAAAAAGGCACAAGACCTTGTTAAAATGGCACAGGGTCGTGTGATGATTTCCAAGCCGTTGAGGCAAGGTTATTTTCATCATTTTTGCGCCCCGAACCCTGTTATTCTCTCCTTTATTGCTGCCTTCTCATTCTTTTGCTTCTTCCATTGAATGAGAGCCTACTTTAGAGTCCTTCCATCCTCCTCTTAGAATTGGTAGATTTTCCATCCCCCTCTCATCCATTTAAAGCAATGAAGGCATGGTATTTCTCTATTTTTTTTTTTACTCCATGTTCAACATCTTTGGCAGAATGAAACTAAGGCTTTTATTGATAAGCATGAGGAGCTTGATTGTTGCTCAATTCATGTTTGTGAAAGGGTAGGATCATTGATACAAGCTAAATCCTTCAATTTCCTATTTCTATTTGTATTTTGTTTCTTGAATTCTAAATCTAGGGTTTGCAATTATTGGACGATAAGAGCATGAGTGGAGTTGACATCCATTGTGCTTGAAATCAAGTGGCTGTAGTATTTCTGTAGCACCGATGAGCCTGGCTTCTTTCTCATGTTTCTTTTCTTTAGAATGTATTTGATCTCCATGAAAATTTCTTGGAATCCATTGGACACAAATTTGAGTCAACCTAAGCCACTATTAGAGTTGCATTGCATATAGGTTTAGGGTTTTATGCATCCTTTCTTCTTGTTTTCCTTGCTGCTCATTTTTATTGTTGGTTAGGCTTTGTTGATTGTGTGTGTGAGTTTGTTTTTGTCAAGTGGTGAAAGTTAGGATTGAGGCAAAGAGCCAGCAGAGGAGTAGCACTCTTTGGCAAAATTTTGGCTCCCAACTTTGTTAGTGGGTTAAGTTGAATGCATAATTCTATTAGGTTCTTCAAATGTTTGTTAATCATTTAATGAAATTATTTTCTACCTTTATCATATTTTACATCAATGTTTTGGTTGGATTGAAATGGTGTTGATTTAGCCACTATAACCTACATTTATGATGATAATAGTTTTGTCTTGTTGCCTTAAATTGTTTGTAAATCTTAATGTGACTCTGAGTTGAGATGGTTGAATTTCAAACTGTTGGAGTATATGCCTTTATGAATGAATGAAAATTATTGAATATTACGATGACTATGATGAGCTTCTTTAATATAAATGAGGTTGATCTTATGTTTTGATGAGTTTTATTGTTATGTCAACAAGTCAATGTATAGCTATAAATTGTGAAGTTAATGAAGAGAATATTGGGTGTAAATGATGCATGCTATTGGGTAGTTGATGTGTACCTCAAGTGCACGGACCATTCAAGTAGTAAATAAAATATCATTCCCACGAGGACTTTGTTGCTAATTACAAATTTATTGCAATTAAGGTTATTTAGGCGAATCGATATGATTATGAATTGTGGAAATAAAAAGTAACGAAAACTAAAACTAACAAAACTAAGGATAGCAATGGCTTAGGTGATTAATTAAGATGCAAGGGCTTCTAGAATTAAGGTTCACCACAATGACAGATAAAAGACTCCGTATTGACTCTTTCTTGGTAAAGTTTAATTGTTTTGAATGTGGAATATTCTACGATACTCACTAATTTCTCTAAGAATATAGCGAGGTATTTAAGTTATAACAAATCCTACTTTCTTTACAATTTAATCTAATTAGATCCTTTAAGTTCTATGGCATGCAGTAATCCTCAAAAATTTATAATCTCGGTTTTAGGTTCAATTCTAGGGTTTCCAACTGATAAGTGCTCACGTATAAGTAATACGCAGTATTATTTTCAACATTGAGCATTACTTTTATCAGGTTTTATCATTAACTCGTGTGTATTTATGTTCTTTTGTGCATGTAGGGTTATGGAGAAGAGATTAAAAGAAATGAGCAAAATTAAGTCATTTCCGAGATTGTTGAGGAGTTTCTTGAACCAAGCAAGGATCAAGGCATGGGTGATAGATTTTTGGGTGTGTGCCAACCTCCAATGTGCTCAAAAGAATTCTATAACTTGAAGGGCACAAAGGCAGTCACACTCATAAAGCCCAACTCATGTAACATTGAAGAATTTCGTCAATGAGGAGAAAAGAAAAAACGACATGATCTCCTACGTTGTTGTGTGCCCAACCTAGCGGCCTCAATGAAGAAATGAAGTTGGGAGCAACTTTGCCGTGATTACTGTAGCAATTCACTGGTGGTAGTTACTGTTCATAGCGCGCTGAAAATCAAATTTCTAGAAAATCCACACGGCCGTGTGGATGCCCGATTTCAGTCCTTTAAATACCGGACTTTAGATTTATTTGGGGACTTTTAACCTATCTTTTCCCCAACTTCACGAGAGCTCTTTTGTTTGGTTTGGAGAGGATTTTGCGAGGCTTTTGAGCAAGTCTACGGTATCGACATTGACGTCCTTTGGAAGATAACTATTGGGGAAGCTTTTGTCGGTATCGATTCAGCGAGGTTTGCCCTAGGCTTGATAAGGGACTTGGTGGAGAAGACGAAGCAGCTTCACAAGACCATCACCTTGCACCACAAGGGGGTTCTATTCATGTTTTCTATACTTTTTTTACAAATACTTTGATGATTTTGTATAGCTCCATGGAGAGTTAAAACCCATAGTGGTATTCGGACTTGTAAACCCTAGGGTGACATTATTTCTATGACTTTTATTATGATTTCTTAATTGATGCTTTTAATTGAGTTCCAATCTTGTATGTTAATTCCATTAATTTCCCCTTAGTCGTGACACTAGGATTGAGAGTCATCTATGTTATCCTTTGAAGATGTGACAACTTCTATAGGATTAGACTGCTTAAGATTGGAGAGGGTCGAGAGGGTGAGTCGAGAGGTAGCAAAACATCCCCTTTCCCGTTCGGCGTGATTTTCGCTACCTCCACGTTCCAAGAGTTCTTTGTCTTTAAATTAGAGTGAAGTGCTAGGAGATGAACTCCCCTAGGGCTTAGTTGCATGAGCAACAAAGTGAAGGGTTGTAGTGAATCCTAGTGCTGGCCTTAATTGAGACTAGTGTTATTTCGCTTAGACCAAAGGGTTAGAGCTATACTTAGGGACAAGGTTTATCACTTGGAATCTCTAGAACCCCAAGCAGTTCCATGTAGTGTGAGGCGTTAAGAGCATCCTCTTCGCTGGGGCTGTCGGAACTAGTCATGGTTGACCTTAGCTTTGGGACCGTGTGCTTAAGGATTTTCACGACTCATTAGACATCAGTTAGAAGGCATAATACTAGTCTTGCACTAGAAACATTAGTCCTAGGGGGAACATTGTGCAGGTACCCCATATTTACATTGATTGTTTCCACCTTACTCTTTACTTGCACTCTTAATTTTCTCTTGCTTACCTTCTTCTATTGCACACACATTGTTTTCTCTCACCACCGTTATTTTTACACTAGCTAAGTAGAAACTTCTCTTGTCTTGAATCACTACTCAATGTGGATTCGACTACCCACTCACTGGGGTATTATTACTGCGATGACCAATGAACTTGCGGAGCACTCACAAGGGGTGTGTCACCAACGCCTTAGTTCACCTTTCAACCCTTACTTTCGTATCTAAAATCATGCAAACATAAAGAGCCCAACTCTTTCACAAGCATTAAAGTACCATAAAATTGAATCAAAATCAAATAAACATTAATATGAAAATAGAAGTCAATATATAGTCAATTATTTAAATATTGGGCTAATCACAATCCTAGAACAAAAGATCTACTCACTTATATTCAATTTATAAGCTAAAAGGTTCATATCAATCATAGATCTAAACATGAAATAAATCAAAGAATATGAAAGAAGAATCTTTTGATCCTCCACGCTCGATGCTTTTCTAGATTGACAAATCTCTCACTTGATCATTGTCCTCTTTCTCTTTTTTTACAGCTTTACATGATCCTTAGTCCTTAGAGAAAATATCCTTGTTCTTGTAACCAAAGATACTTTAAAATTATTTTCTTGGCCTTATATAAATGAGGGCTAATTAGGGTTATAACAAGGGGCAAAAATCCACGTCTATGTTAGCTAAAATAGGTAGGTTGTGCTTCTTCTACGATTCTAGTTTTTTAAATTTGTGCACCATGATCCATGGGTATTGTAGTTGTCACTAGTCACCCAAATTTTAAATAAATGCATAACTTCATCTATCTGTATGTAAACTGATAAAAAGCAATATTTTGAACTAGAAGAGTAAAATTCAATTAGGAACACAGGGAAAGATGCAAGGCTGACTAAAAGATAAGACCTAAATTTATTACAAAATACTATAAATTTAACACTTATCAAACTCCTCCATGCTTTAATCTTTGCTTGTCCTCAAGCAAAACAACCACTAAATCTAGAGAGAATTCATTATTCTAAAACTGTTTCACATACAATATTCAAATTATAGAACTGATTTAACATGGATAACAATAAGAAAGTCACAAGAAAAACTCCTAAGATTATACAGAACAACTATTTATAACAAAGCAAATGAACATACATGAGCACAACTTAAAAATGTAGCATTCACACCACATGCAAATAAGCATTGCACTTAAAATGTCATATATCCAAGCAAGTTCTTATGAAAAATCAATAAGTCCTTTATTGGACCCTTTTTTATCGATTTTTTTAATCCCTTTCTTTTCATTTTCAATTTTCAATTTTTTTTAATTTTTTTTACTAACATAGATTGTACATTTCCTTTTTGAGGGATGTTCATGCTTATTAGGCACCAGAACAACCAACTACTTGGTCAATTACAGATCTACATGAACGTGTTCATGCCTAATTATGACCTTTCCACTAAAGGAACACTCTTATCAGGAGCTAGAACACCAAGCTACTTAGCCAGACAAAGCAGCGGAGCACTATCAAAAAAATTATTATTTCACTAAACTTCTATTGACATAAATCTTTCTTATATCACTTTTCTCTTATTGTCCACTTATGAGATATAATATAACTAAAGTTAAGTTTGTCTAAAAGTCATGAAATTTCAAGGAGTTCATTTGCAAGGATATATACCGAATTAAGAGCCATGGAGTTAGCATGAATATTATTGTAAATAAAATGTGTATGCCCAAAGCTATTGATAATAAATAGTGACTAAGTCTTGGACCACCTATATGTGTCATGTCAAATAGCTAGTCGAATGAATTCTGGAAGTCATCAACGAAAGATTTTTGTTTTCAAATGATTTTTTTTTTAAAGTTTATCAGATTTTTAATTTTTTTATTATTTTAAATTTTTATCATGCAACAACTAAAAAAAAATTGCATCAGATGATAACTATGTAAATGGTAAGTACACTAAACATGTAGTACCTAAATGTCATCATGCAAAATGTATAAAACATTACTAATGAAATTAACAAACTTTTTGATAGCTTTAGATGATCCTCAGCCCTTAGAGAAATTGTATCCTTGTTCTCGTAGTTAAAATATGCTTTAAAATTCTTTTCCTAGTTTTATATAAAGCAGTGTTAAATTGGGGTTATGACAGCGACAAATATCCACGACTATGTTAGCGAGCATAGGCAGGTTGTGCTTCTTCAAGGGTTTTAATCTTTTAAATTTCTACACCATGATCCATGTGTGTCGTAGCTGTCATAGGTCACCCACATTTCAAATAAAGTCCGAACTCCACCTATCTGCATGTAAACTGATAAAGAGCAGTAACTTGAACTAGAAGAGTAAAATTTAATTAGAAACGCATGAAAAGCTGCATGTCTGACAAAAAAAATGAACCTAAATTTATTAAAATATACTATAAATTTAACCTTATGCGTAGTCTTTATTAGATTGATGTTAGAACTTGCTTCATGCCATGTGTGAGCTATGAAGGATCAAATTACTTTCATATTGTACGATTGTTAAAGTTTGGAGGTATAATGTTATGAAGAAGGGGCATAGAGCTTGAATGTAGTTTGATGCTATAATTAATCTAAAGGTTGTATGTTAGTGAACATAATTATCATTTAGTTAAAGTTCATAAGTTTGATGTGAATATTTGATATTAGTGGAAATTTGTTGAATAATGCATATGTGGGGAAGGTAAGATAGAGCAAAGTTAAGATAACTATATGCATGTACAGGATGAGTTAAAGAATAGTATTATGGGTGTTAAACTAATATTGAGATTATGTCAATGATATGATAAAACAATGACACTAAGAGAATAATACATCTTTTCACTGGTTAATAGGTGATTTTAGACAAATGTTTTACTATAGTAAAGTACAAAACCGAATCAAAATAGTGGAGATCATATACTTGATCATGTACATGTTACCTTAAACTGGAGATCATATCCTTTTTCTTGATAAAGTATCTATTGAACTTGTGACTATTATTACATTTGGAAAATTAATTAATTCTATTTGATGATTGATAAAATGGAATTTATTTAGTTTAGTTGAAAATGAAATCTTATGGTATTCATGATCTTAAAAACAATGTTATATATGAAATAAATGTATGTGTTGTGTTGTGGTGGGTTGTTAGAACTATCATAGAAGGATAGGACCTTCGTGAGAGGTTTTATAACTTTGATCGATGCTACTACTTTTGAATAGTAAACTAGAATGATTCCATGATTAAAGTTAGTTATCAAGTTAAAGTTGGATCCTTTGTCATTTTGAGTTATGAGGTTTATTTAGGCAAAAAGCCATAATTGTTTTGATGAGTAATCATTACATTTTCATATATATGTGTAATGTATTCCAAAAGTATGATGAATGTTCTCTTTTGACACTATTGTTATTTACTTCGGGAAATGGTTTGTGAAACCCTTTGTTCGCATAATTGTACTTTTGGCATTTATAAATATGAAAATGATTTTCAAATATGAAATGCTAATGTTTATCCTAAATGTGAACATTGTGATATGTTTGAGCTTGAATTGTATTATTTGGACACTTTCTAGTCAGGACATATACACGAAAGTGTTGAGCTACGGTCTTGATGACAGAAGGGATATGGTTTTGATGGTGATGAGGTTATTGTTACCCACTACTGCAATAGCGGATCCTCACAATCTGGCCTTAAGAGGTAAAGTGATGGACCCGGTTCATGTTTAGTACCCAATTTGAGTAGTGCGTAGAAGTCCCAACAGGGCAATACACTGAGAACTAGAAGATCACTACACATGTTCCCAATGGCCCAACATTAACGGTACAAAGACCTTAGCAGCACTCAACCTAGTCACAACGGCGGCTAAGTTGGAGAAATTTTCAGGCTATTGTGTTTGAGATTGGTGTTACATTTCAATTCTTAAAAAAACTATAATTTCTAAAATTGGATCTTTGAATTGTGAACTCCTTTTATGTTTTTAAATGTTGTTTTTGGAAAGATGGTTTTACTAATGAGTTCTGAAGCTTCATTTAATTAAATTGATTCTTATGCTCATTATGGAAACTACACACACACACACACACACACACACACACACACACACACACACACACACACACACATATGTTGTTATGGTTATATGTATATATGATGAAATGCTTTGAAGTTATAAGTATACTTGTAAAAGCCTATTTATTTGGATTTAAATGTTATGGTTTTAAATCCTTTTAGAATTGTGCTAATCCACTCACTGTGTGACTTTAGTTACTCACCCTTCTTCCTCATTTCCAGGCTTTAATGTCTAGTGGTGTTGTGGTAAGGCGAAGTGCTATTTATTCATTTGTTTTGTTTTTCCTCATCTCGAGTCTTGATGTATGTTTCTTTCTTTTTGAGTATGGCTGCAATGTATAAGGAATTTGGATCCACTAGTGTTCTCGACTCTGAGAACATGTATTACTTGCATGTTAATTCTTTTTGGAAACCTTAGGTGTATTTATGATTTGTATTCCTTTTTTTTAACTATACTGTCAAGCTTATTGAAATTTTCACTTCCCTGTGCTATTATTGAATCCCGTACCTGTATAATTATTTACTTGTGATTTGTGTATAGTCTTGTGTAAATCAAGGAATTTCTAAGACTTACTACAATTCAATGATTGGATGGTGTGTATCCTTCGTTGGGATTATCATGGCGGTTATCACATGCCGGTCCTGCTGGACGGACATGACAAGCCCACGCCCCTGTGTTGGATACATCGGAATCTTCATCATCACCAAAAGGGCGCAGTCTCTGGTGTGATAAGCCCTTTTACCAAATCTTCTTCAGTGAATCTCCCTCAAACTATCAACTTTGAATCTTTGACAGTTATTTCAACCCTCTCCAAAATGACGCAGCTCATCCTCAAGCTCTAGGCATGATCAGACCCCCTTGTTAGATGTGCCAAAAAAGTGACTAAATTAACACATTTTCTTAGTGACACCATTACAAAAACTAATAGATTAAAGGTCCTAAATGGTATACAAGATATCCTATAATTATTTTTATATTATTCTCACCAATAAAATCACATGTACTACAAATTTTTTCTTATTAGCTTTCTATTATTTGGTTGATTCAGGATATGCAAATTTCCTAGGATTTCATGCAACTTTTTTATGTCAATGACATCATTTGAGTTCTTTGACTGATGGGCATTGACGGGAAATAGTTGGAGAATTTTTTAACATGAAATATACTAGTTCTAGAAATTTGATCGTAGGCGGCCGCCAAAGGTGGCTTTCACTCTTTCTAGGAGCTAGCTCTTTCTACCGGGGTAGTAGCTTTCACGCATCCCATGAGATAGCTCTTTCTCTCATTAGGGCATAACTTGTATCCGACTTATGAGAGTAGCTACATACTTCATAGGTGGTAGCTCTTTCCACCCCAAATGCATAAATAAAACAAAGCATATTCACAAACTCATATATATATATATATTTTTTTTTTTTCTTATTCTCATTTCCATATTTTTCTCTTTTTTTTTCTCTTTTTTTATATATATGCATTTTCCAAAGTAAAACTAAGAACAACGATGAACTTGTCCTTAAAAACTTCAAGATCGAGTTCCCAAAAGATTCCAAGAGTAAGTTGTGCAATATAAGGTAATCGAGTCGAAATTCCCTAAAACTTCAAGTAAAAACTAGAGCATGATAGGATACAATGTTAAAAATTCTCCTAAACTCTAAGAATACAACCGTTGCAACTAAGGTGAACCGCCATAGGCTACATGAGCATAAGCAATTGAACACACAACTAAAAGTGTGTGCAATGTGAACTCCCCCCCACACTTAAGATGTACATTGTCCCCAATGTACGCATGCAAGCACAATAAAAGTGAAGAATTGTAAAACAATTAGTGTGGAAGTAGGCAATTGAAACATTACTCCCCTGAACTCCAAGTGTTGCGTTTGATGGAGCTAGGTGCATTGAGAGTTGAGTCTGAATGGGTTGTGGAGCACACATGGTCCCATGACTGTGCCCATTATTATTCCTCCATTTCCTTACATCCAAGACCATCTGCATGTATACACAAGGGGGTTCAGTGAAGCTCAATAAAAGTAAAATAAAACAAAAGAAACATAAAACTAGAAACGCCTCAAGCGTTGGTGTCGTCTGCTACTGGTGTCGATGATGTTGCTGTTGTTGATAGTGATCCTGGTGCTGAAAAAGAAAGAAAAGATTGACAAAGAAAAGGAGAAAAGATGCTTGCCGATGAAATGGAAATAAAAAACTTTGAATATGGCCAGAAAATGACTTAAGAACTCCTTAAAAGGACGAAGAGAGGGTTGGGAAGATGGGAGGAAACATCCCTTGAGTATGGAGGCATTTAGAATCGAAAAGGCACAAATAGATTTTAAAAGAAACCATAGCCTTTTGTGTTCTTCGCAACCACACGGCCGTGTGCCCAACCTGGCCAAGCACAAGGCCGGCCACAGGGGCCCCCACTCTCCCCTGTGGCCTCTCTAGATATCCCGAAAAATTCTAAGTGTTTCACACGGCCATGTGCATAACCCATGATCAGACAAGGGCACACATCTTGAGTTAATCTAAAATACACAGAACCCAAGATTAGCCGAGAGCACATATCTCGTGGCGATCCAAAATATCCAAATTTCAAGATCAGCAAAGAGCACATATCTCTAGGAAATCCAAAATATCCAAAATCTCAAAAGTAGCAGAGAGCACATATCTCGAGATGATTTAAAATATTCAAATCCCAATATTAGCTGAGACCACAAATCTCGAGGTGATCGAAAATACACAAATCCCAAGATTATCTAAGGGCACATATCTTGAGGTAATCCAAAATACACATATCTCAGGATTAGCCGAGAGCACAGATCTAAAGGTGATCCAAAATTCACAAATCTCAACATCAGCCGAGAGCACATATCTTGAATCGATCTAATATATCTAAATCTCAAAATTATCTATGAATGCAAATCGATCGTGGGGGTTGTTAATTGAAATGGTTATCACACGATCAACCATGACTCATGAACCACAACCTGTAGATGGTTATTTTAAAAAGGGTAAATGAGGTTCTTGTGGGAGCAGAATTTGGAGAAAGATGAAGGAGAAAAAAAATAGAGAAACCGGCCAAAGAAAAAAAAAGAAGAAGATTTGAAGAAGAAGAAGGTGCAGAAAGTCCAGTCCGATGAAAACATCATTGCCGACACCTATGCTAGCCAACCCTCTGGACAAGGAAGAGGAAGAAACAGAAGAAGAGAGACCATGGGTGCTCCTTCTCCTGCCTCAAGACATCAAAAGTCAAAGACCCAAAGAGTTCATAAGTCAAGAGCTGAAAGAATCTTCACAAGCATGTGAGCCAAAGCTTTTGAAAAGTAAAATCATGTTTATGATTCATAAACATAGAGAATCCACAACTTGAAATACAAATCAAATTCAAGACAAAAATTAAATGTCCAAGATACCAGTTTCAAATGAACCAACAAATGAGCTCAACAGCCTCAAGGAATCAAAAGTCAAAGGGTTGCAGAGTTCACAAGTTGCTAAAAAGTTTCACAAGCACAAAATGGCGAAGTTTCTAAATTACGTTAGAGATTCAAATTCTCAAATTTGACGTAAACCAAATATCAACAAAACTCAAGGCACACTTTTTGGACAAAATAGTCAAAAGTAGATAAATGCTACAATCATTGTTTACTTAGGCCCATAAGCCTAAGTGGCGTCAAGAAGATTTCAAATTCCTTGTACTTTCAATGAAATTTATGAATAAAATTAATTGTCACAACTTGTTTCCTTGTTCACACATATTTCTTAACAAGAGTTTCTTGTGACAATATCCAGGGTAATTAACATTAGGTGCTTGCCTCTAATGGAAGACATGAACCACAATCCCATGAAGTCTAAAAACAAAACATTAAATTGTGATTTGTGATCTGTCATGTTTTAACCGTTCTAACCCTAATTAAAGGCCGGGTAAAAGATAAAAGGAGCCCACAACCACCACTTTAGGCCTAACTTTGTTGAACCAAATGCATTGAAGTGGTGCAAAACTTGCCACATCGGCCACATTGGCCTGAGTCCGATGAAACAAACACATCCTCAATAGTGGGAGTAGTTCTATTCCAGAGATCTTCAATATATAGAAAGGGCATTCTCCCAAATTTTTTCAAATTCCTTAAACGGATCACATGGATAATATACAAATCACCGACAAATGAAAACATGAGGTCCATTACAAACATGAAAAGCCTTCATAGATTTTTAGAAAAAAAAAGGGATTTTGTCCAATATAACTATTTTTTTTATAATTAAAATAATCCCATATAGAATTTTTTCACTGACATGGGTTTCAAAACATCACATCAAACTATGTCATCACCTAAGTGATGAGTGACCCATTTAAAAAATATTAAGATATTTATTTTTTCATTTTAAAAAATAAAAAAATGAAATATATTTGTTTTTTTAACATTTTTTAAGTAATTATTATTTTTTTAAAAAATTTATATTTTTTTCAACTGCATTTATTCTGGAAAAATATGTTGTTGTAGTAGTTGTTGTTGTTATTATTCACACATCTTGGTTTTTAAGCCTGATAAGTGCTCGTGTTATAGTGATACGAAGTATTATTATCTTACATTGAGCATTACTTTTATCAAATTTTACCATTAATTTGTGTGAATTTGTGTGTTTTTGTGCATTGTAGGGTTGTGGAGTCAATTCGGAGAAGAAAGAAGCAAGAATAGGTTATGTTCGCCATTGTTGAGGAGTTCTCAGACCAAGCAAGGAACAAGCATGAGTCTAGAGGTGTGGGTGTGTCCCAACCTCCATTGGAGGCTCAACTGCATTTATTTTGGAAAAATATGTTGTTGTTGTTGTTGTTGTTGTTATTCACACATCTTGGTTTTTAAGCCTGATAAGTGCTCGTGATATAGTGATACGAAGTATTATTATCTTACATTGAGCATTACTTTTATCAGATTTTATCATTAATTTGTGTGCATTTGTATGCTTTTGAGCATTGTAGGGTTGTGGAGTCAATTCGGAGAAGAAAGAAGCAAAAATAGGTTATGTTCGCCATTGTTGAGGAGTTCTAGGACCAAGCAAGGAACAAGGCACGAGTCTAGACGTGTGGGTGTGTCCCAATCTCCATTAGAGGGGTACGAGGGCAGTCACATTCACAAAAGTCTATAACTCGTGTAGCATTGGAGAGTTTCGCCAATGAAGAGAAATGAAGTAATCGACATGATCTACCGTTGATTGTGTGTCCAATTCAACGGCCTCGATGAAAAACGATGAATTCGGGAGCATTTCGGCGAGTACTGTAGCTTGCACTGTAGCAAAACCAATGTAGCAAGTTACTGTTCGCTTTCTGCCGAAAATTAGGATTTCAGAGAGTTCACAAGGGCGTGTCGAAATTCCACACGGCTGTGCACTAGAACAAAACATTGTAGCGAGTTACTGTTCACAGTCTGGCAAAAATAAGCAAACCAGAATTTCCACACGGCCGTGTGGAATTAAGACACAGGCGTGTGGAAATTCTGATTTTTCACAGGGCCATGTGGAATTTCCACAAGGGTGTGTGGAACTCCGATTTCAGCCCGATTTCAACCTATAAATAGCCCGTTTTCATATCTATTTGGGGACCCCCCTTCTATCTCTTGCCTATCTTTTGGGGGGCTTTCGGCTATGGTTTGGAGAGGTTCTTAGAGGTCTTTTGAGGCAATTATACGGCATCGACATCGACATCCTTTGGAAGAAAGCTATTGGGGGAGCTTTCGTCGGCATCGATTCGGCGAGGTGTGCCCTAGGTTTGACAAGGGATTCATGGAGAAGACTAGGCGGCTTCACAAGACCATCGATACGATCTACAAGGGGGTTTTCTTTATGGTTTTTATGCATATGTTCTTAATCTCTTTATTGATTTTGTATTGCTCCATGGAGAGCTAAACCCTAGTGGGTATTCGGATTTGTAAACCCTAGGATGATATTGTTTCTATGACTTTTATTATGCTTTCTTTATTGATGAATAAATTCCAGTTTCAATTTTAATTATCTCGTGCTATTGTTTTCCCTTAGCCGTGACACTAAGGTTGAGAGCAATCTAGGTTATCCTTTGGAGGTGTGACAACCCCTATAGGGTTAGACTGCTTAAGATTAAAGAGGGTTGAGAGGGAGAGTTGTGAGGTAGCGATGTATCCTCTTTCCCTTCCGGTGTGATTTCTCCCTACCTCCGTTTCCTTGGTTAATTAGCGGTCGAGATAGAGTGTTAGGGCTTAATCTAGACTAGGGTTCTTCGACCTGGACCAAAGGGTTAGAACTACATATAGGAACAGGTTTTATCACTAGGAATCCCTAGAGCCTAAAGCAATCGCACGTAGTGTTATGCTTAGGAAGATAGACTCCCCTGGGGCTTAGTTGATAGGTCAACGAGAGTCAAGGGTCGTAGTGAATCCTAATACCGGGACATAATGTTGGGGTTAGTCACGGTTAACCTTAGGTTTGGGACCGTGTGTTTAAGGATATCCTCGACTCAATAGGCATCAATTGTAGAGCATAATACAAGTTTTGCACTAGAAGCATTAGTCCTAGGGGGAGCTTTGTCCAGGTACCCCATCGTTATATCGATTACCTCTCCTATCCTCATTATTCTTCTTGCACTCTTTTATTTTCTTTTACATCTATACATACATACTTTTCTCATCATCGATTCCCATCATAGCTAAATAGAGATAACACTTGTTTCTGAACACTATTCCCTGTGAATACGACTACCCACTCACCAGGGTATTTTATTACTTCGACAACCTGTGCACTTGCGGGTACACATGCAAGGGGTGTGTCAAGATTTTTTCACCGTTGCCGGGGAATAGGCGTTGTAGAGACATTTGTATTTTGCTATTTTAGCTATTCATCATTCATTCTATTTCACCTTTTCTTATACTTCCATCATTTTTATTTGTTTTTTTTTGGTTTTGTCTTACTTTTTCTTGCAAGGAGCCTAAATGGCGATTGATGCAGTCATTGAGCTATATTCTTAAGTTGAAGCTCTTAGTACAAAGCTTGATAGAATTATTGCTTCACAATAACAGAGCAATCCAGGCTACAGCACACATCATACAAATGAGAGGAGTTAGCAGAATATTTTATGGAATAACGATGGACAACATTGGGAACCACCTCAAGAGCAATTTCAAAAGGATGACATACTTGAAGAGGATGAACCTCAGTGGAAAAAAGTGCTAAATAACTTTTTTAAAGCATCCGATGCCTCTTGCCAAAGTATGGAAGCTACACGAAAATCTCATGAAGCCTCCTATAACAACCTTGAGCATTAATTATGATGGATACTTGACACTGTCTCCAAGGAAAATGAAGTTTTTGAGCAAGCAACGCAAGTTCCTTGTAGAGGTGATGTGGTAGTGAACGATAATGAAGAAATGGGGCAAACCGAGTATGTTGCTATAGAGATTGAAGAGGAAAAAGAAGAACGCCATTTGGAGAATTGGGATTGCTTGAATGAAGATGGTGCTTGTAAGTAAGAAAAATTTCAAGGGGATTTGCTAGTGTCATGTTCCTTTCAAGATGAAAATACACAAAAAGAAGCAAACCCTAAGGTAATGGAACAAACACCGTTCTTTGGGATTGATCAACTCACAAAAAGCAAGAAAGAGATAATGGGTTTGGGACAAGATGTGGGGAGGATATTTAAACCATTCAATGACCCACCTATGCTATGCTTGGACAATTCCCAACCCAAATTGTTTCCTTGGAGGCCAAAAGTAAGATGGTTGGACTCTCCAACGAATACTCCACCCCGGCAAGTTGATTTTTGGTTTAAAGGAAGTAGCTATGCAATATCTTGTCGGGAGGAGCACACTCTTTTCAAGCCTCCTTAAGGTAAGAAAGAGGTACGTCAAGCTTAGTGATGTTAAACAAGCGCTTCTTGGGAGGCAACTCAAGTTTTTATTGCTTTTCTAGGCTTTAGTTTAGTTTTTAGCATTAATAATTGCCTAGTTTTGGTGTTTTAATTTTATTATGTGTGTGCTGCGATTTCTTATGGATTATTGGTGTTGTAGTGTGCCTAATTGTGATTGTCAAAAGGTCGTTTGAGTGCGTTTTCATGGATCTCTGGTCATGTTCTTATCTTCTATGCAGGCTCTAAGTGTTATAATCATGTTATTGAAATTTTCTGTAGAGTTTGTAATTTTTCTAAGTCATCCAGAGAAAACACACGGCCGTGTGGAATTTCCCGAGTGTCACAGGGGCCTTGTAGCTGCCCCCTTGAGCGACCCAGTGAAGGGCACACGGCCGTGTGGAATTTCCACACGGCCGTGTGGCATTCTACAGAAACTCAACTCTCATTCCAGAGAGTCCACAGGGACGTGTGGATGCCCCTATGAGTGCCCATGTGTTACGGCACACGGGCGTGTCGAATATCTACACGGCCTTGTGAAACTCTGTAGAGACTTCCCTTCCATCCCGAGAAAACACAGGGGCGTGTGCCCGCCCCTGTGAGAGGTCCTGTGAAAAGCATATGTCAGATTACCTCGAGATCTGTGCTCTTTTCTGATCTTAATATTTGGATATTTTGGATCACCTCGAGATATGTGCTCTTAGCTAATCTTGGGATTATTGTATTTTTTTTATCACCTCAAGATTTGTCCTCTCGTCTAATCTTGAAATTTGTGTATTTTAAATCACCTCGAGATATGTGCTCTTAGATAATCTTGGGATTTTTATATTTTAGATCGCCTTGAGATCTATGCTCTCGCATGATCTTGGGATGTCTCCAAATATTATGAAATTTGTTTATCTTAACTATATATTATCCTAGTTCCATTAGGATTTGGCCATATGTGTTTAAGATAAACATATTCTAAAATTTGATTTGATTTGAATTAGGACATGCATGTATATGTTTTAATTGTTTTTTTTTTTATATAAAAAACAGTTTGACACCTCTAGAAACCACCCACTCTACCCTTTTGATTATAGGGGAAAAAATTCCGAAATGGGACTTCAGCCTTTCATGTCCAACACATGATCTCACATGCAATATTTGTGATCCATCTCACTTTTGGTTCGCCACTCTCCTCAATAGGGTTTATTCTTCTTGTTATCATTTTTTCTCTTGTGATCAATGATAAGTGTTTGTTGCAACATGTTTGGAATGAGCATGCTTTATGTTAGAGTTTTTTTTTTTTTTGTTAGTTTATAGGCTCATCTGTGTTATAATTGCTTACTTTTGCTGATGGGATGGTTGATGAGCATTGGCCAAAAAAAATAAGCAAAAATGATAAGTTTGGAGGAAGTTCATTGGGGTCCCTGACCGTGGGATCAATTAGCATGACCGTGGTGAACAATTTGAAATAACACCTAGAACAGGCACAACTATGTGTCTCACTACCCACCGTCATGGGAGGAATTGATAGGATATGTTCGAATGGACAAGGAAACACATGGCCATGGGTGATTCATCGGATTGAAGGAGAGATTGGAGGGCAGGGGAGAGATCGGAGAGGACCACTTGGAAGATTCATCATCTTTCATTTCTCTTAAATCACCAGTGAACAAGATCAAGTGTCATTCAGCCGTTTAGTAAAAAGGACTTATTTTTAGATTTCAATCAAAGATTTGATGGAGTTTTCACTTGTTGGAAATATATTCCATTTTGATTGCCATGTTTTGTTTCTATTGCTCCATGTGGAGCTAAACCCTCTTGTGGCCCTAGGATGATTTAGATTTTAACTTGCTTCACTTCCTTTTATTTAGATTTTATTTGAGTTCCAATCTTGTGTTTCTTTTAACTCATGATCTTTGTAGTAAGAGCATAGATTATGTTGGTGAATATCCTGGTGATGAGTTGTAAGACCCAATAAGATAGGTCTACCAAGGTTGCAGAGGAGGAGGAGAAAGCCGCGGGTAGAGGTGTACCCACTTCTCTTTTGATTTGATCACACCCACTCTCTTGCTTCCTAGTTCTTTAAGCAATCATAGTAATCCATTAGATATGAGAGGTCAGTTGATTAGAATTGCTATTGGATTAGGGGGTAGTTGTCTTACAAGAGCGCTAACTTATTTTGGGAGCCTAAATAGTCAACTGGAATCTCTAGAACTCCAAGCATTCATATAAACCCTTGTGAAGTGATAGGTCATATATTTGGTGGTTTTTGTCACAAGGTTAAGCTTTTCTTCTTTATTTTTCTTTAATTTTTATCTTACATCTCTTCTTGTAGTTTAATTTTTATCTCTTATTATGTTCAGGTACAACTTATAACCTAAGAGAAATCCTCAAGACTTGTTCAAGAGGATTCAGAAAATAAGCGCATTTTACATAGAAGGATCAGGGAATCAGAAGTCACAGTAGAACAGGATCAGCTTGTAGTTGAGGTTGAGGTTGAAGAGAACAATGAAATGGCTCAACAAAGTAATCTTTCAGATTTTGTTAGGCCAATCACTCAAGGAACCCAATCCAGTATTTTTTGACCGTCCATCATAGTTAATAACTTTGAGTTAAAATCAAGTTTCCTCAGTATGCTACACACAAAAGCACAGTTTCATGGGCAATCGGATAAAGAACTGAATGCTGACATTGAGAATTTTTTGGAAATCTATGATGCTCTTAAGCTTAACAGGACATCCTCCGATGCGATACAACTTTAAGCTTTTCCATTCTCTCTGAATGACTGCGTGAAGAAATGGCTTAAGTCCATACCCTGAGCTTCCATAACTACATGGGAGGAGATGGTTGAGGCATTCTTAGCAAGATATTTTCCTCCTAGGAAATCAACAAAGCTGAGAATTGAGATCTTTTTCTTCTCACAAACCCCAGATGAATCAGTTTTTGAGACATAGGAGAGATTCAAGGATATAGTCAGGAGATGTACCCAACATGGTTTTCCCAATTGGATGATAGTCCACACCTTTTACAACGAGCTGAAAGCTACCATAAGACAACTTATCGATGTCGCCGCTAGTGGCACATTGGAAAATAAGATCCCTATAGAAGCTCATCAGCTCATCAACTCATCAAAGATATTGCATTGAATAGTTGCCAATGTAGTGGACATGATGGTAAGAAGGTGGCTAGAATACATATAGTGGATGCGGTTACTTCATTAGCATTCCAAGTCGAAGCATTAGGAAAGAAATTGGATGCTATGGCCACATCATGGAATGCTTCAGTGATGCTGTCCGGAGGTTGTGGAGCTGGCCATACTTCTATTAATTACCCAATCACACTTAGCTTTTCCTCGTCGATTGAACATGCTAATTTTGTGGATAATGCATCAAGATAGGGAAACCCAGACAATTACACATATAATTTTGGTTGGAAAAGGAAACTGAAGTGGAGAAGGTTCTTCAGTTCAAGCCAAGGATACAATATCTAGCCTGACTTAAGAATGACTAAGAGACTGAGCAGTACAGGAAAATTGTGAACTTATTTATGCAAATTCACATTAATATTCCTTTTGTTGAGGCATTTGCATAGATGCCGCATTATGCTAAATTCCTAAAAGACCTCATAACCAACAAAAGGAAATTATAGGATAGTGCAACAGTAGTCCTAGAGAGTAGTTGTTCAGTAGTGATTCAGTAGAGCCTACCAAGCAAAATGAAAGACTCCAAGAGTTTCAATATTCCTTGTTGCTTCAGAAATCAAGATAAAGTAAAGGCTATTGCAAGTTCTGGTGCAAGTATAAATGTTATGCTTTACAATTTATTTCAGAAGTTAGATTTGGGCGATCCAAGGTCCACTCATATGACTTTGCATATGGTTGATCATCCTATTAAACACCCTCAGGGAGTCATTAAGGATGTGTTTGTAAAGATTGATAAGTATATCTTTCTAGTAGACTTTCTGGTAGTTGACATGGATGAGGATTTTCATGTTCCTTTGAAACTTGGGCCATCTTTCCTATGGACTTCTAAAGCGATCATTGACATGGCTGGTGTGGAAATAAAATTGAGAGTAGGGGACGAGGTAGTAACTTATAAATTGGCTAAAGCAATAAAGCACTCTCTTGATTTTGATAACTCATGCTTATTTTGCGATATTACTGATGAACTAGTTCGGAATCATGTGCAAAAAAATGTTCCATGTCGATCCATTGGAGGAGGTACTAGATGAGCATATTGTAGGTGTTACAAAGAAGTCTAATGGTAGAAGTGAAGAGGCCCTTGTGGGAGTGGTTAAAGCAGAGAAGAAGAAGATCACCAAATCTCCATGGGAGTGCTAGCATCATTTTAGCAACCTACAGAATGAAACATCAACTGAACATCAGCCTTAGCTCATAACAAAATAAAGAAATAACCAATGGGTTGCCCGATATCATGGGTGTTTCCTTCTCATCCAACTTAAATCAAATAAAAAGGTCTCCTCTTTGGGAGAACTTCATAGAGATAAGAAAGAGGCACATCAAGCTTGTGATGTTAAACAAGCACTTCTTGGGAGGCAACCCAAGCTCTTTCTTCCTTTTTTTTTTCTTGTTTACATTTTTATGGTAATATGTTGTCAGTTTCTTGTGTCTCTCTTTTTCTTTTCTATTGGTGAATATTGTTTTGTTTGCATAATTTTGCTTCTGCTGGTAGAATTCAAATTTGATTTATTCTTAGATATATATTTTTATTTGGGTGGACTCTCCTGGATATTTTTCGGGTTATGTTTTCGTTCTTATTGTTTGCCTTGGAGTGGAAAGAAAAGAAAATGTGATACTCTTTGCATTGTACCTTCAGAGTTGTGCACGGCTGTGGGTTTAGCTATCAGTGGTCATGGATGTAGTCATTTTCTGGGCCAACAGAGTGCATAGTAGTGGGATTCAATCACTATGGCAGTGGGATTTTTCTCGGCTTTTACCCTGTACGGTGCATGGGCATAGATGTGGCTGTCCACAGCCATGGATTATCTATGTGGTGTGGTGAACCTTCCCAATACTTTTTCGATGAAATGCAAAGTCGTGGACTCAGTTGTCCACCGCTGTGGGGTTTTTCTGAAGGGGTTTTATTACCCTAGAATTCTTCTGTCTGTTTCACCATCACACTCTTGGTCACGCATCCTAGCCTCGTCCTGAGTTTTTCTTTGATCTTTCAATGCAAGTGGCACTCTTGTCGAACCCTACTCATCTCATAACTTTAAAAATCCATCAGTAAAATCCTCTTCTACGTCCTTGCTAGCGCTAGGTCATGTTGTTTTAGATTTGATGAACTTCAACATGTTCCGATTTCCATTTCTTGCAAAAATTTAGTTTCACATGTTGTGGTATGTGAGCATCACATTCTGTAAGCTAATTAATGATTGATTTTATTGAGATAGCCATGGTCGACTCTTTGCTCGACTGTGACTATCTGTCCTATGGGGTTCTTTTGGAGTTGTTAGCTTCATTTGAATTTAACATAACTAATCACAACTTCGATGAGGCAGAATGTATCCATTTTTTAAGCCTTGGGAAATAACATAGCCTCAGCTTGACAAAGTTCACATTGTTCTTGGGCTTTTATTATTGGGAGGTCATGCTGACACAGGAATATTCTCAGCTGGCTGGTGATTTTCCCCATACGAGCCTGGGGTCACCGAGGCCACCATCCTTCGCCATATTACCTACTGCTATATTCAGGCTATTCTTAATTGTCGTATTAGGGCCAAATAAGCACATTGTGTCATCGGCCCGTATGTTACTCATCTCCATTGTGGAATAAGGCTCATTGAGCTTGTGAAGAATATGGAAAAAGATTCTACACCTTCACTACTTGGGCTTCCTACACCCAAGGCTATACAGATGGCCCACCGCACTGAATCTGACGAGTATGTTCTAAATGAAGAATAAGATGAGGAGAAGGATTCTCAGCATGAAGAAGGTGACACACATGCAGCACCTATAGTGGCAGACCAACTAGTGGAGGAAACACAGTAGAAACTTGAGCACCCATTGACTCGGGCAGAAAACCGTCATATGAGGCTTGAGATAACCATTATTGAGCTTTACAGTAACCTAGTAACTGTTTTGGCTAATCAGACTATGATGACGGCTGAGATTTCCATCCACCACCGTCGTCTTGGTAATGATTGCTCCTCTAGCACAACCCAGCACCTCCAACTGATTCAAAAATTCTAGCCCTAGTAGTCTCAACTTCAGTACCCACGGTAGAACCTGATCTTTGAGTTTTTTTATTTTACTTTGCATGCAATATTATTTTTGCAGTGGTTTTTGTTATGAACTTTTTTAGTTCTCACTTCTTGCCTAATTTTGGGGTCTCTCATTCCCAATTTTTGTTTCTTTTTAATTAATTTTCTTAGTGCTCCATTGCACTAAATGTATTTCTTCTATTCTCCTTGCAGAACTCACATCTATTGTGTCATGTTTTGTTATCTGTTTTGTTATCTTTCACCACAGCATCGTCACTTGGTCAAGGAAGTGTTATTTTAATTTTGCGTTCCCTTTCCATTAGTCTAAATTCTATTGTGTACATTGAGGGCAATATACATCTCAAGTGTATGTGTGGGTGTGGGTGTGGGTGGTGGTGGTTGGGTAGAGGGCGGGTGTCCATAATCTTCATTACTTGTATTTCTTGCTCATCGGTTATGCTTATGATGGTTCACTTTAAGTAGATTGGTATTATGTGTTTAGGAGAACTTTGAACATCTTAATGCTCATTGTTACACTACTTTGTTATGACTTCTAATGTTTGAGCCCCATTATGTCATGTTGGTGTTTGTGGCCTAGTGTTTTTAATTCCTTTGCTTTTAAAAAAAATTGATAAAGGCTGGAAAAAGCTACCTCTTATTAAGTATGTATCTACTCTAACAAATCAAATACAAATTATGTCCTAGTGAGAGAAAGATCTATCTTTGGCTTTTTTACACACATGCTTTTAGGGTTCATCCTTCATTTGTCAGGAATTTTTAGTTAGGGTACATCCCGAATTAATTGTTAAATAGACTATCCCTATATTTTAGAATTCCATTCGTTTTACTTTCTAGTGAACTTGAAGCAAACACTTATCATTTTCTCAATTTTTCAATTGCTTATTTTTTCTTAAGGACAAGCAAACACTATAGTGTGGGGGTGTTTGATAAGCGTTTGTTGCAACATATTTGGAATGAGAATACTGCATATTATAGACATGATTTTTACCAATTTATAGGCTCATATGTGTTGTAATTACTTACTTTTGCAAATAGGATGGTTGATGAGTGTTGGCAGAAGAAAAGAAGATAAAATGATGAGTTTTGAGGAATCTCGGAGGTGTCTATGGCCCTTGGATCAATTCGCATGACTATGGTGAACAATTCAAGATGACAATTGGAACAGGCACGCTCATGGGTCTCACTGCCCATGGCTATGAGAGGAACTGATAGGAGATGCTTCAATGGCCAGGGAAACATATGGTTGTGGGTGACTTAGCCATGGCTGTGGGTAAGATAGCGTGAGTGAATGATGAAAAAAAAATAGGAACACGCACGGTCATGGGGAGCATTCCGCACAACTATAGGAATTGTTTGTCAAATTTGTCTGGTCAGCAGCAGAGAGACAAACACCTGTGGGTTATCTAGCCACCACCATGGATCATCATGAGACAGGGGTATATATGGTAAAATTTTAAAGGAAAGAGGGAAGCTTTTTCTCTGATAGAAGAGAGAAGCACCTGCTAACCTAATTTGAGGGAGAACACTCATCTAATTGAAGGGGAGAGATCGGAGAGAACCATTTGGAAGATTCATCATCTTTAATATCTCCTCCATCACTGGTGAATAAGATCAAGCATCATTCAACCATTTAAAGAGAAAGATTTATTTTTAGATTTCAATCTAAGATTTGAGGAAGTTTTAATTTGTCCAAAGATGTATTTCATTTTGATTGCCATGTCTTGTTTGTATTGCTCAATCTGGAGCCAAACCCTCTTGTGGGTGCGTAACCTCGTGAACCCTAGGATGGTTTAGATTTTAACTTGCTTCACTTCCTTTTATTCAAATTTTATTTGAGTTCCAATTTTCTGTTTCTTTTAACTCATGATCATTGTAGTGAGAGCAAAGATTATGCTGGTGAATGTCTTGGTGATGAGTTGTGGCAGATGTCTAAGGTGTGTGAATATATGAATATAAATATGCAAACAATATTACAATGAGTCTATGAGTACCACAAGTGTACGGGTCATCAAAAAATACCTCGTGGGTGAGCACAAGGGTTGTATTTCCCTAGGAATGGTGAGAGGCTCCTATTACTTCCTTTTCACTTAATCAATAGCCTAAACATTTACGTTGTTTCTTTATCCTACTTCTACAATTTACTAAACAATATAATTGAGGATCATTAACTGTAATTGGAAGAAGTTTGGGAGATCATAAAAAGATTCCCTTAATGATTACTTGTGAAATGGCACTAAGGTGTGACGATTCAAACTAGTATTGGACCGAGGGAATTCAAGGGCCTACTGGTCCCAATCTCTTGCCAACTAGGTCTAAACACTAGGAACTTCAGATGGAATCTCTTCTAGCCTGTCCTCATATATTTGCCTTAAGTTCAAAAACTCTACTGGAAGGGCTAATGAAATCCTAACTCAGAAATCTAATTAAACCGTAATCAAGAGATCTAGCAAAACCTAACCTCTTAGAGCATGCATAGATCTAACATGGGATAGTTCTTCTAACATGAGGGCATATCTTACTCATCCACATCAGTAAATTATCATTAAGCAAGCATGCAATGATTCACAAAAGACTAGATAGAATAAAGAATTACTAATAAAGAATCACAAATAACAAACAAGATGAATTTACATGAAATTCCTCTTGAATTAGGGTCCTCTAATGGATACAAAAGTATAGATCAATGAATAGAAATCATCCAAAGGAAATAAATTAAAAGAATTCCTAGACTAACTCCCTCCAATATGGTCTCCGATGGTTGAGGTTGAGTAGATCAAAGATTGTCAAGAGAACACCAAATCTCTTCACGCACACTCCACTATTGATGCACATTAGATAGCCCTTGAAAAACTCATTAGAATCCGCTAAAATATTGATGGAAATGGTCTCCATCCACATAGGTCTCCAAAAATCAGGTCGTGTCTCCAAAATTCGCTAAAAGAATCTCCCTGAAATTAGAAAAATCTAGGGTATTCATAGGATCGAGTCCATCACAGTCTCACCACGGGCGTTGTGATGCGCACAGTGAGTAAGTTATTGCATGTTCTCAAAGTCACATACTGACAAGGTTCTTTGGGTGTTGTGTGGGTGGATTACAGGCGTGATGTGTTCACAACGGCCGTTGTGAGGCCATTGTGGCTTCTGAGTTGCTCCTAGTGATTCCACGCTGCTATGACTTGATAACAGTAGTGTTAAGTGTGGACAACGGCCGTGATGAGATGTTACCAAAGCCGTTGTGATTCGTGGTGAAGTTCTGATTCAGCAATTTTGTCCATTTTGCTTCAAAACACCTACAAATTCGCTTATTTTTCCCTAAAATGGAAATAAAAGCTGTGGTGAACAAAAGAATTAAATTTGTACTAATTAGGTGCTAAACATGTCAAATTCCATGTCGAATGTAGTGTAAATTATATAGAAAATATAGACTTTCTATCACTTATCAAATACCCCCACATTTAACTGTTTGCTTATGCTCAAGAAAATAGGAAAGATACAAATAGAAGACATGATAAGTTCTTGACCTCAGCTGTACAAGGGAGCAATCAAATGGTAGGTAGCATGGAGATGCTTCTTTAAAGAGTAGTCTACTCTATGGTGAAAAATACTAATGTGCGATTGTCGCGCAAGTGCACGGGGTCGCCAAGTAGTACCTTGTGCATGACACAGGGGTCGTATTCCGTGGGGCCTGAGAATCTACTCTTACTTTCTTATTGCAATGTTGTTTAACCAACAAGTCTTGATTGAAGAAATAAAATGCAAAGAAACTAAATCAATGAATAATGAATGCGAATGAATGAAGGCAAAATATGGGGAGAAATCAGGGCTAAGAGTGGTCATGGATGAGGATCCCCTCGGTGGTTACTAAAGTGTGCAAGATGTTTGAACTAACATTCAAGTGGCTAGTTGGACCAAGAAAACCCTAGATTGGGCCAACCCGATGGTCACGGCAATTGACCCCTAATCTGGTATGAGTATTGGATACGCTACTTATACCGCCCTAAATCCTCCTATGATTGTAATGGGTAAAGTGGTTTTCTTGAACTAGGGTTGAAATACAAGTGAGTACTTAACCCTAGAATTGGAGGGGTACAAATACCCGATGGTCATGGCGTATTCATATGTATTTCCCTTCCAAGTTTGGTGAGTCTAACACTAAGGCAATGGTCATGCAACCTAGCATTTCCGAAGTCATGATACATAGAGTTCTCATACATATCAAGCATTTCAAAACACCAAACATGGATCACAAATAAGCCAACATGCATAAATTAGATCAATTCATCCAAACAACACAAGTTCACCCCCAAGGTTCACCTATATCAGGTGATCTTGGGGTTTTAGATGCTCATGGTCACAAAATACACAATCAAAAGCATGGAGACAACAAAACAAAGCATAAGCAAGCTCCCTTAAAAGCTAGAGGCCGAATGACATTAGGATCCGCCGGAGATGAACTTCCAACGACGCCACTCCATGCGGTGGCTTCCTTTGTCTTCTACCTCTTCACAACAAGCCCTAGGGATGGATCTTGCCTAAATTCACGCTCTCCTCACCCAATCCTCCTTGGAAATGCCCTCAAATACCTTCTTCTAGCTCGGATGAATGATGGTGGTGATGAGCTCCAAGAAGAAGGACCAATGATGCACAAAAGAAACATAAGAAACCCTTAAAAAGGATAAATTCGTGGCAGCTCACGGGTGGCCTCACGGTCTATATACGGGCCATGAGGTTACCCAGAAAATGGGTCAAAACATACACTAAGTTGCTACATTAGTGCTACAGTAAAACTTCAACAATACTGTTGCTCTCTGAATTGCTTGCATATGACTTCACAGGCGTGAGGTTGCCTGTGAGGGTTTCCAGACTTAGAAAATTCGTCAAGTCTTCTTGCTTCAGGTCACTACAGTGTCACTACAGTGCTTGGGACACTA
This sequence comes from Dioscorea alata, assembly GCA_020875875.1. Taxonomy (NCBI): domain Eukaryota; kingdom Viridiplantae; phylum Streptophyta; class Magnoliopsida; order Dioscoreales; family Dioscoreaceae; genus Dioscorea; species Dioscorea alata. Next base: position 16,572,958 of record CM037020.1, on the reverse strand, counting down.
AAACAATGATTTAAGCATGGATTTCCTCTCAAATCTCCTCGTTGAACTCACCTAAGCATCTTTTACACCTGAAACACGAAATAAACCAATTTAGAATGAAAAAGGGCATCAACTCATCAATAAAATACGAAAATCATGCATTAGTATACGTATAAAATATATACATTTAGACATTTATCAAATACTTTCCCAAGTGTCGGTCTCCTGGTCCACTATCCTATAGTATAAATTCTATTGCACAAACTTTTCAGAGTTTTATTCAGCTTAACCATATACTTTCCATAACTTTTTATACATGAATACTTTTTTTTTTTTGCACGCAATCAGTAGTTTTCACACTTCTCAAGAGGCAGCCTTCTCTCTTATTAGGGCATACTTTTTGTATCCAACTTGTTGTTAGAGACTACGCACTACAAAATAGGTAGCTCTTTTTGTTGTCAACACATTTTAAATAAAACAAGAAAATGACTAATAGTAACGACACTCGTACTATAAAACATCAATTTCTAAACAGACATTAGGTGCAAGATGTACTCAAGTGGGATACAAGATAAAGAAAAAAATTCGCAAAGCAACCAGACTCTTGAGAAAGAAAGAAAAATTGCTAATCTAACATATAACATGTCCCTCGACCAAATAAACTCCAACTAGCATGTATAAAACACAAAAAACATCATTTTTGAAAAAACATTTCTGAATATAATAATAATTTCCTCCAAGTATCCACAAATATCATAAAAATATCATACACTCCCTCCCAACACTTAAAGATGTACTTTGTTACAAATGTACGCATGCATGCACAAGTGTAGTCAAAGATAATAATCAAAGGAAATAAAATATTGTATGGTCACTAGCACTACCCTAGTTTCCTAATTGGGCCGATGAGAGTGATAGAGTTACCCTTATCCAAGCTCTGAATTATGTGGGCCAAAAAAACACCCAATCACCTCAACCCTAATGGAGACATACATGGAATAATTGAATACAAGAATAAAATAAAATATTGTAAAATAAAATCCACTATAATTAAAATAAAAGTACAAAAGCAGCTGGGAAAGAGTCCCTTGGTGAAAATAAAAAGTACAGTGTACAACAGAAATGAAAGTACAAAAGTGGTAAATGAAAATTAAAATGGCTGATGTTGACATGGGAATGATATCTCCATATAGGATCGGTGGAGAATAGGTGGTGTCACTAAAGTGGGAGGAGACTCCGGTGCCACTGGAGCTAGAACTATTGGTGAAGTAGGCGTCAGAGTGGATAAGGTGTCCTGGCACTGCAGATGCGCCAGGATTTGTCATAGTAAACCCTCAATCCTCACCTGACCCTCCTTAAGATGGGTCTGGTACTCATGAAGAGCTAATAAAGATAATGGAGTTAGTGACGCAGATAGGGAAGGAGGAGAAGGTAGAGTAGCGGCAACAAGAGCCTGAGGCAGAGCTGGGATTAGAGGAACTACGATGGTAGTGTTCTCCGGGAAAGATTTTCATCATCTGAAGACTCAGAGTCGGACCCAGTGGACCACCCGATACTGCATCCGTGAGGTGTATCCTACTGCTCTATCATACACATTGTTCAAAGCGTGGTAACCCTAAGCGGCTGCATGCCTTCTACAAGACCCATGCCTATGCACCTGTTGATCAGCCCAAACCCCCATGCAAGCCTAGTGATCTAAGGACCAACAAATATGGCCGCTAGATGGGGGTCATGGAACTGATATCGAATCTAGCATGCTATCATGTAATCAATGTGAATCGACTCCCTAGTTACCATGCTCCATAAAAAGAAAAAAGATCTCAGAGTTTCATAACCCCCATGCTGTCTCCTCACCAGGTCAATGTTTGTGATAAAATGGAGTGGAGGTAGTGGAATGCTAGGGCATCCTATAGCAGATACCTTCAAGGTCCTGCATACGTAGGTATCGTGGCCCCAAAGTGCCTTGGTCCATACCTGATTTGGGCTCACGTGGATCAACAGGTCAATGTAGAGTTAGGAGTATGACTCTGTGCGAGTGTATTCCATATCAGCCAGCCCCATCAGCATGAAAAAAATTAGTGTTGGTAATAACCTTAATTGGCCTCATTATGCTCACAACAGCCTTACCATGGGTGTGATAAGGCCGTACCAGAACTTTAGAAAGTCCAGAAAAATAGCACTCTCTAGAAAATGGCCATAACAAGTCATCACGACTATGACCATAGGAGTACTTAGCCCATGACAAACTCACTCAAATTTTCTAGAAAACATAACTCGCTTCCTATACATCACAATGGATGCATAACCATTTGACCACGCTTATTGTGATGCAAACAGTGAAAATCTAAGGATTCTACCTGTGTAAAATGGCATGAAAACAATTCCTAACAATGAAATTAGACTCTATAAACAAATTTCACCCATAAAATTTAATAAAATTAGTCAACTTCACACCATTAAATCAAGCTCCACTCTTTATTCAATCACTAAATAATGAAAACTAAAACTAAAATTAAACAAACTAAAGCATGAAAACTACTTGAGTTGCCTCCTATAAAGCACTTGTTTTACGTCTCGAGCCTGACATACATGCCCTTACCTCAAGATGACTTTGGTTTGATGGGAGTAAGTAGAGAGGATATTTCATTGTTACCTGCTTTTAAGGTTGTGGAGTTTATTACCTCAGTAGTGAGTTCATCTTTCGGTTCTACCTTCCTCCATACTTTTTTTATGTTTTGGCTCTTATGTTACTCCTACTATTGCTCTTTTGAAGTTGTGGTTTTATGGGTTGTGTTGGCTCTTCCTAAAGCTTCCCCTCAAAGTATTCATGAAGGAGGTTTACCATGAACACATCCTGCACAAAGTCAGGAATAGAAATGTCAGGTTCATGTGTAAAGTCGCATTCATCATCTTGATCTATAGGGTGTTTCATAGCGCTTGGGAGTTTGTACACTATTTCATCATCTCCTACTTTCAATGTCATCATTCCATCTCTCTAATTGATGAGAGCCCCAGATGTGTTTAAAAATGGTCTTCTAAGGATAAGTGGGGTCTCTAGATCCTCATCTATGTTAAGAATTACAAAATCCATGGGGAAGCCAAGCTTTTCAACGGTCACAATTACATCTTTCACAATTCCCCGTGGTCTTCTCATTAATCTGTCGGTCAACTAAAACGTTATTCTTATAGGCCTCAATTTTCCCAATCCGAGCTTCATGTATATGGTACATGATATCACGTTGATGCTGGCACCAAAATTGGCTAGTACATTCTCTTCCATCCCATTACCTAACAAGCATGGGATCATGAAACTTTCAGGATCTCTTAACTTTATCATCATCTTTCTATCCAAAATGCCAAAATAATTTCCTTTAGGAGCCATTGTATCAACCTCTTTCAGCTTCCTCTTGTTGGTGAGTAAGTCCTTCAAGAATTTAGCATATTTCAGTATCTAGAACAATGTTTCAACAATGGGATGTTTATGTGGAGTTGTTTGAAAGATAGTAATGAACTTCTTGAGTTGTAGATACTCCTTGATGGCTTCTAGTCTGGAAGGGTAAGGTGTTATGAATCATATTCCCATTGATGATCGAGAGAGAAAGAACAAAAGCAATAAATCAATCACACAAAGGCAAGACAAGACAAGATTTACATGGTTTGCCAAGATTGCCTACGTCCACAGACATACTAGGGTTTTATTTCAATATCAGAAGCACTCATACACCTTACAAGGAGCTGAATATATATAGAAGAAATCTGAGGTATATCAAGATTAGTACTCTGAGGAATATCTGGAAAAGGGTAAATCATATTTGAATCCTAACCCTATTTGGATCATAACTTATCTAGATCCTAAACCTATATGGATACAAATCCTATCAGGATATAATTTTACAAGATTATCAAACTATAATCCTAACAAGATACAAATTACGCTTATATCATTTTAGGTGCTAAACATGTCAAATTCCATGTCGAATGCAGTATAGATGATAAAGAAAGAAAATATTAACTTTCTAGCACTTATCAAGTTGTACGACCCACTAGGATAGGTTGACACAACCCCTTGCGTGTATCCCGCAAGTGCACGGGTTTGTCAAAGTAATAAATTACCTTGGTGAGTGGGTAGTCGAATCCACAGGGAATAGGGAATTATAATATGAGATTTCACTAATTAAGCAATGCGGAGTACGGAAAAGCAATAGTAGGATCAATGAGTGAATATAGAATAAAGTAGATTGAAAGACAAGAAATTAAATAGAAAGATGAAAGATGAGAGAGTGCAAGTAAAAGAGAATTGAGAAGACTAGTAATGAATGAAATAAGGCATCCGGACAAGCTACCTCTAGGGTCTATGCTTCTAGTGCAGGACTATGCTATTATACTTTCCTATTGATGTTTAATCGAGTCGAGGATATCCTAAGACTCACGGTCCCAAACCTAAGGACAACCGTGACTAACCCCAACACTATGCCCCGGTATTAGGATTCATGTCACCCTTCACTCTATCGCTCGCACGACTAAGCCCCAGGGGAGTATATCTACCTAAACCTCACACTACGTGGGATTGCTTTAAGCTCTAGGGATTCCTAATGGTAAAACCTGTTCCTATATGTAGTTCTAACCCTTTGGTCCAGGTGGAAGAACCCTAGTCTAGATTAAGCCCCAATGCATAGGATTCACTTCAACCCTTCACTCTGTTACTTACGTAACTAAGCCCCAGGGAGTTTATCTGTCTAGCACTTCACTCTATTTTGACCGCTATGAAATCAAGGAAACGGAGGTAGGGAGAAACCACGTCGGAGGGGAAAGGGGTACATCGCTACCTCACAACTCTATCTCTCAACCCTCTTCAATTTTAAGTAGTCTAACCCTAAGGAGTTGTCACACCTCGAAAAGGCAACCTAAATTGTTCTCAATCCTAGTGTCACATCTAAGAGAAAACATTAGCAAGATGAAATTAAGATTGAAACTCAATTTTATTCATCAATAATGGAAAAGCATAATAACAATGTCAAAGAAACATAATAACCCTAGAGTTTACAAGTCTGAATACCCTTAAGTGGCTTTAGCTCCTCATGGAGCTCATCAAGGTTTGAAAGAAAGCACAAAATAAGGACATCAATGAAAACCCCCTTGCGTATGGTGTCGCCGTGGTCTTGCGCGGCCGTCGAACGTCGGTGACGATGCCGATGACGCGCGCTAAACCTCCACGAAATCCTCTCCGAAACCCTAGCCACACTCCCCAAGTTGAAGAGAAAGATAGGTCAAAAGATCTCCCAAAAGGTCTCCAAAATCGCCTTTTATTATGTTGAATCACGGCTTTAAAATTTGACTTATTGGGGGCGTCACACGGCCATGTGGAATTAACACACGGGCGTGTGAAGTTTCTATCTGCTGAAAAATTAATTCACACGACCATGTGTTAATTCCGCACGCCCGTGTGAATTCTCTGGAATTCTGAATTTCGGCCGAAAGTGAACAGTACTCGCCCGAAACGCTCCCGAATCCGTCGTTCTTCATCGAGGCCATTGAATTGGGCACACAATCAATGGTAGATCATGCGATTGCTTCAAGTCTCCTTCTTGGTGAAGTTCTCCTAAGCCACACGAGTTAGACTTGTTGTGAATGTGACTGCCTTTGTGCCCCTCCAAAGGAGGTTGGCACACACTCACAAGTCCAAGCTCGTGCCTTGTTCCGTGCTTGGTCCGAAAACTTCACAACATCGGCGAAGACGACCTAATTTCATTCTTCTTCTCCAATTTAGCTCCAAAAACCTTCAATGCACAAGAATACACAAATGCACGCCATTTAGTGATAAAAACTGATAAAAGATATGCTCAATGTAAGATAATAACGCTTCGCGGTACTATAATACAAGCACTTATCAAATCCCCCACACTTAAGCTTTTGCTTGTCCTCAAGCAAAATAGAACGTCAAGTACTTGGGAAGAACAATTGAAAGTGCTCGGCCTTTGCTTCACCAAAAGTATGCAAAAGAAGGATTCTACAAGTCAGGGGAAATTAAAACATTGCATAAAGTTACCATTGTTCTAGCTAAAAAAACTCAAATCAAAAAGGACAATAACTCGAAAACGTGAAGTGTGTGCGAATTCACTCAAGAGAACAAATGAGTACTCCTCAAACTCTTGTTACAAGGACTTATTTATATATACAAAGTAAGGAAGTAGTGGCTTCACTCAACCTCTAAGGTAGCCCTTTCCTAGGCGGCCGACAAAGGTGGCTTCCACACTTTCGAGGAGGTAGCTCTTTCTACTGGGGTAGTAGCCTTCATGCTTCCCATGAGATAGCTCTTTCTCTCATTAGGGCATAACTTGTATCCGACTTATGAGAGTAACTACATACTTCATAGGAGGTAGCTCTTTCTACTCCAAATGCAAAGATAAAAGCTAGATTAATATTCACAAGCTCATAATAAATATATATATATATATTTTTAACTACATAGAACTTCACAACTTACTAAAGTAATACTAAACTAGTCCTTTAAACTTTTAGTTTGAGTTTCCAAAAGATTTCAAGAGTGAGTAGTGCAATAAGATGTAATCGAGCAAAAAATCCCTAAAAATTTAAGTGAAAACTAGAGCATGATACGACACAATGTTTAAAATTCTCCTAAACTATAAGAATACAACCGTTGCAACTAAGGTGAACCGCTATAGGCGATATGAGCATGAACAATTGAACGCACAAGTAAAAGTGTGTGCAATGTGAACTTCCCCCCATACTTAAGATGTACAATGTCCCCAATGTACGCATGCAAGCACAACTATAAGTAGCAAATAAAAACAAATAGTGTGGGAGTGGGCAATTGAAACATTACTCCCCTGAACTCAAAGTGTTGCGTTTGATGGAGCTAGGTCATTGAGAGTTGAGTCTTAATGGTTTGTGGAGCACACACGGTCCTATGACCGTGCCAATGACTGTTCATCAAAATCCTTACATCCAAGACCATCTGCGCACACATACACAAGGGTTCAGTATAGCTCAATAAAACTCGAGTATATAAAATATGAAGCAATGAATACAACTCGAGATAAAAGAAAAGCAAAATAAAAGATAAACTCAGAAGGATAATCCTTTCTGAGTACTACAAGTCCAAAATAAAATAAAATGTACAAAAATGAAAATCAAAAGCAATAAAAACTAAAACTAAGACGCCTCGATGTCGGTGCCCTGGATAGTGGCCTCTGGTGCTGCTGGAGGCTCTGGAGATGTAGGTGGATCTACTGATGCTGGAGGAGATGGTGGTGGAGGAGTGGGGTCTCTGGGTCGGGCAACAGATGGTACTGACACGGCCTGCTCTAGAAGTCTCTGTATGGTGTCAAGCCGTGCCATAGTCTCTGCGTGCTGTGCAACCTATGCAGTCCTGATCTCGGCCTGCTCTGCCTGTAGCACGCCCACTGCGCTCTCAAGGTGCTCCAACCTGTCCTGGCCCCGAGAGGGGAAGAACATGCGCATCGGTCGTGACTCCGGCACGGTGGATGGTGCCTGTGTCTTTATATCTGTTGGGGGTGGCTCTAACGCTGCCTGTGACCCCTCAGCCGGATCTGTTTGGGGTATGATCCATGTGTAGGTCCCTGGTACTGCTCTGCGGACCATCCCCATCTGTCACAATGTCTCAATACTAAGGGGGACTGGTGTACTGATCTTCTCGGCCCCCCGAACTCCATCTCTGAGCCCCAATCCAATAATCAATCGGGTGATGTACGGGCCTACGAAGATAACTCCGATCGTGGGGTACTGACCCTGGTGGTGGATGTACTCAGCCACAATGTGCCCAAGGTGGAGTGGCTCGCTCTCCACCATCGAATACAAGTACAAGAGCTCCTGGCGGCTCAACACCCCTGTATTGTCCCCTCTGCCACTCACTGACCTGCTGAGTACGGCGTGGATGTATCTGTGAGATGTCCTGGTCGAGCAAGTGGCCTTGGAAACCCCAGGCTCGTACTGGCCCTGACCACATAATCGACTGGAAACAACACACTTCACCATCTTCTTTGGGAGCTTGAGGCCGGCTTTTGGAGGCATTTCTTGCAGAGAGGACGACGGGGAGAGCACGAGACGATGAATCCACACCTTCGATTTGCATTTGAGAGGAAGTTTGACAAAGGAAGCCACTCCTTGGGTGGCGTCCTTGGAAGCGTCATTCGGCCTTGATCTTTTCAGGGGGTGTTTTCATTATGCTTTTGGTTGTTTTTATGTATTTTATTGCTTACTTTGTGATCATGAACAACTAACCCCAAGGTCACCTGATGTAGGTGAACCTTGGGGGTGAACTTGTGTATTTTGGATGCTTCTTTCTAGTTTATGTATTTGGTTTGGTTTGTGATCCTTGTTTGGTGGTTCTTGAATGCCTTGATATGTATGAGAACTCTATATGTCAATTCCTAGACAATGCTAGGTTGCATGACCATTGCCCTAGTATTAGGCTCACCAAGCTTGGAAGGGAATACATGTACGAATACACCGTGACCATCGGGTATTTGTACCCCTCCAATTGTTAGGGTTGTCCTTGTTTGTGTTTCAACCCTAGCTTGGGGAAATCCACTAAACCCTTTGCAATTGTACAAGGATTTGGGCGGAAGCAATTCCGTATTCTAATACTTGTATTGGATTAGGGACCAACGCCGTGACCATCGGGCTGGTTTAATTTAGGGTTTCCCGGTCCAAACCACCCACGTGCATGGTAGTTAGGGCATCCTTAGCACTTTAGTAGCCCCCGAGGGAATCCTCATCCGTGGCCATTCCCTCACCTTGATTTTTCCTCTCCGTATTTATTCTTTCTATTTGCATGCTCTTTGTTTTAGTAGATTATTGGTAGTTCTTATTCCAAGTGATCGATTAGGTCAAACAACATTGTGATAAGGAAGTAAGGATAGCTTCTCGGGCCCTTGGGGATACGACCCCCTCGTGTTCGCGCGAGGGGTATTACTTGGCGACCCCGTGCACTTGCGGGTGAGCGATTCAAGCGCGTTTCACCAGGGTGCCAGGGTAATCTGTGGGGAGCAGTGCGTACTCCTCTGTTTCAGTGTACGCCTCATCGTATAACCCCATCCGCACTGAGAACTGGGTCATGCTCAAAGTAAAATGTCGACCGAGGGCACGGAACTGAACAGTGGAATCTTCAGTGAAGCTGTCGTACCCCCGATCGAACTCAAATGATGCCAGAACCTCTAAAGTAAGTAACCTGATCGCGGGATCTCTGATAGATAATAGATGGCTCCAGCTACCAACCGCGAGCAACTCCTCAATCTCATTGGCAATAGGGACTAGTTTATCATCGTTTTAGTGAGATTTTAGTTTTGTTTTGAAAAAAAAAATTTGTGAGCTTGTGAATATTTGTCTAGTTTCATTTGTACATTTGGGGTGGAAAGAGCTACCTCCTATGAAATATGTAGCTACTCTCATAGGTCGGATACAAGTTATGCCCTAATGAGAGAAAGAGCTATCTCATGGGATGCGTGAAAGCTAATACCCAGGTGGAAAAAGCTACCTCCTCAAAAGTGTGAATGCCACCTTTGGCGGCCGCCTCGGAAAGGGCTGCCTTAGAGGTTGTGTGAATCTACTACCTCCTTACCTTTGCATATAAGTAAGTCCTTGTAGTAAGAGTTTGACGAGTACTTTTTGGGTTATCTTAAGTGAGTTCGCACACACTTACACATTTTCGAGTTGTTGTCCTTTTTTGTTCAAGTTTTTAGCTAGAGCAATGATATCTTAATTCAATGTTTTGATTTCCCCTTACTTATAGAATGCTTCCTTTGCATACTTTTAGTGAACCTAAGGCTGAGCATTTTCAATAGTTCTTCCTAAGCAATTTAATGTTTTATTTTATTTATTTATTTTTTGCTTAAGGACAAGCAAAAGCTTAAGTGTGGGGGAGTTTGATAAGTGCTCGTGTTATAATAATGCGAAGTGTTATTGTCTTACATTGAGCATTACTTTTATTAGATTTTATCATTAAATTGTATGCATTTGTGTGCTTTTATGCATTGTAGGGTTGCAGAGCTAGTTTGGAGAAAAAGAGCAAATTTAGATCATGTTCGTCGTGATTAGGGAATTCTCGGACCAAGCAAGAAACAAGGCACAAGTCTAGACTTGTTGGTGTGTGCCAACCTCCTTTGGAGGGGCACAAAGGCAGTTACATTCACAATAAGTCTAACTCGTGTAGTATACAAGAATTTCACCGAGGAGGATTGAAGCAATCGACATGATCTACCGTTGATTGTGTGCCCAATTCAATGGCCTCGATGAAGAACGATGAATTCGGGAGCATTTCGGCGAGAGTACAGTAACAGCACTATAACAAATTATTGTAACAAAACACTGTAGTAAGTTACTGTTCACTGTTCGCTAAAAATTAGCAAAACAAAAACTTCACATGGGCCTGTGGAAATTCCACACGGCCGTGTGAAATCCTGATTTCAGCCGATTTGAAGCCATGACTCAACACTATTTAAAGGCACTTTTGGGACTTTTTCTAGATCCTTTCACCTAGTTTCTTGGGGGTCGTGGCTAGGGTTTGGAGAGGACTTTATGGAGGATTGGAGCGCGCCATCGGCATCGATATCGAAGCCCGGAGGCCGCTCAAGATCATGGCCACGCAACACAAGGGTGTTTTCATCTATGTTTTGAATTTGTATTCATTCATATACATTGATAGAGTTGTATAGCTCCATGAAGAGCTAAACACCTTGTGGGTATTCAGATTTCTAAACCCTAGGATGATTATATTTCTATGACATGTTATTATGCTTTCTTTATTGATGAATTTAATGGAGTTTCAATCTTAATTGCATATTGTATTGATTTTCCCTTAGCCATGATACTAAGGTTGAGAATCCTCTAAGTTATCCTTTGCAGGTGTGACAACTCCTATAGGGTTAGACTACTTGAGATTGGAGAGGGTTGAGAGGGTGAGTCGTGAGGTAGCAAAACGTCCCCTTTCCCCTCCGGTGTGATTTTCCCTACATTTGTGTTGCATGAGTTCTTAGCGGTCGAAGTAGAGCGAAGTGTTAGGAGATGAACTCCCCTTGGGCTTAGTTGCTCGAGCAACAGAGTGAAGGATTGTAGTGAATCCCAGTGCTGTGGCTTAATTGAGACTAGGGTTCTTTCACCTGGACCAAAGGGTTAGACCTATATATAGGAACAAGGTCTTTCACTAGGAATCCCTAGAACTTAAAGCAATTCCGCATAGTGTGAGGCTTAGGAAGATGGACTCCCTTGGGACTTAATTGACAGGACAACAAGAGTTAAGGGTCGTACTGAAACCTAATGCCGGGGCATAATGATTGCGATTAGTCACGGTTGACCTTAGGTTTGGGACCATGTGTTTAAGGATATCCTCAACTCATTAAACATTAATAGGAAAGTATAATAGCATTATCTTTCACTAGAAGCATTAATCCTAGGGGTAGCTTGTCCGGGTACCTTTCATTCATTGATTGTCCTTCTCTCACTTTTTGCTTGCACTCTCCTGTCTTTCATACTTCTCTTTTATTTTTTTGTCTCTTTTAGTTTCTCTTGCATACACACACTGATTCTGTTTTCACTCTTTTTTAACTAACACTTCCAATATGGATATATAACACTAACTGCAGTTGAGACCAAACTTTCTTATTTAACCATGGACTTGCAGACTTTTTTCAGTCTTTAACAGTAATAAGGCCAAAGCAGTTATAACCGGAAATTTTAAGGATTTCTGTAAGACCATCAGCCCTGGCAAGCTTTTGTTCTTTTTGTTTTTATGGTGAAATTAAGCTTAACTCACCTTATCCTTTTCTTAATAATTAATCCATTTTATTTGATCTATATGTTTGAAAATATTTGATTTCTTTTTGCAGACAAGAGTTTGTGCATCTTATTGATTAGATGGACGCTGGTCATATGACTATGATGGAGTTAAAGCTGATGGTGAAGGAGCATCATGTTGATCCTATTGGAAATCCCCACAAGAGAAAGGTTGGAATTTCGCCAAAGCTGGAAGCTTACTTCTGTGCAAATCAAAGAAGACCAACTTGAAAGCCATTTTCTGTCAAGTTCTAGAAGTATGTTTAATAAAAGTTGCTACACACAGTCTCATAAGAAATACAGAATACTAATGGCACGGAAAAAGATTCTATTTCTTCTTTCAGTTAGAAGTCATAATGTCATACCAAGTTTTGTTTCAATTTTTTTTCCATAATAACTAAGTTCAAATAGGATGCTATTTATTAGAATTTATAGAATTTACAGAGAACATAGACAGTGTATGAAGCACCGAATAGTGCAAACCTCTAAAGTTGACAACAAAAATACGATTCACATCACTAGACCACCCAACATTGATGACAAAACTAACAAGCAGTACTATAACACTTATCTAGATATTTCAACTAGAAAGAGTTCTTTTTTCTCTTATGTTCAGCAGCTTTAAGAACTTAGCTAGAGATTTCAATGGACTTTATCTCACATTTCTTGACCTCCTTCTGTAATGTGACAATGAACACCCCATTCTCCATGGCCGCCTTCACCTGATCAACCTTTAAATTTTCCTGCAGCCTGAACTTCCTAAGGAACTTACCACTGCTCATCTCCATACTGTGCCACTTGTCATTTTTCTCTTCTTGCTCCTTGCTTCGCTCTCCGCTGATCTGGAGGACCCTACTATGATGTCTTAAATTCCTTCTAGAAATCAATGACCAAAGAAATCAGATTTCCTTAAGAGTTCAAACAAATAACTCTCACTCTATTGCTTCTCTAACTTCAATTTAATGAAGATTCTCCTCATGCTCCTTTCTTCACTCTCCACTGATATGGAGGACCTTGCCCTCCTCCACTCCCACTTTAACCTACTTCTTCTTCAATCCAGGAAGGTCAGCCTTGAAGACGTGTGCCTCGGAGGTCTCTTTCCAGTCGATGCGAGTGTTGCACTAACGAAGTTGGAGTGAGGCATAGAGAGAGCATTAATAAAGAAACTGGAGAAGCAGTTACCAAAGGGATTCCACACATCATGAGAGAATGTGTCGAAGACACTACCATTGTGAATGATCGACATCTTCACCAAAAGGTGGAAAAAAAGAGAGCTATAAAGAAAAGAAATGAATGCTAATCCTTAGTGTGTAGGCCATTAAAAGTCACTCAATGCTCTGCCGTGACCCTCTCTGTAGGGAATTTATATAGCTTGGGACCGTCTTGGTTGCGGTTTTGGGAGTTATCTATTTTATGCTGCATGAACCCACCATGACTATGCACACAATTCCAGAAACCCGTGGCTTTGGGCTACGTCTCGTGTCTTCGAGATCCCAGTAGAATAACGATCATCATTACAATGAATAGTGGAGTGTGCATTAAGGGATCTAATTTAAGTGCTAGCGATATGGAATATTGTGGGAAGCTGATTGAGGTAGCCAAGTTGCAGTATGAAGGTTGGCCAATGAAAAAGGTTGTATTATTTAAATGTGTATGGTTTGATCCTACATTGAGAATTGGTACCAGAATACACCCACAATATAAGCTCATTGATGTGCACAAGAATAGAACATTTAACAAATATGAACCATTTATTCTTGCAACTCAAGCTGCACAAGTTTTCTATTCACCATATCCTTTGTGGATGAGATCTTCTAATGTTTGGCATATGGTTTGTGCAATTAAGGCTAGATCTATTATGGAGATAGCCGAATCAAATGCAACTTCAGTTGTTTCTGCTTTTCAAGTCAATGAAGTACAAATACATGAAATTGAGAATAAAGTCGAAGAAGTGTTTCCCAAATCTGCTGATCGTACATTCATTGAAATTGATGGTATTGATTTTGAGGAAGAGTAAAAAAAAAGAGGAAAAAGGTGAAGAAAGTGAGCAAGATGAACACAACGAAGAAGAAGAGGATGAGTTAGATGCTTTCAATGATGTAGAAGATGCAGATTGAAATAGAATTTGATGTGGAAATGAATATTTCAATTTTAAGTTACAATTTTTGAAAGTAGAATGTACTCTTTAAAATTATTCTGGTTTTCTTAAAGCAAATAATTATATCTTATGATCTTATAATAATATTGTTAGCATTATATATTTTTATAGATATGACTGGGAGAAATCGTTTGCCTACTCATCGTTGGCATGGAGCTCTTGCCTCTCAGTCTCAGCCTATAGCGGCATCTATGTCATCTTCTTCTAGTGCTATCCAGAACAATGCTGCTCCTACTGCTACTCCTGCTCCCATTTCCGTACAGTCCACTATTACTCCTACTACAGTTTCTGTGCCTCCTACTAGCACTACTCAGCTCCTGTTGCAGTTACTACAGTAACTCCCCTTCCCTCTATTTCTGCTTCCACTAGGGGCGGTGACGATTATAATTCATGTCGAGTTCGTATTTATGTTCAGTCGGATAGGTAAAAAAGAAAGTGTATATATATTAAAAAACTACATTAAGTTTTTGTATTATAAAGTTGTACAAATTTTTATTAACCTAAATTGTTTTATGTTAGTAGATTTGTACTGCATGGTCATGCAATTTCAAAATTTATCACTGAGAAAATGAAGGAGAGAAAGGACAAAGAAGGATATACATGGTAAAAAATTAATAAGCACACGCATGATTTTTATTTGAGAGAATTTAAGGTATGATTTTATACATATTAGGGTTCGTTATTGGCAATATTTGTTTCATTGTATTAAATTATTTCTTCTATTTTGCAGAAAAAATATTGTTGGCCCCAACAGGGGCCTGAAAGTGTACGGGTTGTCGAAGTAATAAAGTACCCCGGTGAGAGGGTAGTCGAATCCACAGGGAGTAGTGATTAGAGACAAGAGGAATTGCTACTTAGCTAGTGCGAAATGATGGTGGTGAGAACAATCAGTATGTGTGCAAGAAAATGAAAGAGAAATATGAAAGACAAGAGAGTGCAAGCAAAGAATAAAGAGAGGAACAATCAATGTAAAATGGGGTACCCGGACAAGCTCCCCCTAGGACTAATGTTTCTAGTGCAAGACTAATATTATACTCCTTTATTGATGTCTAATGAGTCGTGGAAATCCTTAAGCACACACTCCCAAACCTAAGGTCAACCGTGACAAGTTCAAACACTATGCCTTGACATTAGGCTTCACTACAACCCTTCACTCTCTCGATCTCTCAACTAAGCCCCAGGGGAGTCCATCATCCTAAGCCTCACACTATGTGGAACTGCTTGACGTTCTAGGGATTCCAAGTGATAAACCCTATCCCTAAGTATAGTTTTAACACTTTGGTCCAGGCGAAAGAACCCTAATCTAAGTTAAGCTCCAGCACCAGGATTCACTACAACCCTTCACTTTGTTGCTCACCCAACTAATCCCTAGGGGAGTTCATCTTGTAGCACTTCACTCTACTTTGATTACAAAGAACTCTTGAGACACGGAGGTAGGGAAAATCACACCGAAGGGGAAGGGGACGTTTCACTACCTCATGACTCACCCTCTCGACCCTTTCCAATCTCGAGTAGTCTAATCCTATAGAAGTTGTCACACATTCAAAGGATAATCTAGATGATTCTCAACCCTAGTGTCATGGCTAAGGGAAAATCAATCACAATTGACATGGAAGATTGGAACTCAAGTAAAATCTTCAGTTAAGAAAGCATAATAAAAGTCATAGAAACAATGTTATCCTAGGGTTTACAAGTCCGAATACCTATAAGGGGTTTAGCTCTCCATGGAGCTATACAAAATCATCAATGTATATAAATCAACAAAGATAACAAACATAGATGAAACCTACTTGTGATGCGTGGTGATGGTCTTGTGAGGTCACTGTGTCCTTTCCACCTTACCCCTTGTCAAGCCTAAAGCGCATCTCGTTGGATTGGTGCCGATGAAAGCTTCCCCAATAACTATCTTCCAACGGACGTCGATGTTGATGCCTAAGTCTTGCTCCAAAACTCCACAAAATCATCTCCAAACCCTAGCCGCGAATCCTCAAGAAGTTGGGAAGAAGATCCCACAAAAAGTCCCAAAAGTTATTTAAATAATGCTGATTCGCGGCTTTAAATCGGCTGAAATCGGGCATCCACAGTGCCATGTGGAATTTCCACACGCCCGTGTGGATTCTCTGGAATTGAATTTCTGGCGCACAGTGAACAGTATATTGCTATAGTAAATTGCTGCAGTAGTCATGCGTAAAATATTCCCGATTTCATGTTCTTCATCAAGGTCGTTAAAGTGGGACACAACCAACAGTAGATCATGTCGATTGCTTCTTTTCTCCTCATTGACAAAGTTTTCCAATACTACACGGGTTAGACTTTGATGAGTGTGACTGCCTTTGTGCCCCTCTAATGGAGGTTGGCACACACTCACAAGTTTAGAACCCGTGCCTTGTTCCTTGCTTGGTCCAAGAACTCTTCAACAATGGCGAACACGACCTAATTTTGCTCTTTCTTCTCTAAATCTTCTCCACACCCCTATATGCACTAAAAAACACAAATGCACACCAATTAATGATAAAATCTGAGAAAAGTAATGCTTCATGTAAGAAAATAACACTTTGTATTACTTAAACAAGAGCACTTATCACACCCCCTGAAGAAGAGGAAACTATTAAAATAGTTTGGGGAAAGGTCTCTCGATGCCAATATAGCCGCAATTTATGTAGATGGCAGAAGTATTATGAAGAGACTAGTAAGAAGCCTGCTTGGGTTGAGGACGAAGTTTGGAATAAATGGCTTGAATACTGGAATAAAGATGAATTCAATCATAAGTCTAGGCAGGCCTCTAATAATCGGCGCAGCGAGACAGGAGGTGAAGGGAATGGAATGAGCAGACATCTTGGAGGTTCCAAATAGTTAGTTGAGCATGCTATAGATTTGGCAAATATATTAAATTTATTTAATCTTCTTTACCTTGAATTAAAATTTATTCTTGTTAAGGTATCACTCCAAATAACTTGTTAAGTATGCTATTAGATTTGCTAAACATATTAAATTTATTATAAGATCATCAAAAGCAATTGCTTTTGAAAATAATTGTATTATGTTGTACATCAATAGTTATGTATTGTGATTTTTTTCTAGGCTTGCAGATGAAATTGTAATAAGTAGTAGATTTGTTTTCTTGATCTAAATAATAAGCTTTGTCATTGAATTAATTTATTCACCATTCATTTGCTATTTTTCTTCATTGAATATTGATATAAGTTTGTTGTTGAATGTAGTAATCAACTCTTTGCATGAATCCCATATATAATGGTTGAATGTTTTATGTAGATATATAAAGTTTAATTTCATTATAAACTAATTTATTTAATGTTCTTTGTATTATAATTTTTTTTAAGAGGAAGTCACTTTCAGAAGCCACTTACTGCATTTGATATTTTTTCCAAGACTCATATTAGTAAAGAAGAAAAAGGTGTTGATTCACTGGCACAAGTAGTTTAGGTAATATTCTACCTTTATTTGATATTATTTGATTTACTTACATATTATATTGTACATATTCTAATAAGCATTATAATTTAATTGCAGGAAGCCATGCAGAAGATGGTTGAGATTGTTTCACATCCATTATCAAATGCTTTACAGCCTTCCCCACCTAATATGTATGCTATATACTTGGAGGCTTCTGGTGGAGAAAAGAAAAGGAGAGTTTATGGTCTTGGATCACAGGCATCTAGCTTGTATCCAGAGTCATTTTGTAGTGGTGCTACATCAGCTCCCCCACCACCTTCAGTAGCTACTACTTCCCCTCAGAGATCATGCCTGGGATGGATGGCATGAAGAAGAAGATGGTTGAGTTGGAGCATTAAAATCAGAATTTGATCCAATAGAACCAGAGAATGTGTAGACAGATGCGCCGTAAGTGGAGGCAAATGAGAATGATGATGCAATCTAGATTGTTACCTAATGGACCAGGTCATAGTTCTCAGCATCAGGAGCAGGATGAAGAGCAGGATAAGGACGATGATAATGATGATGATGATGATGATGATGATGATGACCTTGACTTATAGATTTATTTTGTCACTTGTATTTGTACACACTTTTATTGTTATTACTATGGATGTTATATTTTATTAAACATGGTAGAACTTTTATTTGAATATCCAGCATTTTAATTGTTATAAAATTTAAATATCAAGATTTAATATAGCGGGGTAAATATTGAAATATTTGAAAATTAAATATACTATAAAAACAATTGTAACGGATTTGTAAGGGACTTGAAACGGACTTTGCAACTGATTTATTGCAAATTTGCAATGGATTTGCAATGAATATGGAATGGAATGGTTGTTGCAAACTTGTTGTAACTTTGAAATGACTTTGCAAAGGATTTGTCACTGATTTTGCAACAAATTAAAAAAATCCATTGCAAATATATTGTAATGTTGTGATAAGTGTCTAAATGTATATACTTTATTATACATATTTTATACACTTAGCATGTAGTTTTGTATGAATTGATGCCCGTTTTGTGCTTAATCGAGTATTATTTTCTTTGTAGGGCATGTAGGAGCCACGGAGAACACAAATACATAATTTGGGCAGAAAAGAGAAGAAAACCAGGTCACAGTACTATAGCGTATTCACTGTAGTTTAGTTACTGTAGCACAATCACTTTAGCAGTCGCTGTAGCACCTGGGGAGTTTTCATGGCTGGAATCAAATTCGAGGCATACGGCCTCATGGAGACCGTATGGTAGGCCGTCTGCCCCAAGAAAAGTAAAACAGAATGCTTTGCCTAGTCCATACCACCCTCACTGACCCCGTTTTGGGGGTGGTATGGCTCGGGATTTGGGGTTTTTGAGCTCATTTCAATTCCATACGACCCCCCATACGGCCCGTATGCCTGTGGGGTATAAAAGAGTATTTTTAGGGCTTCTCAAAGGAACTTTGGCCGGCATATTGAAGGAGAGAATGAAGATATCTTTTAGAAGACGATGATTTGGAGCCAAAGAAGGAGGCAAGAGCATCATCAACAAGGGGAGAGCTTCACCATCAAGGAAGCAAGGTGCCAAGCCGAGGAGAAGCGTCATTTGGCAACCTTTTGGGCGAGGGAAGGCGTCATTCGGCCGAACCTCAACCTTCACCTTCATCATTTCATCTAGGGAGTGTCATTTATGAGCTTTTTGAGTGATTTACCTTACTTTGTTGTTTTTGTTTGTATGATGGCACACTAGACCCCCAAGGTCACCGGATGTCGGTGAACTTTGGGGGGTTCATCATGTATTTTGGATGTTTTGCACTTAATATTATGTTTGGGTTGATTTATGAATTTGTTCATTGCATTTAATGCCTAGAGCTACTTGAAGGAGAAATCTGTAGCTCTTTATTGAGTTGTACACGTAGATGTGACCTACTCGCGTGTATTAGATCTTTCATGAACAAATAGGGGTTTCTTGTATTGGTATTGCTGAAAAATTGGGTATCAATTGCCCTCCGATCTATAAGGGTAAACTAGGGTTTAGGGTACCCTTATATTGGGATCTCCTTGTGCTTAATGCAATCGTAGGAATACCGGTTAGGAAGAAATTCCATTAGGTATTCGTATGGGATTAGGGTTCAATTGCCGAGAAATTGGGGTTGATCTAATCTTGAGATCCTTTGGTCTAAGTCACCCGAACTATCCTTTTACTGTTCATCCATGTTTCATGATGACCTCTCAAGGGGATCCACATCCATAGGCCTTCACACATCATTGTAGCACTTGCAACCTTTTGTTTGACTTTTAATTTGTTTATACATATTGTTCTTGTTAGAGTACCACAATCATGCTTGAGATGTTAGGTTAGAAAATTGGTGATGAAGGAGTAATAGTAGACCCTTAGCCCCGTGGAATACGATCCTTGTGATTTTGCACTAGGTATTTAAGGCTTATGAAAAATTCAAGGACCTCCTTCGAAGATGCCCTCATCATGGGTTTGCTTCATGGATGCAGGTACAAATCATCTATAATGGGCTGAATTATGCCACCCGCCAACTCATTGACGCCGCGGCGGGTGGATCACTTAGCAGCAAGTTCCCCGACGAGGCCGAGCAACTACTTGAGTCCATGGCAAGCAATGAATCTCATTGGGCCTCAAGTGGAACACCACAAAAAGGGGCCGGGATCTATGAAGTTAATACCGATGATGCTCTTGCCGCAAAGGTTGATATGTTGTCTAGGAAGCTAGGCACGCTCATGGGCAGCAGTTCAAAGTCTGAAACGGTAATGAGTTGTGGCACTTGTGGTGGTGGACATGGGACCGCCCAATGTCCTATTACTAGCTCCTCCGTCACGCCCATTGAGACTGTTGACTACATCAGAGGTCCAAGGACGCAAGGAAATCTGTAGAGCTCTACCTACAATCCGGGGTGGAAATACCATCCTAACTTCTCATGGAATCAAGGGCAACAACAAAAGATTGGGCCCCCTCAGAATCCTCAAGTACAACCACCTTTGCAAGAGAAGAGGTTTACCACCGAAGATGTACTTGCCAAGTTCATGATTGGCACCGAATCAAGATTTAACAATGTGAATTCTCAACTCAATGACTTTGGGTCCATCTTGAGAAATCTTCAAGCCTCGGTGCAATTTCTTGAGCATCAGGTGGGGCAACTTGCCAAGGCAAATTCAGAACGACCTTCAGGAAGTGTTCCTAGCAACACTGAAGAGAACCCAAGGGAGCACTTGAAGGCCATTGCCCTTAGAAGTGGAAAGCAAGTGGAGGCAAGGGTCAAAATTGACCCAAGTGTCAAGGAAGCCGGCATAACCGTTATGGAAGATCCCAAATCTGCTGAAGAAATTGTTGTGAAGGATGATCGGGAAAGAAACAATGAATCTCATATTCGAGGAAAATCAAATCCACCCGAGTACAACCCTCCAATTCCATATTCGGCTAGATTGAAGCAAGGCAAGGAGGATGTTCAGTTCAAAAAATTCATCAACATCTTCAAACAACTCCACATTAATAACCCGATCGTTGAAGCTTTAACGCAAATACCCAAGTATGCCAAGTTTCTAAAGGAGCTCCTCACCAATAAAAGAAAATTAGAAGATGAAGGCACCGTGGAACTCTCGGGAAATTGTTCGGCTATTTTAGAGAAGAAGCTTCCACAAAAATTAAGAGATCCGGGAAGTTTCATAATTCCTTGTGTGCATGAAGGAGGAGTTCAAGAAAATGCATTAGCGGATTCGGGGGCAAGCATCAACGTCATGCCCTACACCATGTATTTGAAGCTTGGCTTGGATGAGCATATACCCACAAGGATGACTTTACAATTGGCGGATCGATCAACAAGAAAGCCTCGTGGGGGAGCTTTGTCTGGGTATCCCATATTTGCATTGATTGTTTTCTCCTTACTCTTTGCTTGCACTCTTCTTTCTTTTATTGCACACACATTTCTTCCTTTCACCACCATTATTTCCACACTAGCTAAGTACTAATTTCTCTTGTCTTAAATCACTACTCCCTGTGGATTCGACTACTCTCTCACCAGGGTATTTTTACTTCGACAACCCGTGCACTTGCGGTACACACACAAAAGGGGTGTATCAACGGCCACTAGCACGGTCGTGCATAAGCAGAGCATAGGAGAAGCACACTCATTCTTCTCATCCCGATTATCGTAGGCATACACTTAGTCATTTCACTTAGGAATCTCAAAGAGAAGCAAGGCCTAAGAACAATAGTGTTTAGACCGTATTGAGCCCGAAATCATCCTTTTTAACTCCAAATCTTTAGGGTTTCACTTTCATCTTTGTTCGGAGATTTCATTCTACACCGGGAGGACGTTGATGATGGCGAAGATTAAGCTGCACCACACTTTCTAGGTGATCAAGGACGAGTTGGAGGTACAAGAGAAGTGGGATTAGCATCAAGGAACTTCAACTTAGAAGATCATTTTGAGAAGAAGGGAGTCATGTCTTCTTGCTTTAGTGTTTTAGCTTCTTCTTCCTTATTGTACACATCCATGAGGGGCGAACCGTCCATGGTGCCCTGAGATATTGAACTATGATGCTTTGTATGCTTTGAACACTTTTTTTTTTAATGTCTAGGAGTTCTTTGGGTTTCTTTTGTTAAATAATGTTTTGCATAACTCGATGTGTTTGATTTGCACAACTGCTTTGGTAAAACTTGGTGTGTGGATTGCCATTGTTGTACTTGCCTTGTGTGATTGTAAAACTTGATGTGTATGAAACCCACAGTTACTTTAGCAAAACTTGGTGTATTTGAGGACTATAGCTACAACATAGCACATAATAGAAACCTATAATGTACTTGGTAGGCATTAGAAGCGAGTTAGCATACTATAGCATATAGGGATTGTCCCGGGGCATTGCCCTCTTGTTGTTGAATTCTCGGTCGCTGTCCACCTGACCTATCATCATGTTCTTTCCTTCTCTTGTTCTATTCCTTTCCTTAATTTGACTCAATTTTAGTTTAACTAGAGATCAGAAGAAAGATTAGTACTTTATGTCCAGTCCCTATGGCTCGACAACCCTACTCTCGTGGGGTACAACTATATTACTTGTGTGCGACCCATACACTTGAGGAGAACACATCATATTATGAAAGAAAACATACAATTATTGTGTTGATCCAAAAATAGTAGACATTCTTAAAAGAAAACATAAGATTATTATTTTGATTGAAAAATATGAGTCATTTCGAAAAGAATACATGGGATTATGATTGTTATTAAAAAATTGGAGCCAATACGTGAAGAAAACATAGGCAGAGATTCCTAAAACAAAAGATAGGGTTAGGGTTTTAACTCAAAAAAATGAGACATTCTAAAAAGAAAACAAAGGACTAGGGTCTTGATTCAAAACTGAAAAATAGGACACATTCCAAAAAGAAAACATAGGATTAGTGTTTTGGTTCAAAAATAGCAGACATTCTGAAAGGAAAAGGAACGATTAGGTTTTTGATTGAAAAATAGGAGATATTCAAAAAAGAAAACATTGGTTAGGGTTTTGATTCCAAACTAATAAATAGGAGACATTAAGAAAAGAAAATATAGGATTCCGGCTTTGATTGAAAGATAGGAGACATTCCGAAAAGAAAACATATGATTAGAGGTTTGATTCAAATATGTGAGACATTCCAAAGAGAAACATAAGATTAGGGTTCTGAATTAAAAATAGGAGACATTATCAAACAAAAATCATAGGAATAGTGTTTTGATTGAAAAACTGAAGACATTACTATAGGAAACATAGGATTGTGGTTTTGAATGAAAAATATGAGATATTACTATAACAAATTATAGGATTATGGTTTTGATTAAAAATTAGTAGACATTACGAAAAGAAAGCATATGATTAGGTTTTTGATTAAAAAACATAAGAAATTAAGAAAAAACAAAAGATTAGGGTTTTGATTGAAAATTATTAGACATTTCGAAAAGAAAACATTAGATTAGGGTTTTGATTGGACAATAGCAGACCTTACTATGATAAAAGATTGTAATAGGGTTTTCATTTAATACTCAAAAATAGGGGACATTTTGAATAAAAAACATAGGATCAGGGTTTTTATTAAAAAATAGTAGACATTCTGAAAATAAAGCATAGAATTAGTGTTTTGATTTTAAAAATAGGAGGCATTCAGAAAAGATATCATAGGGTTAGTGTTTTGATTGAAAAATAGAAGTCATTCCAAAAAGGAAACATAGTATTAGGGCTTAGATTCATAAATAGTAGACATTCTGAAAAGAAAACTAAGGATTAGGATCTTAATTCAAATTTAGGAGACATTCTTATAAGAAAACATAGGATTAGGGTTTTGATTGAAAAATGGGAGGCATTATTGTAGGAAAATATAGGATTACTTTTTTTATTAGGAAATAGTACACATTCTCCGATGAAAATATAGGATTAGGGTTTTGATTGAAAAATAAGAGGCATTCTGAAAAGAAAACATAGGATTAGTGTTTGGATTCAAAACATAAAAATAGGAAGCATTCCGAAAATAAATAGAATTAGGGTTTTGATTGAAAGATAGGAGACATTTCGGAAAGGAAACATATGTTATGTGTTTTGATTCAGATATATAGGAATTGTGAAAAGAAAACATAGGATTAGGGTTTTGATTGAAAAATAAGAAATATTACTATTAGTAAACATATGATTAGGACTTTCATTCAAAAATAGTAGACATTGTGAAAAGAAAACACAGGATTATGCTTTTGATTGAAAAGTATGAGACATTTCTAGAAGAAAACATAGGTTGGGGATTTTATTCTAAAACAGTATGTGTTCCAAAAATAAAACATAGAATTAGTGTTTTGATTGAAACATAGGAGAAATTACAATAAAAAAACATAGGATTAGGTTTTTGAATGAAAAATAGGAGACATTACTCTAAGAAAAAATTTTATTACTGTTTTGATTGAAAAATAGTAATGCCTCCTATCCTAATTGTATTGCTTTTAATGAAAACAATAGTTGTAGACATCCCAAAAAACAACATAGGATTAGCATTTTCATTGAAAAATAGGAGACGATCAGAAAAAAAAAACATACAATTATTGTTTTGATTAAAAAATAGTACACATTCTCAAAAGAAAAATATAAGATTAGGGGTTTTGATTCAATAATAGGAGGCATTCCAAAAAGAAAACATAAGATTAGGGTTTTGATTGAAAAATAGGAGACATTACTATTACAAAACATAGGATTAAGTTTTTGATTTAAATGTAGAACACATTGGAAAAAGAAAAGATAAAATTAGGTTTCTAAATGAAAACACTAACATATGTTTTCTTTTAGGAATGCCTTTTTTTTTTTTAATCAAAACCCTAATCTTATGTTTTATTTTTGGAATGTCTCCTATATTTCAATCAAAATCCAAATCCATTGTTTTTCCTTTTTTTAATGTCTTATATTTTTCAATAAAATCCCTAATCCTATGTATTTTTTGGAATGTCTACTATTTTTTAATCAAAATCCTAGTTATATGTTTTTTTTTTTTTTTGAATGTCATATTTTTTGCTTTTGAATCAAAACAATAATCCTATGTTTTCTTTTGGTAATGTCTCCTATTTTCTTAATCATAGCACGAATCTTAAGTTTTTCTTGGAATTGTTTATTATTTTAGAAAAACATAAGATTAGGTTTTTCATTAAAAAATTCGAGGCATTTAATTAAAACACTAATCCTATGTTTTTTTTTTCTTAGTGGCTCCTATTTTTGAATCAAAACTCTAATTCTATGTTTTGTTTTTTCAATCACTACTATTTTTGAATCAAAACAATAAACCTATGTTTTCTTTTTAAAATGTCTCCTATTTTTCAGTTTTGAATCAAAACATTAATCCTATGTTCTCTTTTTGAAATATCTCCCATTATGCAAACAAAACCAGAATCCTATGTTAATTGTATGTTTTCTGTTCTTAATGCCTCATATTTTTTAATCAAAACTCTAATAATAATTTTTTTTGGAATACCTCCTATTTTCTAATGAAAACACTAATCCTATATTTCTTATATTAATGTCTCTTATTTTTCAATCAAAACACTAATCTAATGTATTCTTTTCGAAATAACTCCTATTTTTTAATCAAAACCTAATCCTATGTCTTCTTTAGGGAATGTCTGTGATATTTTAATCAAAACCCTTAACCTTTCTTTTTTTTTTTTTAATGTCTCCTATTTAGTGCTCTCAAATTTTTCAATCAAAACTCTAATGCTATGTTTACTTTTCGTAATGGCTCCTATTTCTGAATAAAAAATCTATTCCTTTGTTTTCCTTTAGGAATATCTGCTATTTTTAAATCAAAATCCTAGTCCTCTATTTGCTTTTTGAAATGTGTCCTTTTTTTAGTTTTGAATCAAAAGCCTAATCCTTTGTTTATTTTTGGAATGTTTCATTTTTTTAATCAAAACCCTAACCCTATCTTTGGTTTTCGCAATGTCTACTAATTTTTAATCAAAACTATAATTTGATGTTTTCCTTCAAGAATGCTTCATATTTTCTAATCAAAACCCTAATCCTATATTTTCTTTTCTGAATGCCTCCTACATGTTTTGAATCAAAACTTTAATATTATCTTTTGTTTATGAAATATCCACTATTTTTGGTTTTTAATCAAAACTCTAATCATATGCTTTGTTATAGTAATGTCTTCTATTTTTTTCAATTAAAATCCTAATCCTTTTTTTTTTGGAATGCCTATTATTTTTCAATCAAAGCCCTAACCCTAAATTTTTCTCTTCGAAATGTCTCCGACCTTTCAATCAAAACACGAAACCTATGCTTAATTTTCTACTATTCCGTAAAGAAAACATATAATTCATTATTGTCTGCTTATTTTTCATTCAAACTCTTAATCCTATGATATTTCTGATTGTAATGTCTCCTATTTTTCAATCAAAAATGAAATCTTATGTTTGCTTTTCGGAATGCATGCTATATTTGAATAAAAAATAATAATCCTAAGTTTTCTTTCTTTTCGTAATATCTCCTATTTTTCAATCAAAACACTAATCCTATGTTTTCTTTTCATAATGCTATTATATTTGAATCGAAACAATAATCATATATTTTTCTTTTTGAATGTCTCCTATCTTTCAATAAAAATCCGAATCGTATTTTTTTTTTTTTTAATGTCTCCTATTTATCAGTTTTGAATCAAAACCCTAACTATTTATTATTTTCAGAATGTCTCCTATTTTTTTCAATAAAAAACCTAATCTTTACTTTTTCTTTTAGGAATGTCAGCTATTTTTTATTTAAAAGCTTAATCCTATGTTTTCTTTTTGGAATGTGTCCTATTTTTCAGTTTTGAATCAAAACTCTAATACTTTGTTTTTTTTTTCAGAATGTCTTCTATTTTTGAATCAAACCATAAACCTTTCCTTTCTTTTTTTGGAATATCTACTATTTTTTAAACAAAACCCTAGACCTATGTTTTCTTTTTAGAATGTCTCCTATCTTTCTATCAAAATTCAAATCCTATGTTTTCTTTTCCTAATGTATCCTACTTATCAGTTTTGAATCAAAACCCTAACTTATGTTTTCTTTTTGGAATGTCTCCTATTTTTCAATAAAATATCTAATCATCTCTTTTCTTTTCTGAATGCTTATATTTTTTAGTCAAACACATAATCCTATGTTTTACTTTTGTAATGTATCCTATTTATTATTTTTGAATCAACTTATTGTTTATTTAGGAAATGTCAATTATTTTTCATTTTTTAATCAAAGCCTTAATTCTATGTTTCCTTATAGTAATATCTCCTATTTTTCAATCAAAACCATAATCCTATCTTTTCTTTTCGAAATATCTCATATTTTTCAAGCAAAACACTAATCCTATTTTTTGTTTCAGAATGTCCACTATTTTTGAATCAAAACACTAATCCTATATTTTATTATAACAATGTGTCCTATTTTTCATTCAAAACCCTAAAATTATGTTTTCTTATAGTAATGTCTCCTATTTGTTAATCAAAACCGAATCCTATGTTTTCTTTCTTAAATGTATCGTATGCATCAGTTTTGAATAAAAACCCTAACCTATGTTTTCTTTTCAGAATGTTGCTTATTTTTAAATCAAAAATCTAATCCATTCTTTTCTTATTGAAATGCCTGCTATTTTTGAATAAAAAACTTAATCCTAGGTATTCCTTTTTGAATATATCCTATTTTTCAGTTTTGAATAAAAAACGTAATCCTTTTTTTTTCTTTTTGAAATGTCATTTATTTTTCATTTTTTAATCAAAACCCTAATCCCGTGTTTAGTTATAGTAGTGACTCCTATTTTTCAAACCAAACCTTAATCATATTTTTTTCTTCGAAATGTCCCATATTTTTCAAACAAAACCCAAATCATTTGTTTTCTTTTCAAAATATCTACTATTTTTTAATCAAAACCCAAATCCGAGGTTTTGATTGAAAAATAGGAGATTTTGAGAAAAGAAAACATAGGTTAGATTTTTGGTTCAAAACCTAATAAAAAGGAGACTTTAAGAAAAGAAAACATAGGATTCGAGTTTTGATTGAAAGATAGGAGACATTCTGAAAAAAAAAACATACGATTAGGGTTTTGATTCAAGTATATTAGGCATTACGGGAAAGAAAACATAGGATTAGGGATTTGATTGAAAAATAGGAGACATTTTTATAAGAAAACATAGTGTTAGGGTTTTGATTAATTAATAGTAGAGATTTCGAAAAGAGATCATACGATTAGGGTTTTAGTTGAAAAATATGAGACATTTCAAAAATAAAACAAAGGATTAGGGTTTTTATTGAAAAATAGGAGACATTACTATAATAAAATATAGGATTTGGGTTTTGATTAAAAACCAAAAAATAGGGGACATTTAAAAAAAAACATAGGACTAGTGTTTTTAGTAAAAAAAGAAAAAGGAGTCATTCCAAAAATAAAAAATATAGAATTAGTGTTTTGATTGAAAAATATGAGGCATTCCAAAAGAAAAACATAGAATCTATGTTTTGATGAAATATAGTACGCATTCCGAAAAGAAAACATAGGATTAGGGTTTTGATTCAAATACAGTAGACATTCTGAAAAAAAAAATAGGATTAAAGTTTTGGTTAGAGTTTTCATTCAAAACGAAAAAATAGGAGAAGTTACAAAAAGACAGCAAGGACATTCCGAAAAGAAAACATAGAATTAGGTTTCGATTGAAAAATAAGAGATGTTCCGAAAGGAAAACATAGGATTAGTTTGTTGATTGAAAAATAGCAGACATTCGAAAATAAAATCTAGATTCTTGTTTTGATTGAAAACCGATAAATAGGAGATGTTCCGAAAAGAGAACATAGAACTAGTGTTTTAATTGAACAACAGAAGACAATGTAAAAAGAAAACATACGATTATGGTTTTAATTCAAAAATAGGAGTTATTACGAAAAGAAAACATAGGATTATGATTTTTATTTTAAAATAGAAAGGGCTTTTTGATAAAGTGGCCCTATTTTTTATATTTAACCAAATGGCCATGGGGCCATTTTAATTGTCAAAATGGCCCTAGAACCATCACATCACCCATATAAATATTGTGATGTGCTGATTGGGCTCTGAATCAGCGCTGACTGGACTGCTGATGTGGTATTTTCAAATTAAAAAATCATGATTTTTTGCATTTTAACCCCTAAATTGTTTTATCATCAATAAGTTAATTTATTCTTGTGTTTTTTAACCAATTTTTTTTTAAAAGGTGTTTTAAAATTTATTAAACTTTTAAATAACTTTTTAAGAAATATATAAGTGTTTTTTTATTTAAATCCTTTCTTTATTTTATAATTACCAAATATTTTTTCCCCTTTGATCATTTAACCCAAATTTTTTTAAAAAAATTATGTAATTTTTAAATTTATTAAAAAATTAATTTTAAAGAATATATTTGAATATGAAAACACAAAGGGCTAATAATTTATTTTTTAATCAAATCATGAAATCAATAATAACTTGTAAAATTATTTGAAGTTAAAACACATAATTGCATTTAAATATAAATAAAGTTACATCATATATTTCTCCCTTGCCTAGGGCAAGTAGTTCTATAATGACCGGGTTGTTTACATATAGAGCATAAATTACGTCTACTAGGATCAAGGTTTTTATCAATATACATTCGTCTACGTCTGATCTTTTGTCGGCCAGCAGTACGTCGGCCAACAGGTGGAACCATCTTTGGCCCAGGTACAGGCTGCCAAAATTGTGCACTCGGTACCGGATGAAAACATGGAGCATAAGTTTGTCTATATGACATTACAGTCAACCAATGGGGACATAACACATATGGGTTAATGTTTGCATTTGCAGTACTACAAATTCTCAAGACATGTATACATGGAAATCGGCGAGCAACCATTAATCCACATGTATATGTGGATAAAACTCCATTGATAATAACTTTATAGTCAATTGTCTCATCATTAACATGTTATGTTACCTGAAATACATTGTGATTAAAACGCCGAACGATTAAATATCTGCCTTTCTCGATATTAACATTCAACCTTGTTTCTTGCCTTGTCGTCAAAGTTCGATCCATAGTAAGTCCAATCTAACGGTGTTTAAAAAAATACATTGCAGTACGGTGAAAAGTGGATGATACAAGAGCTCTTATCGGTAAACAACAAGTACCTTTAAGAACTGAGTTAAAACTTTCTGATAAATTAGTGCTATGTCGTCCACACCGTCTGCCACCATCATACGCCAATGCCCACATTTGCCTTGGCCCAATAGATGATGCGAAATCAGTAAACACAACATATCTTTCTGTTAATACATTGATCAATTCTTCAAACCTCCGTGATGATTCAGCCGTTAATGCCTTCCAAAAAATATCTGCACCAAATTTACTTTTGCAAAGTTGTAAAAAGTTATCAGTTAGATGCCACAAACAATATCGATGAACAAGGCCATATTGCGGAGGGAAAGCATCACGAACAACATTGATGTTGCCTCTAAATCTATCGTAGATGATGCACATAGGACGAGTAGGATCTAATGTTTTGTATACATTATTTAAAAACCATGACCAACTTTCCTTATTCTCACTTTCAACTATACAAAATGCATAAGGAAACAAATGGTTTTCAGCATCTTCTCCAGTCTCCATTAGCATAGTCCCTTTGTACTTCCGATGAAAAAATGTCCCATCTACTGAGAGAATAGGACGACATGCATTGAAACCAATGATTGATGGTCCAAAAGCCCAAACACTCTCTTAAAACGCTCGCAACCATGACCCCAATCAGAATCAAAGTCAACAATAAGGCCCGTGTTGCAACTGACTAAAGTGTTAAAATACATTCGTAATTCGGCATAAGATTGCTCCCATGATCCAAATATATATTTAAGAGCTTTATTCTTACCTTTCCAAGCTTTTCCATAACTGACATCAATATGGTACTTGTCTTTCACCATCGCTTGTACTTGTGCAATGCTCAGGCTAAGATTAGCTCTTAATGTTGGCAATATAAATTCACATATTATCTTTCCAGTGCAATGGCGATTGTCTGATTGGATTCTTTCGTTTGTACAGATATGCGGCCTTGGACATCTTTTTATAACCCACAGGGATGTTTTGGATGAAACTAAAGCATGAAGATGCCAAGGACAATCTGTGCTGACACATTTTATAGTGAATCTTGACGTATTACTTTTAACACGAGTAAATACAACTGCTTTTTTTTATAGACTATCGACTTAATAGGTCTATTAATTGAGCTTTTGAATTAAACATTCGACCAACCCAATCATTAAAATTTAATGATTGTTCATCTCCTGCAGATATATGTGGATCTACATCATTATGAGTCCTACTCGAAATAGGAACTTTCATAATATGATAAACATTATTAAATTATTTTTGGGCAATTAATACATGTCATTTTTAATTATACAAGCATGCATGTCATTCAAGCAAACAAGAAAAATAAATTATAAGCCCTTTCTGTTTTCATATTCAAATATATTATTTAAAACTAATTTTTTAATAAATTTAAAAAATTACATAATTTTTTAAAACAAAATTTGGGTTAAATAATCAAAGGAAAACGATAATTTGTTAATTATAAAACAAATAAGGGATTTAAATAAAAAACACACTTATATATTTCTTAAAAGTAATTTAAAAGTTTAATAAATTTTAAAACACTAATAAATTTTTTTAAAAAAAATTGGATAAAAAAACTCAAGAATAAATCAACTTATTGATTATAAAATGATTTAGAGGTTAAAATGCAAAAAATCATGATTTTTTAATTTGAAAATACCACGTCAGTAGTCCAGTCAGCACTGACTCAGCGCCCCAATGAGCACATCACAATACCCATATGGATGATGTCATGGTTCTAGTGCCATTTTGACAATTAAAATGGTCCCTAGGGCCATTTGGTTAAATAAAAAAAAATAGGGCCACTTTATTAAAAAGCCCAAAGAGAAAACATTCTAAAAAAAAAGATATGATAAGATTTTTGATTAAAAAATAGCAAACTTTCTCAAAACAAAAGATAGTTTTAGAGTTTTGATTAAAAAAAAAATAAGACATTCTAAAAAGAAAAAAAAGATTTTGTGTTAGCTTCAAAACTGAAAAATACGGCGCATTCCAAAAAAAAAAAAATAATAAACACATAGGATTAAGGTTTTATTTAAAAAATTGCAGGCATTTCGAAAAAATAAAAGAAAGGATTAGGCTTTTGATTGAAAAATAGGAAACATTTTGAAAAGAAAATATAGGATTAGGTGTTTTGATTAGAATATAGTAGCCATTCCGAAAAGATACATAGGATTAGGGCTTTGATTTGAAAATAGGAGGCATTACCTAAAAAAAACATAGAAATAGGATTTTGATTCAAAAATAGCAGACATTCTCCAAAGAAAACATAGAAATAGGATTTTGATTCAAAAATAGGAGTCACTTCAAAAAAAAAAAAAACATAGGATTAGGGTTTTGATTTGAAAATAGGAGGCATTAGAAGAAAAACTTAGGATTAGGCATTTTGATTATAAAACAATGAGACATTACCAAAAAAAAATAAATACAAGTATTGTTTTGATTCAAAAATAGTACACATTTAGAAAATAAAACATAAAATTATTGTTTTGATTCAAAAATAGGAGGTATTCCAAAAAGAAAGCATTGGATTAAGATGTTTTTTTAATTAAAAATAGCATACATTACGAAAAAGAAAACAAAATATTAGTGTTTTGTTAAAAAAAAAATTAGCAGAGATTCCCAAAATAAAAGATAGGATTAAGTTTTTGATTAAAAAAATGAGACATTTTGAAAAAAAAATGAAGAATTAGGGTTTTGATTGAAAAATATAAGACATTTCGAAAAGAAAACATAGGTAACGATTTTGATTGAAAAATATGAGTCATTCAAAAAATAAACTTTGGATTAGGGTTTTAATTAAAAAATACAAGACATTGCAAAAAGAAAACATATGATTATTGTTTTTATTAAAAAATAACAGACATTTACAAAAGAAAATATAAGATTAGGTTTTCGAATCAAAACCCTAATCCTATGTTTTCTCTCTGAAATATCCCCTATTTTTTTATTTTTAACCAAAACACTAATCTTATATTTTATTTGTAATTAAAACTGCAATCTTATATTTTATTTTTGTAATAGCTCTAAATTTTTAATATAAATCCTAATCCTATTTTTTATTATCAGAATGTCTCCTATCTTTCAAGCAAAACCAGAATCTTATGTTTTTTTTTTCCTTAATGTCTATTATTTTTTAAACAAAACCTAATCATATGCTTTTCTTATAGTAATGTCTCCTATCTTTCAATCAAAACCCTAATCCTATGTTTTCTTTTTGAAATGTCTCATATTTTTCAATCAAAACCCTAATCCATTGTTTTCATTTCAGAATTTTTACTATTTTCTGATCAAAACACTAATCCTATGTTTTCGTTTAGTAATGTCTCATATTTTTCAATCAAAACCCTAATTCTATGTTTCTCTTTCAAAATGTCTCCTATTCATCAGTTTTGAATCAAAACCCTAACCTTTGTTATCATTTCAGAATGACAACTAATTTTGAATCAAAAACCTAATCCTTTCTTTTCTTTTTTGATTGTTTACTATTTTGGAAACAAAACCCTAATCCTATGTGTTATTCCAGGAATGTCTGCTTTTTTTTTAATCAAAATTATTATCCCATGTTTTCTTTTTGAAATGTATATTATTTTTTGGGTTTTAATCAAAACAATAATCTTTTGTTTGCAGATAGTAGTATCTCCTATTTTTCAATCAAAGCGCTAATCCTATGGTTTTTTTTTTTGAATGTCTACTATTTTTTATTCCAAACCCTAATCTAATATTTTATTTTTGGAATGCCTCATATTTTTCAACCAACCTCTTAATCCTATATTTTTTTTTTCAGAATGCCAATTATATTTCAAACAAAACACTAATCCTATGTTTTCTTTTAGGAATATCTGCTGCTTTTGAATCAAAACACTAATCCTATGTTTTCTTTTCAGAATGTGTGCTCTTCTTTATTTTTTAATCAAAATCCTAATCCTCTGTTTTTCTTCTCATAATGCCTCATTCTTTTTAATCAAAATAATAATTCTCTGTTTCATTTTTGTAATGTCCCTTAATTTTTTAGTTTTTAATAAAAACTGCAATCCTATGTTTTCTTTTAGAAATATATCATATTTTGGGAAAAAGGAGATATTTCTAAAAGAAACATTACTGATCCTATCTTTCAATCAAAACCAGACTCAATTAGTCATAACTTTCTAATATCTTGTCCAATTGAGTTAATTTTTATTGAATTTGAAATTTAAGTTCAACATATATCTTTTCCATGCAGGAAAAATTTTGAAATTAAAAGTGAATAATAGGTTGAAAATCTCATTTGTATCACAGGTTTGATTGTTGTACACATGAGTTAATTGTTGCAACTACGCTAAATCATTTATAACTTTCTAATTTATTGACTTATTGCCTAGATTTTTATTTTATTTGAAAGATATGTTTAGCAACTATATTTTTTATGAAGGCCAAATTTTAAAATTCAAAATGAATAACAGGTTAGCAATGTGATTTGTGTCACATGTCTGATTGTTGTAGCTACACATGAGTTAATAGATGCAGCTAAGCTAAATCAGTCATGACTATCTAATTTATAGTCCAATTGAGTTGACTTTTATTTTATTTGAATTCTAGGTTCAGTATCAATCTTTTTTATGCAAGAAAAATTTTGAAATTCAAAATATATGGTAGGTTAGCAATCTGATTTATGTCACAAGTCTGATTATTGTAGATGCATATGAGTTAATAGATGCAAATACGTAAAATCAGTCATAAGTTTCCAATTTATTATCCAATTGAGTTGATTTTTATTTTCTTTAAAAGAAAAGTTAAGCATCTACTTATTAATTCTAGACAAAGTCTTGAATTCAAAATGAATGACAAATTATAAATCTCATTTTTGTCACAGATCTGGTTATTGTAGCTACACATAAGTTTGTTGATACAGCTATGTTAAATCTATCATAACTTTCTAATTTTTTGTCCACTTGCATTAAAAGCTAAGTATAGCACATATCTTTTAAATGCAAGATAAATTTTGAAATTCAAAATGAATGACATATTAACAATCTGATTTTTGTCACAAGTCCGATCATTGTAGCAACACATTAGTTTATGGATGTAGAAACTCTAAATCCATTATAACTTCCTCATTTATTTTCCAATTGTGTTTCTTTTTGTTTTAATTGAAAGCTAGGTTCAGCATCTATTACTTTTATGAAGTAAAATTTTTAAATTCAAAATAAATAACAAGTTAGAAATTTGATTTGTGTCCTACTTATAATTGTTGTAGCTACACATGAGTTTATAGGTGCATTAACACTAAATCTGTCATAACTTTCTAAAAGTTATTGTCCAATTGAGTTGATATTTTTTATATGAAAGCTAATTTCAGCATCTATCATTTTTTATAGAAGAAAAATTTTGAAATTTAAAACGAATGATAGGTTAGCAATCTGATTTTTATCATAGGTCTGCTTGTTATAACTACACACGAGTTTATAGACCAAGCTATGCTAAATTAGTCATAACTTTCTAATTTATTGTCCAATTTAGTTGATTTTTATTTTATTTTAAAGCAAAGTTTAGCATCTGTCCCTTTGATGCAGGGCAAATTTGAAAATTCAAAATGAATGATAGGTTAGAAATATGATTTGTGTTAAAGGTCTTAATGTAGTAGCTACACATGAGTTTATAGATGTAGCTACACTAAATCAGTCATAACTTTATTGTTTATTATAAAATTTAGTTGTTTTTTTATTTTAATTAAAACCTAAGTTTATCATCTATCTTTTTGATACAAGATAAATTTTGAAATTCAAAATGAATGATCGGTAAAACATCTTATTAATGTCATAGTTCTGATTGTTGTAGCTACAAATGAGCTTACAGATTGAGCTATGGTAAATCAATTATAAATTTTGAATTATTATCCAATTGACATGGTTTTTATTTTATTGAAAATCTAGGTTCAACATCTATATATTTCACGAAGGACATATTTTAATATTCAAAATGAATGACAAGTTAACAATCTAATTTTGTTCACAGGACTGATTGTTGTTCCTCTACACGAGTTTGTAGATGCAGCTACGCGAAATTTGTCATAACCTTCTTATTTATATTCTAATTGAGTTTATTTTTAATTTAATTGAAGGCTAATTTCAGCATCTACCATTTTGTTGGAGGATAAATTTTGAAATTTAAAATGAATGATAGGTTAGCAATCTGACTTATGTCATAGCTATGATTGTTGTAGCTATACATGAGGTTATAGAAGAAACTACGCTAAATCAGTCATAACTTTCTAATTTATCATCCAATTGATTTGATTTTTATTTTATTTAAAAGCTAAGTTCAGCATCTATATTTTTTTATACAGGACAAATTTGGAATTTCAAAAATTAAAAGGTTAGCAATCTCATTTTTCTCAGAAAGCCTAATTGTTATAGCCCACATGCTTTTATGGATTCAACAATGCTAAATCAGCCATAACTTTCTCATTTATTGTCCAATTGAGTAGATTTTTATTTTATTTTAAAGCTAAATTTGACATCTATTTTTTCTTATAGAGAAGAAATTTTGGAATTCAAAAGGAATGTAGGTTAGCAATCAGATTTTTGGTTACAAGTCTGATTATTGTAGCTAGACATAAGTTTGTAGATGCAGCTGCGCCAAATCGGTTAAAACTTTCAAATTTATTATCCAAAGCTAAGTTTAGAATCTATCTTTTTGATGCAGGACAAATTTTGAAATTAAATATGAATGATAGATTAGCAATCTAAAATGTGTCACAAGTCTGAATGTTGTCACCACACATGAGTTTATAAAGGAAGCTAGGTTAAATCAATCATAATTTTCTAATTTATTGTCCACTTGAGTTAACTTTTATTTTTTATCCATATCAAGATTTAAAATTCAAAATGAATGACAGGTTGGGAATCTGATTTTTCGTCACAGGTCAGATTGTCGTAGCTACACACAAGTTTATAGATGCAGTTATGCTAAATCAGTCAAAATTTTGTCATTTATGCTCCAATTGAGTTTATTTTTACTTTATTTAAAAGCTATGTTCACTATCTATCATTTCAATTATAGAAAAATATTGAAATTTAAAATGAATGATAGGATAGCAATTTGATTTGTGTCACAGGTCTAATTTTTATAGCTACGCATGTGTTTATTGATATAGCTACGCTAAATCAATCATAACTTTCTAATTTATTCTAAAATTGAGTTAAATTTTTTTTTTGGTAGCTAAGTTTAGCATCAATCTTTTCAATGCAGAATAAATTTTGAAATTCAAAATGAATGACTGGTTAAAATCTGATTACTAGCATAGCTCTAAATGTCGTAGTTATAAATGAGTTTATAGATGTAGCTACACTAAGCCAGTCATAAAATTCTAATTTATTGTCCAATTGACTTGATTTTTATTTTATTTGAAAGCCAAGTCCAACATCTATCTTTTCAATGTAGGATAGATTCATGTTTGCCATCTGATGTGTATCATATATCTAATTGTTATAGTTACATATGAGTTTATAGATGCAACTAAGTTAAATCAGTCATAACTTTCTAATTTATTGTCCAATTGAGTTTATTTTTATTTTATTTAAAATCTAAATTTAGCATCTACCTTTTTATTTAGGTGAAATTTTGAAATTCAAAATAAATTACAAGTTTGCAATATGATTTTTCTGACAGATTTGATTGTTGCAGCTACATATAAGTTTATAGATATAGCTATACTAAATCAGTCATAACTTTCTAATTTATTGTCTAATTGATTTCATTTTTATTTTATTTAAAAGCTAAGTTCAGCATCTATCTTTTTGATGCAGGACAAATTTTGAAATTTAGAATGCATAAAAGGTTCGCAATTTGTCACAGCTCTATTTGTTGTTGGTACAGATGAGTTTATAGATGTAGCTACACTAAATTAGTCATAACTTTCTCATTTACTATCCATTTCAGTTGATTTTCTTTTATTTGAAAAATAAGTTTAGCATCTACCATTTTGATGGAGGACAAATTTTGAAATTCAAAATGAATCATAGGTTAGCAATCTTATTTGTATCACATGTCTGATTCTTGTAGCTACACATGAGTTTATAGATACAGCTACACTAAATCAGTCATAACTTGCTAATTTATAATCGAATTGTGTCAGATTTTATTTTATATGAAAGATAAGTTTAGCATATATCTTTTTGATGGAGAAAAATTCTGGAATTCAAAATGAATAATTGGTTAGTAATATGATTTTGCTAATCTAAATTATTCATAACTTTCTAATTTATCTTCTAATTGAGTTGATTATTATTTTATTTGAAATCGAAGTTCATAATCCATCTTTTTTAGGGAAGATAAATTTTGAAATTCATAATAAATAACATTTTAGTAATCTTATTTGTGTCACAAGTTTGACTGTTGTACTACACTTGAGTTTGTAGATGCAGCTACGCTAAATTAGTCATACCATTCTAATTTATTGCTCAATTGAATTGATTTTTATTTTCTTTGAATGTTAAGTTTATGATATATCTTATTGATTTATGACAAATTTTGAAATTTTAAATGAATAATATTTTATAAATCTGATTTGTGACACAGATCTGATACTATTAGCTACACATGAGTTTTTAGATGCAACTATGCTAAAAATAGATAGAACATAATAATTTATTATCCAGTTAAGTTGATATCGATTTTATTTGAAAGCTATGTTTAGCATCTATCTTTTTGATATAGGATGAATTTCAAATTCAAAATGAAAAATAGGTTAGAAATCTAATTTTTGTCTCAGGTCTAATTGTATTAGATACAAATGAGTTTATAGATGAAGGTACTCTAAATCAGTCATAACTTTCTAATTTATACCCTATAGACTTGATTTTTATTTTATTGAAAAGCTGAGTTTATCATATTTCTTTTAGATACAGGAATAATTTTGAAATTAAAAATAATCTGATTTTTGTCACAGGCCTGATTATTGTAGCTGCACATGAGTTTATAGATGCAGGTATGCTAAATCAGTTATAACTTTATCATTTATTGTCCAATTGAATTGATTTTTATTTTATTTGAATACTAAGTTCAGCATATATCTTTTTGATAAAGGATAAATTTTACAATTCAAAATGAATGACATGTTAGCAATCTAATTTTTGTCAGAGATCTGAATATTGTATATACACTTGAGTTTATAGATGTAGTTACGCTAAATCAACCATAACTTTATATTTTTATTTGTAATTGAGTTGATTTTTATTTTTTTTGAAAGCTAAGTTTAGCATTTATCTTTTTTTATGGTTGACAAATTTTGAAATTTATAATGAATGACATTTTAGAAATCAGGTTTTTGTCACAGATCTTATTGTTGGAGCTACACATGAGTTTATAGATGTAGCTACGCTAAATCTGTCATAATTTTCTAATTTATTTTCCAATTGAGTTGATTTTTATTTTATTTGAAAGCTAAGTTTAGCATATATGTTTTTTATAAAGACAAATTTTGAAATTCAAAATAAATGAAAGAATAGCAATCTAGTTTGTGTGAAAGGTCTAATTATTGAATCTACACTTGAGTTTATAGATGTAGCTATGCTAAATGAATCATAACTTTCTAATTTATTTTCTAATTGAGTTGATTTTTATTTTATTTGAATGCTAAGTTTAGCATATATATTTCTTATGGAGGACAAATTTCATAATTCATAATGAATGTCATTTTAGCAATCTGATTTGTGTCACAGGTTTGATTGTTGTAGCTACATATAAGTTTATAGATGCAACTATGCTAAATTAGTCATAACATTCCAATTTATTATAAAATTGATTTTATTTTATTTTATTTGAAGCATAAGTTTAGAATATATCTTTTTAATGAAAGACAAATTTTGAAACTCAAATGATGATAGGTTAGCAATCTAAGCAATCTAATTTTTTTCATAGTTATGATTGTTGTAAATACACATGAGTTTATAGATGTAGCTTCACTAAATAAGTCATAACTTTCTAATTATTTGTCCTATTTACTTTATTTTTATTTTATTTGAAAACTAAGTTCTGCATATATCTTTTTGATGCAGGATAAATTTTGAAATTCAAAATGAATGACAAGTTAACGATCGGATTTTTTCACAGGTCTGACTATTATAAATATACATGAGTTTATAGATGCAGCTACGATAAATCACTCATAACTCTTTATTAAATTAAGTTTATTTTTATTTATTTTATAGCTAAATTTAGCATCTATTTTTTTATGCAAAAAAAATTTTGAAATTCAAAATAAATGACAAGTTAGAAATCTGGATTGTGTCAGAGGTCTGATTGTCGTAGCTATACATGAGTTAATAAATGCAGCTATACTAAATTAGTCATTATTTTTTAATTTATTATCCAATTGAGTTTATTTTGATTTTATTTAAAAGCTAAGTTTCGCATCTAACTTTTTTATGGAGGACAAATTTTGAAATTCACAATGAATGGCAGGTTAGTAATCTTATTTGTGTCACAGGTCTTATTGTTGTATGCACACATTAGTTTATAGATGCAGTTATTCTAAATCAGTCATAACTTTCTAAGTTATTTTCAATTGAGTTGATTCATATTTTATTTAAAAGCTAAGTTTAGCATCTATCTTTTTGGTTCAAGGCAAATTTTGAAATAAAAAATAAATGATAGGTTGGCGAGCTGATTTTTATTACAAGTCTTATAGTTATAGCTACACATGAGTTTACAGATATAGCTACACTAAATTGGTCATAACTTTCTAATTTATTGTCCAATTGAGTTGATTTTTATTATTTTTTAAAGTTAAGTTTAGCATCTATCTTTTTGATGCATTATAAATTTTAAAATTCAAAATGAATGACATATCAGTAGTCTAATTTGTTTCACAGGTCTAATTGTTGTAACTATACATGAGTTTATAAATGCAGGTAGGATAAATCAGTTATTATTCTTTAATTTATTTTCAAATTTGAGTTGATTTTTATTTTATTTTAAAGTTAAGTTCAACATCTATCTTTTTTATGAAAAATAAATTTTGGAATTCACAATGAATAACTGGTTAGTAATCTGATTTGTCCTAGAAGTCTGATTGTTGTATCTACACGTGAGTTTATAGATACAGCTACGGTAAATCATTCAAAAGTTTCTAATTTATTATCCAATTGAGCTTATTTTAATTTTATTTGAAACCTAATTTCATTATCTATCTCTTTTTAATGTAGAACAAATTTTGTATTTCAAAATTAATGATAGGTTAGTAATCTGATTTGTTTCACGGGTCTGATTATTGTAGCTACATATGAGTTTATAAATGTAGTTACGCTAAATTAGTCATAACATTCTAATTTTTTGTCCAATTGAGTTGATATTTATTTAATTTCAAAGTGAATTTCAGCATCTATCTTTTCACTGCATTAAAGGTTTTGAAATTCAAATTGAATGATAGGTTAGCAATCTGATTTGTGTCAAAGTTCTCATTATTGTAGCTACACATGAGTTTATATTTGTAGCAATCCTAAATCTGTAATAACATTCTAATTTATTGTCCGATTGAGTTGACTTTTATTTATTTATAACCTAAATTCTGTATCTAATTTTTTGATACATTATCATTTTGAAATTTTAAATAAATAACAAGTTAGCAATCTGATTTGTGTTACTGGTCTGATCGTTGTAGCTATAAATGAGTTTATAGATGCTGCTAGCCTAAATCATCATAACTTCATAATTTATTATCCAATTGAGTTGACTTTAATTTTATTTGAAAGCTAACTTCAAAATCTATCTTTTCGATGGAGGACAAATTTTGAAATTCAAAATAAAGACAAATTTGTTATATAATTTGTTTCATAGGTCTGATTGTTGTAGCTACACATGAGTTTATTGATGCAGCTACGCAAAATCTGTTCTAACATTTTTATTTATTTTCTAAGTGAGTTGTTTTTTATTTATTAGAAAGCTAAGTTCATCATCTATCATTTCTATGCAGGATAAATTTTGAAATTAAAAATGATTGATAGGTTAGCAATCTAATTTCTATTACAATTCTGAGTTTTGTAGCTACACATGTGTTTATAGATGCAACTACGCTAAATTGGTTATGACTTTATAATTTACTATCTAATTGAGTTGATTTTAATTTTATTTCAAACCCAAGTTCAGCATCTATCTTTCTTATGTAATATGAATTATTAAACTCAAAATGAATAATAATTTAGCTATCTTATTATTGCAGAAGTCTGATTGTTGTAGTAACATATGTCTTTATAGATTCAGCTAAGTTAAATCAGTTATAATTTCTTGTTTATTGTTCAATTGGGTTGATTTTTATTTTATTTGAAAGCTAAGTTCACCATCCATCTTTTTTATCGAGGATAATTTTTTAAATCCAAAATGACTGACAAGTTCGCAATCTTATATGTGTCACAAGTCTAATTATTATAGCTACACATGTGTTTATTGATGCAACTATGCTAAATCATTCTTAACTTTCTAATTTATTATCCGATTGAGTTGATTTTAATTTTATTTGAAACCAAAGTTTTACATCTATCTTTTGGATAAAGGAAAAGTTTTGAAATTCAATATGAATGCTAAGTTAGCAATCTGATTTTTGTCACCAATCTGATTATTGTAGCTACTCATGAGTTTATAGATGCAACAATGCTGAATCTATTATAACTTGCTAATTTATTGTCCAATTGAGTTGATTTTTGTTTTATTTCAAAGCTAAGTTAACCATATAACTTTTTTTTATGGAGGACAAATTTTCAAATTCAAAATGAATGACAACGTGGCATTATGATTTCTGTCACATTTCTGATTGTCATAGCTACACATGAGTTTATAGATACGAAAACAAAGAATCAGTCATAATTTTCTAATTTATAGTTTAATTGAGTTAACTTTTATTTTTTATGAAAGCTAAGTTCAATATCTATCTTTTTAATGAAGTACAAATTTTGAAATTCTAAATGATTGATAGGTTAACAATCTGATTTCTGTCACCGGTCAGCTTATTGTACCTACACATGAATATATAGATGCTTTTACACTGAATCAGTCATAAATTTCTAATTTATTGTCTAATTTAGTTTATTTTTATTTTATTTAAAAGGTAAGTTAACCATCTATCTTTTCGATGCAGGACAAATTTTGAAATTCAAAATGAATAACAAGTAAACAATAAAATTTTTGTCGCAATCCTTATTGCTTTAACTACACATGAGTTTATAGATGCAGATATGTTGAATTAGCCATTACTTTCAAGTTTATTGCTCAATTGAGTTTATAGATGCAGATATGTTAACAATTTATTTTTTTGGTGAATAATAAATTTTAAAATTCAAAATGGAAGACAGGATAGCAATCGGATTTCTATCACATTTTTTTTATTGTAGCAACACATGAGTTTATGGATGCAACCATGCTAGATCAGTCTATGGAGGATAAATTTTTAAGTTCAAAATGGATGACACTCCAGCAATCTTATTTCTATTACATTTCTGATTTTTGTAGCTTGATGAGTGTATTTCATATCGTATTTATATGCCCTTAATCCATTCTTTTATTCGTTCTCTAGCATACTTTTCTGCATATTCAGTGCTATTCCAGGTATAGTTGTTCCATGTGCAGCAATTTAGGGGCTCAAAGTATTTTGGAGTGAAATCGAGGGTGAAACAAGCAAACTATAAAGAATACGGAAAGTGAGCAAGCTGAACACGAGCAAAACACAACCGTGCTCTATCCCACTATTTTTCTCAGCTGGAGACATTTCTTTTCATCAGGAGAAACACGAGCATGTGCAAGAATAGCTAGGAGTAGCACGGCTATGCTTCTCCCCTGATTCTCCCAGGCGTTTAACTCAAGAAATCTTGAAAAGTAACATAACCTAAACATGACCGTGCTCAGACCGTGTCGAGTGTGAAACTTGCCTTTTAACTCCAGCTTCTAGGATTTTTTTCTCATATTTGTTCAG
This sequence comes from Dioscorea alata, assembly GCA_020875875.1. Taxonomy (NCBI): domain Eukaryota; kingdom Viridiplantae; phylum Streptophyta; class Magnoliopsida; order Dioscoreales; family Dioscoreaceae; genus Dioscorea; species Dioscorea alata. The sequence continues at coordinate 16,528,980 of CM037020.1, read as the reverse complement.
GGATTCCACTCTCTACCAGGAGGACAATGATGAGAGTGAAGATTAGGCTTCACCACACCATCTAAGGAGGTCAAGGATGAGTCAGAGGCAGAAGGAATGTGGGGCTAGCATACGAAGCTCAACTAGGAAGAGTATCTTGAGTAGAGAAGGGAGTCATGTCTTCTTTCTTTAGATCTTTCATTGTTTCTTCCATGTTGTACCCATCCATGAGGGGCTAATCATCCACGGTGCCTCGGGATGTAAACTATGATCCTTTACATGCTTTGAACACTTGCATTTGATGAGCTACGGAGTTCTTTTGGTTCTTGTGTTTAACCATGTGTTTGCAAAACTTGATGAGTTTTATTTGCACAGTTGCTTGGGTAAAACTTGTTGCGTGGATTGCTATAGTTGTAGTTGCCTTGTGTGATTGCAAAACTTATTGTGTATGAAACTCACAATTACCTAGTAAAACTTGGTGTTTTTGAGAACCATAGCTGCAACATTGCTCTTGAGCACACACTCAAACCATAGAATCTACCTGGTTGGCATTATGGGTAAGTCATCATACAATAGCTCATAGGAATCATCTTGGGGCATTGCTCTTTTGTTGTTGAAACACTCTATCCTGATCTCCCTGATATCTTCACCCATTCTCACTTTTCTTATTTTAACTTCATTCTTTCATCCAATCATAATTCATGTTTAACTAGAGATCAGAAGAGAGATTAGTACTTTAAGTCCAATTCCTGTGGTTCGACAACCCTACCCCTTAGGGGGTACCACTTTATTACTTGTGTGCGATTTGTACACTTGAAGAGAACACATCAAGTTTTTGGCGCTGTTGCCGAGGAATCAAGGGAGATTGATTGGGACGTCCTTCGCGAGGTGGGTCTTGAGGTAGAGATCTAGCAACTATTTAGCCCAGGGGCATGGCGACAGCTATTCACGATCATTGATAACACCTACGAACAGTTGGTGCTCGAGGTGTTAGCCACGTTCGAGCTATCCCTATGGCACCATCACCTTCCATCGGGCAGACTATATACAGATTCAACTATACGGTGCGATGTACCGAATGAGCCTCACACATTTTTCCATTCATCTGGGACTTTATAATGCTTATTTTACTCAGACCCCGTCCTGCGATGCACTACTGACATAGGAGGATAAATTTTTAAATTCCAAATGAATGACAAGTTAGCAATTTTATTATTGTCATAGGTCTTATTGTTATAGCTACACATGAGTTTATAGATCTAGCTACGCTAAGTCAGTTATAACTTACTAATTTATTATCTAATTGACTTGATTTTTATTTTATTTGAAAACTATGTTCAACGTCTATCCTTTTTATGGATAACAAATTTTGAAATTCAAAATGAATGTTAGGCTAGGAATTTGATTTGTGTCATAGGTCTTATTGTTGTAGTTGCACATGAGTTTATAGATATAGATATGCTGAATCAGTCATAACTTTTGCCCAATAGACTTAATCTTTATTTAATTTGAAAATTAAATTCAACATACATCTTTTTGATGGTGGGTAAATCTTGAAATTCAAAATGATTGACATGTTAGCAATCTGATTTGTTTCACATGTCTTATTGTTGTGGCTATGCATGAGTTTACTGATGCAGATACGCTGAATCAATCATAATTTTATAATTTATTGCCCAATTTAGTTGATTTTTGTTTATTTGAAAGTGAAGTTAACCACCTATCCTTTTTAAGCAATTTGATTTCTATCACATTTCTGCTTCCTGTGGGTACACATGAATTTATAGATGCAACTACGTTAAATCAGCCATAACTTTCAAATTTATTGACCAATTAAGTTGATTTTTATTTTATTTAAAAAGTAAGTTCAACGTCTATCTTTTTTTTTATGGTGGATAAATTTTTAAATTCAAAATAGATGATAGGTTAGCAATCTAATTTTTGTCACATAACAGATTGTTATAGCTAAATATTTGTTCATAGATCAAATATGCTAAATTGTCATAACTTTCTAATTTATTGTTCAATTGAGTTGATTTTTATTTTATTTGAAAGCTAAGTTCAACATCTATTTTTTTATGGAGGACAAATTTTGAAATTCTAAATTGATGATAAGCGAGCGATTTGATTGGTGTTATAGGTATGATTATTATAGCTACAGAAGAGTTCTTAGACGCAGCTACACTAACCCAGTCATAACTTTCTAATTTATTATCTGATTGAATTAATTTTTCTTTTTATTAAAAGCTAACTTCAACATTGATTTTTCATTTTAGGATAAATTTTAAAATTCAAATTGAATAATAGGCTAGGAATCTGATTTGTGTCACTGGTCTTATTTTTTAAGCTACAGATAAATGGAGGATAAATTTTAAAATTCTAAATGTATAATAGGTTAGCAATATTATTAATATCATAGGTCTGATTGTTGTAGCTACACATGAGATTATAGATGCAGCTATGATAAATCAGTCATAACATGGTAATTTGTTATTCAATTGAGTTGATTTTTCTTTTAATAGGATTAGGGTTTTGATTAAAAAAATGAGACTTTTGAAAAGAAAACAAAGGATTAGGGTTTTGATGCACAACTAAAAGATGGGTCACATTCAAGAAAGAAAACAGACGATTAGTGTTTCGATTAAAAAATAGGAGGCATTATGAAAAAAAAACATAGCTTTAAGGGTTTGATTGAAAGATAGGGGACATTACAAAAAGAAAATATAAGAATAGAGTTTTGATTCAAATATAGTTAGCATTCCGAAATGAAAACATAGGATTAGTGTTTTGATTCAAATTTATTAGACATTCAAAACAAGAAGATATTCAAAAAAGAAAACATAAGAGTAAGTTTTTGATTTATAAATGGGAGGCATTCAGAAATGAAATCATAGGATTAGGATTTTTATCAAAAATAGGAGGCATTATGAAAAGAAAACATAATATTAGTTTTTTGATTCAAATATAGTATGCATTACGAAAAAAAAACATTGGATTAGGGTTTTGATTGCAAATAGGAGCCATTAAGAAAAGAAAACATAAGGTTCGTTTTCTGTTTGGATAATAGGAGACATTCTGAAACGAAAACATAGGATTAGGTTTTAGATTGAAAAATATCATACATTTCAAAAAGAAAATATAGGATTATTGTTTTGATTCAAAAATAGCAGATATTGAGAAAGAAAACATAAGATTATGGTAAAAATAAAAGGCATTCAAAAAAAAACTTAAGATTAGGGTTTTGATTAAACTATATGAGATGTTACAAAAAAAAAACATATGATGATTGTTTTGATTCAGAAATACTAGACATCCCCAAAAGAAAATATTGGATTAAGGTTTTGATTCAAAAATAGCAAATAATCCGATAAGAAAACACAATATTAGATTTTTGATTCAAAACTGATGAATAGGAGACATTAAGAAAAGAAAACATACGATTTATGTTTTGTTTGCAAAATAGAAGACATCCGAAAAGAAAACATAAGATCAAGGTTTTGATGAAAAAATAAAACATATGAGACATTTTAGAAAGAAATCATAGGATTATGGTTTTGATTGAAAAATAGTAGACATTCCCTAAAGAAAACATAGGATTATGGGTTTGATTTAAAAATAGTAGCCATTAAGAAAAGAAAACATAGGATTCGGGTTATAATTGAAAGATAGGAGACATTTAGGCATTCCAAAAAGAAAACATGAGATTAGGGTTTTGATTAAAAAATAGGAGGCATTCAAGAAAAAACTTAGGATTAATGTTTTCATTGAAAAATATGAGACATTTAAAAAAAATATAGGATTGGGATTTTGATTAAAAAATAGGAGGCATTTCAAAAAGAAAACATAATATTAGAGTTTTGATTAAAAAATAATAGATATTAAAAAACAATATATATGAGTCGGATTTTGATTGAAATACAGGAAACATTACGAAATGAAAACACAGGGTTAGGATTTTGATTAAAAATTAGCTGACAATACTAATCCTATTTCTCAATCAAAACATAAGATTAGAGTTTTGATTAAAAAAATTAGACATTACAAAAAAACATAGGATTAGAATTTTGATTGAAAAATATGAGAAATTCTGAAAAGAAAACAAATGATAAGAGTTTCGATTCAAATATCCAAAATAGGAGATATTTAGAAACGAAAACATAGGATTAGAGCTTTGATTCAAAATTATGAGACATTACGCATAGAAAACATTCGATTAGAGTTTTGATTAACAAATAGGAGACATTCTGAAAAGAAACATAGAATTAGGGTTTTGATTGAAAAATAATAAAAAGGAGACATTACGAAAGTAGCACACATGATTGGTTTTTGATTCAAAACCGAAAAGTAGGAGACATTACGAAGAGAAAACATACAATTAAGGTTTTGATTACAAAAAAGCAAACATTCTAAAAAGAAAACATAGTATTAGAGTTTTGATTAAAATTAAAAAAAATTAAACATTCTGGAAAGAAAACAAAGGATTAGCATTTTTATTCAAAACCAAAGAATAGGAGACATTCCGAAAATAAAATATAGGATTAGGTCTTTGATTCAGAATTAGTAGACATCCCAAGAAGAGATAATATGATTAGGTTTTTGATTGAAAACCAAAATTGAGGTGACATTAGGAAAGGAAAACATAGGATTACGGTTTTGGTCAAAAAATAGGAGACATCAAAAATAAAACATAGGATTACGTTTTTGGTCAAAAAATAGGAGACATCAAAAAGAAAACATAGGATTAGGGTTTAGATTAAACAATACGGACATTCCAGAAAGAAAACATAGGATTAGTGTTTCGATTAAAAACTAAAAAATAGGGGACATTTGCAAAAGAAAACATATGATTAGAGTTTTGATTCAATAATAGCAGACATACCGAAAAGAAAAGAAAGGATTGGGTTTTTGATTCAAAAACAGGATCCATTCTGAAAAAAAAAATAAAGAATTAGGGTTTTGATTGAAAATAGCAGACGTTACAATAAAAAAAACATAGGATTAATGTTTTAATTAAAAAATAGTAGACATTATGAAATGAAAACATTTGATTAGGGTTTTGATTAAAAAAATATGATACATTTCAAAAAGAAAACATTGGATTAAGTTTTTGGTTAAAAGATAGGAGACATTATGAAAAGAAAACATAAGATTAGGATTTTGATACAAAAATATGAGGCATTATGAAAAAAAAAAACTAGAGATTTCCAAAACGAAAAGATAGGATTAGGTTTTCGATTCCAAATTGAAAAAAATGGATTAAATTTCTTAATGAAAATAGAAGACATTCCGAAAAGATAACATAGGCTAGGGTTTTGATTAAAAAAATGAGACATTACTATAAGAAAATATAGGATTAGTGTTTTGAATAAAAACTGAAAAATAAGGGACATTTCCAAAAGAAACAAGAGGATTAGAGTTTTGATTCAAAAATACTTGCCATTCCAAAAAAAAAAAAAAACTAAGTATTAAAGTTTTTATTGAAAAATATAAGACATTCCCAAAATAAAACATAGGATTAGGATTTTGATTCAAAACTAGCAAATAGGAGATATTAAGAAAAGAAAACATAGGATTAGGGTTTCGAATGAAAAATAGGACACATTACTATAAGAAAACATAGGATTTAGTTTTTGATTGTAAAATATGAGATATTTCGAAAAGAAAACATAGGATTATTGTTTTGATTCAAAAATATCAAACATTAACAAAAGAAACATAAGATTAGGGTTTTGATTAAAAAATAGGAGGCATTCCAAAAAATAACTTAGAATTAAGGTTTTTATTAACAAATAGGAGACATTATGAAAAGATAAACATAGAATTATGTTTTGATTGAAAAATATGAGTCATTCCGTATATAAATTATAGGATTATGGTTTTGATTGAAAAATAAGAGATATTTTAAAAAAAAAAACACAGGTTAGTGTTTTCATTCAAAACTAATACATAAGAGATATTAAGAAAAGAAAACATAGGATTAGGGTTTGGATTCAAATGTAGTAGCCATTCCGAAAAGAAACCATAGTATTAGGGTTTCTTAGGGTTTTGATTGAAAAATAATAGACATTACCATATGAAAAAATAGGATTAGGATATTGATTGAAAACTAGTAGACATTACTACAAGAAAAAAAAGGATTAGGGATTTGAATGAAAAATATGAGACATTACTCTTAAAAAAATATATGATTAAGGTTTTAATTAAAAAATTGTAGATATTTCAAAAATAAAACATACGATTATGATTTTCATTCAAAAATAGGAGGCATTGCGAAAGGAAAACATAGGATTAGAGTTTTGATTCAAAAATAGTAGACATTACGGAAAAAGAAAAGCATAAGATTAACATTTTGATTGAAAGATAAGAGACATTCAATAAAAAAACATAAAATTAGGGTTTTGATTCAGAAATTGGAGGCATTCTAGAAAGAAAACATAGGATTAGCTTTTGGATTGAAAAATATGAGACATTACTATAATAAAACATAGGATTATTGTTTTAGTTCAAAAATAGCAGATATTCTCAAAAGGAAACATAAGATTAGGTTTCGATTAAAAAATATAAGGTAATAAAAAAAACTAAGGATTTGGGTTTTGATTTAAAAATTTGAGACATTGTGAGTTGAAAACATGTGATTATTGTTTTGATTCAAAAGTCGCAGGCATTCCCAAGAGAAAACATAAGATTAGAATTTGGATTAAAAAATACGATGCATCCCGAAAAGAAAACATAAGATTAGGATTTTCATTCAAAAATAGGAGGGATTACGAGAAGAAAACATAAGATTATGGTTTGATTAGAAATTAGCATAGATTCCCCAAACAAAAGATAGAAGACATTACTCTAAGCAAACATAGAATTGGAGTTTTGGTTAAAAACACAGATTTTCGTTTCCTTTATTATTATTGTTATTATTATTATTATTATTATTATTATTAATCAATAAAACAAATAAAAGGAGGAAGGGGTGCAACACGAGGACTTCGGACGATATAACTTCGAAGCTCTGATGGGATCCGTTGCTTTAGTGTCGATATAATCATACTCAAGGGAACTTCACCCTATTTGAAATAGAAAGGATTAGGTTTTGATTAAAAAATATTGGACATTTCACAAGAAAACATAAGATTAGGGTTTTGATTGAAAAATATGAGCCATTACTAAATCCTATTTTTTCTTTTCCAAACAAAACTGTAGCGGCCTATCATTGTGGCGGCCTGATACTGTAACACCATGTTACTGTAGCATCATGATTTTTCTATCCTTAAAAACTTCTTCCTTCCTTCTTCTTTCCTTGTTTTTGGCCAAACCTTGCATTTTCTCTTAGGTTGTTCCGGCGAGCTTTTCTGGCGAACCAAAGTCTTCATTCTCCTTCTCACATCCTCTTGAGTACGGTAAGGCTTCGATCCAAGGTTTTTATTCTGTATTTTTCTCGTATTTTTTTGTTTTTAGAAAATTTTGTAAACCTAGAAATACAACTCGGATTGGTTGTTTATCGACTCAAATCGAAGCTAATGTTTTTTATTTTCATGTATGAGAATGTTTGTGAAGAAATTTCTTCTTTAGGTGTTGTAAATTGGGAGAAAATCCTTGTATAAGGGCCAGTTTACTGTAGCAAAGTCTTGTGTTACTGTAGCACCGACGATCATTAGTTGTTTCTTTGATTTCTTTAACCTAGAGTGAAGTTAGAACCCCCGGGAACTCATTGCTAACCTTTAGACCTAGCTTTTGAGCCAACCGTAGGATCGATTTAGGGTTGTTTGTTGGAAAAACTTAGGGATTCTTTGTTTGGTTTAATTTTGCTAATTATTGTTATGCTTTGGCAAGGAGAAGAAGCGTTGGCTAGAGGGAAAGGATTAGCCGAAGATTAACTTGCAAGGAAGACAAATCACCAATTGTGTGAGTGAGATTGTAAAGCTTAACTTTATTAGAACAATGCTGATAGCTATATATATATATATATTGAATGTTCACGTTGGATTTGTGATTGATATCCTTCAAGAGTTTGCGAAATTTTGTTCTATGAAACTTGAGATTTGTTGTGAATTCATTAATTTTGTGTAATCTATGTTTGAATTCATTTTTGGGTTGTTGAAAGGAAAGATTTTCTATGTTGTTGCTTGTATTCTATTTTGTAGATTGATTTATGTTAAGGCTTGAGTTTTCTTGTGCTTTTATCATTTCCTTGTGGAAATGGCGAAGATGTTATTAATTGTTGGTTATCATTGGATATTTTACTCCATGTGAAATTATGTTTATTGTGGTGATTGCATGGTGATATCCTAATGGTTATTATCTACGAGGGCCAGATTCAGTTGGGAGTGTAGAGCCTTGATTGGATATTCATCGGGTAGCTGGATTCACCAACCGGTGAACCGATGGGTCAACGTCAAGGGCATGAGTACCTTGACGGCTCTAAACCTAGCCATGGCCACGATGAAGGTTTAGAGAATTTTCTAAACCACGTTATGTTGGGTGATTGTCAGGGTATTGCTTTATACTGAATTTGAGATTTATCCAATATATTTCTTTCACAGTATCATTTTGAATGTGTGTTGAGGGGGCAAAGCCCATCTGCCACTTTTAGGAAGATAGTCTCCCATATATTTGAGTTGCCACACGTATTGTGTTTATTGATTTCAAAACTATGACATTCAGTTGTTTTTACTTGTATTTGAAACTAGTATTGTTTTGGTAAGTATTTATTTTTGTGACTTATTATTATTGTTGTTGGTATATTTCTGCTAGAGTTGTACTAACCTCCCCATACTGAGTAACTGTGGTTACTCATACCCTCTTTCTTTTTCCCAATTTTGTTGCAGGTAGTAGGTGAGGCGATGTGGCTATGTGATGAGCATTTGCTACCTTCTTATCTTCCTTGTTCCAAAACATAGTATTGTTGTTTTGTTTCAAAACTAAAATAAGGCTTTTGATTTAAATATAGTAGGTATTCCAAAAATCGAACGTAGGATTAGTGGTTTTATTGAAAAATAGGAAACATTATGAAAAGAAAAATATAGGATTATGGTTTTCATTCAAATATAGTAGGCATTACGAAAAGAAAACATGGGATTAATGTTTTGATTGAATAATAGGACATATTACTACAGGAAAACATAGAATGGGGGTTTTGATTTAAAACACTAACCCTATGTTTTCTTATATTAATGTCTCCTATCAAAAATAAGGTTTTGAATCAAAACCCTAATCTTATCTTTCCAGAAAGAAACCATAGGATTAATGTTTTCATTAATAAAAATGAGACATTTCAAACAGAAAACAAAGGGTTAGGGTTTTGATTCAAAACTAAAAAATAAGACACGTTCCGAAAAGAAAACATAGCATTAGGTTTTTGATAAAAAAAATAGCAGACATTCCATAAGAAAATATAAGATTAGTGTTTTGAATAAAAAATAGGAGCCATTCTAAGAAAAATAGGATTAGGGTTTTGATTAAAAAATATGAGGCATTGCAATAAATACTTAGGATTAGGGTTTTGATTAAAAATTTTGAGACATTACGAAAAGAAAACATACGTTTATTGTTTGGATTAAAAAATAACACTCATTCCTAAAATAAAACACAAGATTACTAATCCTATGTTTTCTTTTGGAAATGTGCCATATTTTTTGGTTTTTAATCAAAACCCTAATATTATGTTTTTTTTTACTTAATGTCTACTATTTTTTAATCAAAACCTTAATCCTATATTTCATATACTAATGTTTCAATCAAAATCTCATAATTTTCAATCAAAACCATAAACCTATGTTTTGATTAAAAAATATGAGATATTACTATAAGAAAATGTAGGAGTATGGTTTTGATTCAAAAATAGCAAACATTACAAAAAGAAAAGAAAGGATTAAATTTTTAATTCAAAAATAGGAGCCATTCGAAAAAAAAAAAAAAAAACATAGGATTTGGGTTTTGATTAAAAAATAGGGGACATTATAACAAGAAAAAATTGGTTTAGGGTTTTGATACAAAAAATAGTAGACATTCCGAAAAGAAAATATAGGATTAGGGTTTTTATTAAATACCGAAAAATAGGAGACATTTATAAAAGAAAACATGGGATTAGGGTTTTGATTTAAAAAGAGTAGGCATTGCGAAAAAAAACATAGGATTATGGTTTCAATTGAAAAATATGAGACATTACCAAAAGAAAGTATTGGATTAAGGTTTTGATTCAAAACTGAAAAAATAGGAGATATTGAGAAAAGCAAACATAGGATTAGGGTTTTTATTGAAAAATTGGGGAGGTTACCATAGAAAACATAATATTAGGGTTTTGATTAAAAAACAATAGCCACTCCAAAAAGAAAACATAGGATTTAGGTTATGAATGAAAAATATGAGACATTAGTAAAGGACAAGATAAGATTATTGTTTTGATTGGAAAATTGCAAACATTTTCAAGAGTAAACATAAGATTAGGGTTTTGATTGAAAAATAATAGACATTCCAAAAAAACTTAGGATTAGGGTTTTGATTGAAAAATAGGATACAATGCTATAAGAAAACTTAGGATCAGGGTTTTGATTAATAATTCAAAATAGTTGACGTTCCAAAATAGGATTATTGTTTTGATTTGTAAATAGCAGAAATTGCTAAAAGAAAATATAAGATTATGGTTTTGATTAAAAAATATGAGGTATTCGAAAGAAAAAACATGGGAATAAAGTTTTGATTAAAACATAGGAGACATTCTGAAAAGAAAACATAGGATTATTTTTCAGTGAATAATAAAAGACATTCATCAAATAAAACATAGCATTAGGGTTTTGATGTAAAAATATCAGACATTCTAAAAGGAAAACATAGGTTAGGATTTTTATTAAAAATTGATAAATAGGAGACATTAAGAAAAGAAACCATAGGATTAGTTTTTTTATTCAAATATAATAGGCATTTTGAAAAGAAAATATTAAATTAAGGCTTTGATTGAAAAATAAGAGGCATTACTATAAGAAAACATAATATTAGGGTTTTGATTAAAAAATAGGAGGCAATAGTTGATAAGTGCTTGTGTTATAGTAATGCAAAGCATTATTATCTTGCAATGAGCAATAATTTAATCAGATTTTATCACTAAAAAATGTGCATTTGTTTACTTTTGTGTATTGCAGGGTTGTGAAGATAAAGTGAAGGAAAAGAACGAAGTTAGATCGTGTTCGCCATTGTTGGGAAGATTCTTGGACTAAGCAAGGAGCACAGCATGAGTAGAGACTTGTGAGTGTGTGCCAACCTCCTTTGGAGGCGCACAAAGGCAGTCACATTCACAACAAGTCTAACTCATGCTAACAAGGAGAACTTCACCAATTAGGAGATTTGAAGCAATCGGCACGATCTACCGTTGATTGTGTGCCCAATTCAACAGCCTCAATGAAGAACGACAAATTCGGGAGGGTTTCGGGACAAACACTGTAGCAAAATACTGCAGCAAGCTACTGTTCATCTTCGACCGAAATTCAGAATTCCAGAGAATTCACACGGGCGTGTGGAAATTCCACACGTTCGTGTGAATTAATTTTCCAGCAAGCCAGAAACTTCACACGCCGGTGTGGAAATTCCACACGGCGGTGTGAAGTCCCGATAAGTCTGATTTTTAAAGCCGCACTCAGAATATAAAGAGCGATTTTGAAGACTTTTAAACTATCTTTTGACCTATATTTCTCCCCAACTTCTGGAGAGTGCGGCTAGGGTTTTGGAGAGGATTTCGTGGAGGTTTGGAGCGCATCATTGCCATCGTCACCGACGTCCGGCGGCCGCACAAGACTACGGCCACTTCATACGCAAGGGGTTTTTCATCGATGTCTTTGCTTTGTGCTTTCTTTCATATTTTGATGAACATGTATAGCTTCATGAGGAGCTAAACCCCTTGTGGGTATTAGGACTTGTAAACTCTAGGGTTATTATGTTTCTTTGACATTGTTCTAATGCTTTTCCATTATTGATGAATAAAAATTGAGTTTCGATCATAATTTCATCTTGTTAATGTTTTCCTTTAGACGTGACACTAGGGTTGAGAACAATCTAGGTTGTCCTTTGGATGTGTGACAACTCCTATAGGATTAGACTATTTAAGATTGAAGAGGGTTGAGAGGGTGAGTCGTGAGGTAGCGAAGCGTCCCTTTTCCCTTCCGATGTGGTTTCTCCCTACCTCTGTTTCCTTGATTTCTTAGCGGTCGAGATAGAGTGAAGTGTTAGGTAGATAAACTCCCCTGGTGCTTAGTTACGAAAGTAACAGAGTGAAGGGTTGAAGTGAATCCTACGCACTGGGGCTTAATCTAGACTAGGGTTCTTCCACCTGGACCAAAGGGTTAGAACTACACATAGGAACAGGTTTTACCACTAGGAGTCCCTAGAACTTAAAGCAATCTCACGTAGTCTGAGGTTTAGGTAGATATACTCCCCTGGGTCTTAGTCGTGCCAGAGAGACATAGTGAAGGATTGACGTGAATCCTAATAGCGGGGCATAATGTTGGGGTTACTCACGGTTGTCCTTAGGTTTGGGACCGTGTATCTAAGGATTTTCTTGACTTAATGGACATCAATAGGAAAGTATACTAGCATCGTCTTGCACTACAAGCATAGATCCTAGAGGTAGCTTGTCCGGTTACCCTATTTCATCCATTGCCAATTTCTCTCTATTCTCTTTTACTTGCACTTTCTTATCTTCCATCTTTCTATTCGATTTCTTGTCTTTTATTGTATTTGCTTCCATAGTCACTCATTGATTTTATTCTTATCCTTCCATACTCCACATAGCTTAAATAGTGAAATCTCGTATTTTAACTCCCTGTTCCCTGTGGATTCGACAACCCACTCACCTGGGCAAATTTTATTACTTTGACAAACCCATGCACTTGCGGGATACACGCAAGGGGTCGTGTCAATAGTATAGGAAAACATCGGATTAGGGTTTTCAATGAAAAATAGGAGAGATTATTATAAGAAAACACAGGATTTGGGTATTAATTAAAAAATTATATACTTTCCGAAAAAAACATAGGATTAATATTTTTATTCAAAAATAGGAGGCATTGTGGAAAAAACTTAAGATTAGGGTTTTGATTCAAAAATAGTAGGCATTCCTAAAAGAAAACAAAAGAATAGATTTTTAATTGAAAAATATGAGACATTTCGAAAAGAAAACATAGGATTAGGGTTTTGTTTGAAAGATTGGAGACATTCTAAAAAAAAACATAAGATTAGGGTTTTGATTCAGAAATTGGAGGCATTCTGGAGAAAAAACATAGTATTATTGTTTTGATTGAAAAATATGAGACATTATGAAAAGAAAACATAGAATTACTATTTTGATTAAAAAATAGTAAACATTCCCAAAAGAAAACAAAAGATTAGGGTTTTGATGCAAAAATGGAAGGCTTTTGAAAAGAAAACATAGGATTAGAAATTTTATTCAGAAATCTGAGGCGATAAGAAAAAATAGGATTAGGGTTTTGATTAAAAATTAGAAGCGATTTCCCAAACAAAAGATAGGAGACATTACTCTAATGAAACATAGGATTAGGGTTCTAATTATAAACATAGGTTAGTATTTCATTTATTATTATTATTTTTATTTTTTTAATTAATAAAATCATAAAAATAAACCATGTACCAAAGAGATCGGGGGAGGGATGCAACAAGAGGACTTCTAAGGAGGTTACCCACCCTAGTACTACTCTCACACAATCTCGCTTAACTTCGAGGTTCTTATGGGATCTAGGGCTTTAGTATTGGTATGAACGTACCCGATCGAAGTTCACACGAGTTGAAAAAGAAAGGATTAGGTTTTTATTTGAAACATAGGTGACATTTCCCAAAAAAACATAGGATTAGGGTTTTGATTAAAGAATAGTAGGATTTCGATAAAAAAAAACATAGGATTATGGTTTTGATTGAAAAATATGAGACATTACTAAATCATATGTTTTGTCTTGCAAAGAAAACCCAAATCCCATGTTTTCTTAAAGTAATGTCTCTTATTTATGGAAAATAGGAGACATTTCTATAAGAAAACATAGGATTTGGTGTTTGATCCAAAACTAGTAGACATGCTGAAAAGAAAAAAAAAGGATCAATGTTTTGATTCAAAAATAGGAGACAATATGAAAAGAAAAAAAAGAATTAAGATTTTGATTCAAAATTGAAAAATGTGCGCTCAGTGGCCTGGTGATGGAATGACTTAGCGAGAACAAGACCTAGATGGTAAGGGCAGTTGTCTGCCATGCCTAAAAGATAATATAGCTAATACCTAGTCATATAGCTAGTACTGCCACTTATGCTAGTAACTATGCCACTGAGTAAAGTGTAGATGAAGTGGAGTACCGGCTACTGATGGGAAGAGGCCTTGGAAACACTGTGTGTGAAACGGTTGCTACTAGAGTTAACCTTCATCAATGCTGGCTTTCGCTCTCTCCAAGACATGGGAAGGAATGCAGGTGCTAGTAATGTCAGTGGTAATGTAGCTATGATTAGAAAAGCCCAAGTAGACTACAAATTCCGTATAGCTCAGATGATACTCATGACCTATGAGTTGAAAATGTACAATATTGGGTTCATCCCCCATGTCTTGGCTTCTATGCAAATGAAAATGTTGATAGGACATCTAAAGTTGACTTTAGGTAGGCCGGTTCATTAATTAAAAGAGAGCTGATTGTCATACACCAACATTCAGAAGTTGCTTTACCTCACTGGCCAAATTAGAGGCATGTAATGCGTCCAAGTCGCTCGTGCGAAGCTTCCCAAATTGCTGAGTAGATAGTCAAGTAAATCTATCAGGCTGGTCAAGTGAATTAAGTCCCATTTGAATCCTACCATGAACGGTCTATGATAGAAGATGTGACCTAAGTATAACGCGGCGTCTCGACATCACCTACAAAAGCAACCAACTAAATTAAATTTTAGAAATCCAAGAGGAACGCGGTCATGTAAAAAGGAGAGCACGATCTTTCTTGACAAGGGTACATGATTGTGTTTCCCTATAGAGGGTTCTTACACTGTAAAGAGCACAATCGTGCTCTCGTAGAAAGCACGAGCTTACTCTAGGGTGATCTTCTACCAAAAGCTACAAAAAGGGAAGAATGTCCATTGGTTCACAATGGTGACCAACATTGTCCATTTATTTGAAAGAAATCCATAGTCAACTACTATGAAAACATATTTGTTTCCATTTGAATTTGGACATGGTCCCATGAAATCTATTCCTCAAACATCAAATACTTCGTACTATTGGATAGGGGCTTGTTTCATTTCATCAAGTTTGGAAATATTTCCACTTCTTTGACATTGATCATAGGTTCTAATAAATTTCTGGGCGTCCATGAAAAGCGTCGGCCAAAAAAATAACCATCCTCGAGAACCTTCTCGGTTGTGCGATTAGCACTGAAGTAACCTCCACTGTCCTCGAATAACAATGTCTTAGAATTTCCATCCTTCCAAGTGTGAGACACAATGTCGCACACTAGTTCAGGACAAAGTTTATAAAGAAACGGGTCCTCGCAAAAATAATGCTTGGCATCAGACAAAAATGTTTTCCATTGTTGATAAGAGAAATGTGAGGGGATGACTTGACCTACAATGTAGTTCTTGAAGTCAGCAAATTAAGGGCATTCGCCAGTCAGGGCTGTCATTTCTTGAACCAAGTATAGGTGTTCCTCTAGGAAAACATCATTAATTGCTCTGTGATCATTGCCGTATTTTTCTGTATGCTCAAGACAGGACAAGTGGTATGCTACCATGTTTTCTGAGCCTTTCTTATCCCGAATTTCTAAATCAAACTCTTGCCAAAGAAGGATCCATCGAATTAATAAAGGGATGGCATTGGATTTGGAAATGAGGTATCTGATAGCCATGTGATCGATGTATGCTACAACATGGGATAACACTAAGTACGATTGAAATTTATCAAAAGCATAAATAATAGCTAAAAAATCTTTCTCTGTCATAGTATAATTTTCTTGAGTAGGAGTTAGAGTTTTTCTTGCATAATAGATTGGATGGAATTGCTTATCATGTCATTGCCCTAGCACTACTACAACGGCCCAATCACATTCATCACACATGAGTTTGAAAGGTTGTTCCCACTCAAGAGCTTTCACAATGGGTGTTTGAACCAACCTCTCTCTCAGTAAATGGAAAGCCGTGAGGCATCTTTGGTGAACATCAAAGAGTGTATCCTTCACCAGGAGTTTTGTTATGGGCTTAGATATCTTTGAGAAGTCTTTAATAAATCTTTGATAAAATCCAATATGGCCAACGAAGCTTCTGGCATCTTTCGTGGAGGACGGCGGGGGAAGTTTCTCGATTATTTCAAGTTTGGCCTTGTCCACTTTGATCCCATTACCAGAAATCTTGTGTCCCAACACTATGCCTTCTCTTGCCATGAAATGGCACATTTCCCAATTTAGCACCAAATTCGTTTCCTCGCATCTTGAAAGAACTCGCTTCAAGCTATGCAAACAACCTTCAAAGGAATCTAAGAAAATTGAGAAATCATCCATGAAAACCTCCATAATATCTTCAATGAAGTCATCAAATATGGACATCATGCATCTCTGAAATGTTGTCAGTACATTGCAAAACCCAAAAGGCATCCTCCTATAAGCAAATGTGCCATATAGGCAAGTGAATGTGGTCTTCTCTTGATTCTTAGGGGCTACCGGGATTTGTAGGTATCAAGACATCCCATTGAGGAAACAATAATGCATATGTCCCAATAACAGTTTTAACATTTGATCGATAAAGGCAATGGGAAATGATCCTTACGTGTGGCATCATTCAGCTTCCAGTAATAAATACAAACTCACCATCCAGTTACTGTGTGGGTTGGAATCAATTCGTTGTGTTCACTGGAAACCACCGTCATTCCTCCCTTCTTAAGTACCACCTAAACTGGACTAACCCAAGGGCTATCTAAAATTAGGTAGATTATCCTGGCATCTAGCATTTTCTTCATCTCTTTCTTAACAACTTCCATCATATTGGGGTTCAATCTCCTTTGAGGTTGCACCTTCTGTTTGATGTTGTTCTCCATTAGGATTTTGTGTGTGCAAAAGGATGGACTAATTCCCTTGATGTCAGAAATACTCTAAGCAATGGCTTTCTTATGCTTGAGGAGCAAAGCCACTAATTACGTTTTTTGGCTACTGTCAATTATGGAGGATATTATAACTTGTAGTTTGGAGTTTTCTCCATGGAAAGTGTATTCCAAATGTGCTTCTAGCTCCTTGAGTTCCATGTTTAGATGGGTAGATGATAAAAGTTCAAAAAGTGCATGAAGAAAACCACCTTCCTGGCTATTGACTTTCCCATGCATTGTGTTATGAATTTCCCTTCACCTGTAAGTGACATCTTCATCCATAAATCTGTTGTCGTCATCATCATAGGGTATATCACTACCCAATCCAACTGAAACTAACATTGCCTACTCTATATTTATCTCTTGTTCCTCATCTTCTTTGCAGAAACTCATCTCTGTACTCATGAACGGATTTCATTGTGATATCTGCTCATGAAATTATGATATTAGTTCTACAAGGCTACCTTTATCGTCATGAGAACAAGCATTCTCATTCAAATGGGTGGTAAAATGAGAATGGATCCTTAGAGTAGCCATTAGTTCCTACATAATGACTCTCAATTACCTTAGATAATAAAAGAAAAGATAACAAAAATCAGCTCCTAATTCAAGAGTAGAGTAAGAAAATAAAAGATAAGAAAAATGTTTAAATAAATAAAAAGAGATATTCACATATATGAACAATATAAACAAACTAGATCACCAGAATCCTAATTTTCCTAAAAGTTGCCAGTCCCCGTCAATGACACCAAAAACTTGATAAACTCTCCACAAGTGCATGGATCGTTACTAGTAATTAAGTTGTACCCCACAAGGGGGTAGCATTGTTGAACCTCAGGGACTGGACTTCTAGTACTTGTTGATCCTCTAATGTCTAGCCAACCAAAATGGTGATGAAGGTATTTCTGACTACAATAATAAGAACAAAGAATGGAACAACTAAGTAGACCAGGGTTGTATGTCGATAACAGGAGGACAATGCCCTAGGATGATCCCTAAGTGCCTAAGATATTGACTTGAGTCTAATGCCTATCAAGGTACATTCTAAGAGACTTGTGGATGCTTAAGAGCAATGTTGCATCTACGGCTATCAAGTATGTCAAGTTCTGTAAGTATAATTACGGGCTTCATACACGCCAAGTTTTGCAACTAATGTAGATAATCTCAACTATGGTAATCCATATACGCCAAGTTTTACTCAAGCATCTACGCAAATCAAGCATGCCAAGTTATATGAACATATGAATAAACACAACAAAATAATAGAACTCCATAGAAATTAAGACCCAAGTAGTCAAAGTATCAAAAACAACATAATTTACAATCCCGGGGCTTCATGAATTCAGACAAATGAGAGAGTATAACAAATATAAGGAAGAAAAACATCTGGACTTCCCCCTCTTTACAAAATCTTCTCAAATGTACTTCAAAAGCTTGATGGAATGGGCAACTCCATTCCTCCAGTATCTCTAACTTAGCCTTAGCGTCCTTAGCTCGAGTGGTGGTAGCTGATCACCATTTCTTTGAAGGTTCCTTTATTGGAAAAGGAAACTCCTAAACAAGGGATGTTGAGAATTCCTAAATCTGTGAATTAAAAAGAACATTTTAGGCTCTATATAGTCTAAGCATGATCATGCTTAGACCGTGCTCTTCTCGCAGTTTTTGAGTGAAAAGGGTAAGTGTCATCCAGAAGGAATCACTGGGTTTTGGTTCAAAACTGAAAAATAGGAGACATTCTAAAAAAAATATAGGATTCGTATTTTGATTGAAAGATAGGAGACTTACAAAAACAAAACAAAGGATTATGGTTTTCAAAGATAGGAATAGAGTTTTGATTAAAAAAATGAGACATTCCAAAAAGAAAAAAAAGAATTATTGTTTTGATTCAAAAATAGGATTAAGATATTGATATAGGATTAGAATTTTTATTCAATAGTAGGCATTCCCAAAAGAAAATATAAGATTAGGGTTTTGATTGAAAAATATGAGACATTTTAAAAAGAAAAGATAGGATTAGGGTCTTGATTGAAAAATAAGGGACATTTATATATGAAAACATAGGACTAGTGTTTTGATTAAAAAAATGCGATATTCCAATAAATAAAAAAAACTAATAATGTTTTGATTTAAAATTGAAAAATAGGACCATTCCCAAAAGAAAACATAGGATTAGGGTTTTTTTCAAAAATAGAAGACATTACGAAAGTAAAAGAAAAGATTAGATTTTTTATTGAAAAATAGGAGATATACCAAAAAGAAAACATTGGTTAACATTTTGATTCAAAACTAATAAATAGGAGATATTAAAAAAAGGAAACAAAGGATTATGGTCTTGATTCAAAATGGAAAAATAAAACACATTCTGAAAGCAAAAACATACGATTAAGGTTTTGATTCAAAAGCCAGAGACATTACTATATGAAAACATAGGATTAGTATTTTGATTGAAAAATATGAGACATTATGAAAAAAAAAAAAAAGGATTAAGGTTTTAATTCAAATATAGTAGGCATTTCAAAAAGAAAACTTAGGATTAGGGTTTTGACTGAAAAATAGGAGACATTACTATAATAAAATGTAGAATTAGTGTTTTGATTCAAATTTAGTAGACATTCAAAAAAGAAAGTATAGGATTAGGGTTTTTATTGAAAAAATTGGAGACATTACTATAAGAAAACATGGGATTAGCATTCTAATTGAAAAATAGTAGACATTCCAAAAAGAAAACATAAGATTAGTGATGAGTGCATTTTCTATCATGTTTTCATGCCGTTTACTCTATTCATTTAGTTGTCCTTTAGAATATTTTTTTTTGTATAATTGGTGCTATTCAAGGTGTAATGTTCATTGTGTAGGAATCGTGGGCTTTAATCAATTTGGAGTGAAACTAAGTATGTTTCATGCGTGTTTATCGACTAAGGGAAAAGAAGAAGCGGAACACGGGCAGAATATGGCCGTGCCCAATCTATTCCAAATCCCAGCCTGAAGAGCAAGCTAGCAGAATCTTGACATGGGAATGTCCCAGGCAGAACACGGATGCCACACGCCCGTGCCCATGCCACTGCAAATCTCAAGAAAATCCCCTTCAGGAGTGACACGGGTACGGTGCTGGTTACACAAGCGTGTGCCAATTAACACTGCCATGCTGTTTCCACTGCAAATCTCAGGAGTTCCACTCAAAATATTCCCAGGAAAGTACACAGGCTGAACACGACCGTGTCCAGACCTTGTCGCTCCCCGAATCTTCATTTTTAAATCCTAATTTACAGTTTCATCTCATCTTTGTTCGGGGACTCTTCTCACCACTGGGAGAACGTTGATGAGATTGAAGATCAAGCTTCACCACACCAGCTAAGGAGACTAAGGACGAGTAGGAGGCATCAAGAGAGGTGGGGTTAGCACTCAAAGCTCGGCAAGGAAGGTCATCTAGAGTATAGAAGGGAATCATGTCTTCCTCTTGTTATTCTTTCATTGTTCTTTCCTTGTTGTACGCGCCTATGATGGGCAAACTGGCCATAGTGTCTTAAGGCTGAAAACTTAGGTGACTTGTAATACTTATACACTTATTTTGATTGTTCTACAGAGTTCTAATTGATTTTTGGGTTAAATCTTGTGTTGCATAACTCGATGTGCTCGATTTACACAGCTATTAGGGTAAAACTTGGTGCGTAGCTTGCTTTGCAAGATGTGTACAGTTATCTTATCAAAACTAGGTGTAGTTGAAAACTCATAGATGCAACATTGCTTGTGAGTACACACTTGGATCTTTGGAATGTACCTAGTAGGCACTTAGAGCAAGATAATGTGCAATAATCTTAGGGATCACACCAAGGCATTCGACACACCTCTTGCAAGTGTGTACCGTAAGTGCACGGACTTGTCGAAGTAATAATATTACCCTGGTGAGTGGGTAGTCGTATCTATAGGGAATAGTGTTCAGAAAAAGTGTTATCGCTATTTAGCTATGAGGGAAGACGATGATGAGATATATATATATATATATATATATATATATATATATATATATATATATATATATATATATAGATAGAAAAGAAAGTAAAATAATATAAGAAGAGAAATAGAGGTAGGAGAGGTAATCGATACAAAAGTGGGGTACTCGAACAAAGTTCGCCCTAGGACTAATGCTTCTAGTGCAAGACTAGTATTATACCCTCTAATTGATGTCTAATGAGTCGTGGAAATCCTTAAGCACATGGTCCCAAACCTAAGGTCAACCATGACTAGTTCCAACATTATGCACAGCCTTAGGTTTTACTATGACCATTAACTCTCGTTGACCTGTCAACTAAGCTCCAGGTAGACGTGGCCATTTGGAACCGAAACCGTGGAATCGAACCAGGACCGAACTGCCAAAAACCGGAAGCAGAACCGGAAAAACCATAACCGTCCTAAAACCATAACCTAAACCTTCATACAAGGTTCGGTTCTGGTTTCAAATTTTGAAAAGCGTGGAACCGGCGGTTTAACCGCCAGTTCCAATTAAATCAAAATATTATATATATTATATAAATAATGGCATGGACTCATGATATCTATTATCTAATTAGGTTTGAGTCGTTTGACCATTTGAGTCATGTGATCTATAATAACCAAATTGATTAGGTATGAATCGTCTGATTGTCTGATCTAATTCATTTGAACAATTGACTTGACCAATTGAACCAATTGATTAAATTGTTAGGAATTTAGGAGTTAGAACCATTAGTAATTAGCTAGCATTAGCCATTAGGATGATGATGCAAACAATTAGACATTACGGAAATATGGGGAATGCGTATAATAAAAATAAAAGAACTACGTAGGCTTTGATTTCCCGAGAGGATACGTAGGCAACTTGATATAATTAAGTTCAAGCCCATTTATTTTTTTATTTCTTCTCCTATTGTACCTTTATTGAAAAATATTGTTTTAAATTATTAATATTTTTATTTTTTTAATAAACTATTGTATTAAATTAATTCTTGTGTTTTTTTGTTCATTATAATTTGAAATATTGGATTATTTATTTAAAAAAAACCCTCCAAACCTTATGAACCGTCAAACTTGAACTGTTGAACTAAACCGCCAAAACCAGAACTGGAACCGAACCGAACCGGAACCGCTAAGAACCTTACCTAGGCGGTTCGGTTCCAGTTCAAGATTTCTTTGAACCGGAACCGGCGGTTCCTGAACCGTGACCATATCTAGCTCCAGGGGAGTCCATTATCCTAAGCCTCACACTACGTTTAACTGCTTGGGATTCTAGGGATTCCAAGTGAAAGACCCTATTCCTAATTATAGTTCTAACACTTTGGTCCATGTGGAAGAACCCTAACCTAAGTTAAGCCCTAGTCCTAGGATTCACTAAATCCTTTGCAATGGAGTTCATCTCCTAGTACTTCACTCTACTTTGATTGCGAATAACTCTTGGGATATGGAGGTAGGAAAATTCACACCGGAGGGGAAAGGGGCCGTTTTGCTACCTCTCGACTCACCCTCTCAAAGCTCTCCAACCTTATGTAGTCTAATCCTATAGAGGTTGGCAAACCCTCAAAGGATAATCTAATAGATTCTCAACCCTAGTGTCACGGCTAAAAGAAAATCTCACACAATCCACATACAAGATTGGAACTCAATAAGAGAACATCAAATTAATAAAGCATAATAAGAGTTATAGAAACACAAGCATCCTAAGGTTCACAAGTCTGAATACCCACTAGGGTTTAGCTCTCCATCAAGTAATATAAAGTCAATGAACAATTCGAGAACATATGCATAAAAACCATAAAGAAAATCTCCTTGTAGATAGTATCGATGGTCTTGTGGAGCTGCCTAATCTTCTCCACGAATCCCTTGTCAAACCTAGGGCACACCTCGCCAAATCGATGCCGACGAAAACTCCCCCAATAGCTTTCTTCCAAAGCATGTCGATGTTGATGCCGTATAATCGCCTTCAAAGACCTCCAAGAACCTCTCCAAACCCTAGCCGAAAGCCCCCCAAAAGATAGGCAAGAGATTGAAAGGGGGCTCCCCAAATAAATCTGAAAATGGGCTAATTATAGGCTGAAATCGGGGTTCCACACGGACTTGCAGAATTTCCACACGGCCGTCTGGATTCTCTGTTTTGCTGATTTTCGGCAAACTGTGAACAGTGACTTACTGCGGTGTTTTTGCTACATTGCTCCTACAGTGTCTTGCCGAATTCATTGTTCTTCATTGAAGCCATTGAATTGGGCACACAATCAACGGTAGATCATGTCGATTACTTTATTTCTTTTCATTGGCGGAGTTGTACAATACTACACGAGTTAGATTTTTGTGAATGTGGCTGCCCTTGTGCCCCTCCAATAGAGGTTGGCACACACCCACAAGTCTAGACTCGTGCCTTGTTCCTTGCTCGGTCTGAGAACTCCTCAACAATGGTGAACATAACCTATTCTTGCTTCCTTCTTCTCCAAATTGGCTCCACAACCCTACAATGCACAAAAGCACACAAATACACACAAATTAATGATAAAATCTGAGAAAATAAATGCTCAATGTAAGATAATAATACTTCGTATTACTATAACACGAGCACTTTTCAGCATTACTTTCATCTTGCGAAAACACTCGATCCTAATCTCCTACCATTTCCACCATTTTGTCTTTTCTTATTATCTTACAATTCAATACATTCTCTTTGGAATTCACTAGTCATCAAAAGAGCAATTAGTACTTTGAGTACAGTTCCCTATGGTTCGACAACCCTACCCTTCATGGGGTATCATTTTACTACTTGCTTGCAACCTGTACACTTGCGGTTAGAGCATCAAGTTTTTGGTGTCGTTGCCGGGGAGCTGGTCACTCTTACGAACATTAGGACTTTGGTTATCTAGTTTGTGAATATTTTGCATTTTTGTGAATAATTGTTTTATTTTCAATTATTTGTTTCACTATTCTTTGTTTCAATTTTTATTCTTGTTCTTGATAGTCTTGCGAGCTTATGTCTAACTACAGTGTGCACAGTCACATTTGTATTACCAGTGGGTACACATCGTCCCCATTGTTGAGCCCTGATCTTGAAGTAGAGTAAAATTTCAGAAGAAGAGTTAGTCAGGTTAATCTGAGTGAGACAGGGTCAATTGAGGTTAGTGTTGACATGAATCAAGGAGAAGAGATGGACGGTAATCAACAACAAAGTATTTTAGATTTTACCCAGCCAAATTTTGATGAAAAAGGGTCAAGTATTGTCATACCACCTATTGCAGCCAAAAATTTTGAACTGAAACAGAATTTCATTCAGTGGGTGCAACAGTAATGTCAATTTGATGGGTTTCAAGATGAGGACCCGTATAAGCACCTCCGGAAATTCTTGGAAATTTATGACACTTGCAAGATGAACAACGTCAATGAGGAGGCCATCCTTTTGAGGTTACTCCTATTCACTTTGAGAGGGAGAGCCAAGTAATGGATCAATTCTTTATCTTTGGGGTGGCTCACAAATTGGAAGCAAGTCATCGATATCTTCCTTGCACGGTACTTCCCTCCAGCGAAGATCACAAAGTTGAGAGTAATATCTCCTCTTATCAGCAATGTGAGTCAGAATCCTTATACGACACTTGGTAGAGATACAAGGAGTTGTTAAGGAAGTTTCCATCTTATGGGATTGTTGAGTGGATGCAAATTTAGATTTTTTACAATGGTTTGAGCAACGCTACCAAAAAAATGGTCGATGCCGCCGTAGGAGGATCACTTTGCAATAAGCAAGCGAGTGCCGCCTCCACTCTTATTGAGGAAATGGCGAACAATGGCTACCAATGGAGTGCCGAATGTAGTAAGCCGGTGAAGTCCGCCGGTATTTATCAAGTGGAAGCCGTTACCACCCTTGCGGCACAAGTTGAGGTGATTGCCAAGCGAGTCAGCGCCATGCAAACTCCTTCCTCTAGTTCTGGACCCTCTTGCAATAATTGGGGACCTTCTGGTGAGATTATTTGTCCTTCATCAACCGAGTCGGATATGGGGCAAGTAGAGCAAGTGGACTATGTGAGGTAGAACCGCCAATTCAAAAACAACCAATATAGCAACACTTATAACCCAGGATGGAAGAACCATCCTAACTTTTCATGGAATCAGTCTGGATAAGGGCAAGGGGCACACCAACCACAACATGCTCTTCCACCACCGTAAGTACATCAACCGTCCTCCTCATCATCTTCGGAACCATCCCCCTACCTTACTAGCATGATGGCCAAGTTTATCAAGAGCACCGAATCCCATTTTACTAGTCATGAGGAGATGGTTAGGAATACTAATGTGACGGTGAGGAATTTGGAGCTTCAAATGGTCCAAATATCCAAATTGTTGGAAGAAGGATTACTGGGGTCCTTCCCGAGCAACATAGTGGTGAACCCCAAAGAATCTCTAAAGGGTGTGCAATTGAAGAGTGGAAAGCACCTCCCGGACCCTATATAGAAGAAGCCTGAAAAAGAACATACTAGCCCTACCGTTGTTGTAGATGTTGAGACCCCAACTAAAGAAGAAATTACTAAGGAACCTAGTAAGGAGAAGAGTAGCAACCAAACTAAAGCAAGATGAGCAGTATAAAAAGTTCCTCGACATATTCATGACTTTGCACATCAATGTCCCATTCGTGGAAGCTGTTGCTTAGATGCCAACGTATGCTAAGTTTATGAAAGAATTGCTCACAAACAAGAAGAAATTGGAGGAAGTGTCTTCAATGACACTTAGTAAAGAATGTTCGGCCTTAATAAGTTACGAGCTCTCCAAGAAGGAGAAAGACCCCGGTGGGTTCATTGTTCAATGCACAATTGGGGGAACTAGTTCATGAGAAGGCTCTTGCGGATCCTGGGGAAAGTATCAATCTCATGGCCAACAAGATTTTTCAGAAACTGGGGTTTGTGAGCCCAACGCGACCATCATGACTTTACAGCTTGTCGACAGGTCCATTCGGCAACCAAGGAGAATCATTGAGGATGTGTTGGTCAAAGTGGACAAGTTCATTATTCTGGTGGACTTTGTCATACTTGATATTGATGATAAAGTTGATGTGCTTTGATTTTGGGGTGGCCATTCCTTGCGACTTCAAAGGCGTTGATCGATGTAAAGGATGGTCGGATAACACTCCGTGTGGGGGAAGAAGAAGTCATTTTCAAGCTCAAAAACTCTATGAGGCACATGATGGATTTTGATGACACTTGTTATTTTTTGGATGTTATTGATGATGTTGTGTCTGATTTTGTGCAGGAAATGTACATGAAGGATGAAGTAGTGGAGCTTTTGGGGAACGACCCCCCAGTGATGAGGTTGTTGAGGAAGAGCTACATTGTTTGGACTTGGCAGCGGCTGAGAGTATATCACCTTCCACATCTCCCAGCGGTTGAGGAAGAGCAACATTTTTTGGACTTGGCGTAGTGAAGCGGTGGCGCAAGGTGCTCATGAAGAAGAAAGTGGCAGCAACACCACCAAAGGGGCCCAACATACCAAGACCAACTCATTCTTGGACCTTTGGTGAGAGTAGTTTAATTGACTCTTTACTTCCTTATACTTGTTGTTGTTGCCCAGGTGACCGAACGAGGTCTCGATTGCACGAACCTCCTTAAGCAGAAAATAGTTATGTCAAGCTAGAGACGTAAAACAAACGATTCTTGGGACGCAGCTCAAGTTTTCGTGTTCATGGTTTTGTGTGTTCATTTATTTCTCTTTGGTTCTATTACTCTTTTGTGTTTGAGATTTTGTTTTTGGATTCCTGTGGTCAATTTTCTTGGTGTAATCTTTATCACAGCCTTGGGGATGGACATGTTGAATATGGATTAATTTTTGTTATGTTTGTGCATGTTTTTGGAGAAGGAATTGTTCATCTTGGAAATTTTCAGGCTTGACACGGGCACGACACAACCATGTTCGTGCCACTGATCTTTACAGGTTTTGAATTTTCTAGCTTTTTTAGGATGAACACGGTGTGGACACGGGCGTGCGAGATTAGGAACACGGCTAGAGCGCACATTACACGACTGTGTCACAACACTTACGAATTTGGTATACTTTTCCTGTAATCTTTAAGGGTTAGGACATGGGTTTGACATAGGCATATTCACCTCGATTTTGCTATCATTTTTTCATGCCCTTTACTCACTTCATTTAGTTGTCCTTTAGCATATTTTCGTCTATAATTGGTGCTATTCAAGGTATAATGTTCATTGTGTAGGAATCGTGGGCTTTAATCAATTTGGAGTGAAACTGAGTGTGTTTCGTGCGTGTTTATCGACCAAGGGAAAAGAATAAGCTAAGCATGGGCAGAACATGGCCTTGCCTGATCCACTGCAAATCCCAGCCTAGAGAGCAAGGTAGCAAAATCTTAACGCGGGAGTGTCCCAGGGAGAACAAGGTTGCCATACGTCCGTGCACATGCAACTGCAAATCTCAAGAAAATCCCCTTCAGGAGTCACATGGGGTACGGTGCTAGTTATAGGGTCATGCACCAATTAACACAGCCATGTTGTTGCCATTGTAAATCTCAGGAGTTCCACTCAAAATATTCCAAAGAAAGTAAACGGGGGCTAGAGACGACCGTGACGGGCCCCGAATTTTCCTTTTTAACTCCTAATTTTAGGGTTTCATCTCATCTTTGTTCGGCGACTCTTCTCTCCACCAGGAGAACATTGATGAGATCGAAGATCAAGCCTTACCACACTGCCTAGGGAGACTAAGGATGAGTAGGAGACATCAAGAGAGGTGGGGTTAGCACTCAGAGTTCGGCAAGGAAGGTCATCCATAGAATAGAAGGGAGTCATGTCTTTCTCTTGTTGTTCTTTCATTGTTCTCTCCTTGTTGTACCCGCCCATGAAGGGCTAACTGGCCATAGTACCCTAGGGTTGAGAACTTAGATGACTTGCAATGCTTATACACTTGTTATGATTGTTCTACGGAGTTCTAATTAATTTTTGTCTTAAATCTTGTATTACATAACTCGATGTGTTCAATTTGCATAGCTGTTAGGGTATAACTTGGTGAGTAGCTTGCTTTACAAGAGGCATACAATTATCTTAGCAAAACTAGGTGTAGTTGAGAACTCATCGATGCAACATTGCTTGTGAGCGCAAACTTGGATCTTTGGAATGTAACTGGTAGGCACTTAGAGCAAGATAGCGTGTAATAATCTTAGAGATCACCCAAGGGCATTACTCTCATCTTGCCAAAACACTCAATCCTAATCTCCTACCATTTCCACCATTTTATCTTTTCTTATTATCTTACAATTCAACCAATTCTCTTTCCAATTCACTAGACATCGAAAGAGCCATTAGTACTTTGAGTACAGTTCCCTGTGATTCGACAACCCTAACATTTTGAATAGAAAACATAGCATTAGCGTTTTGATACAAAACCAAAAGATAGGAGACATTCTAAAAATAAAATATAGGATTAGAGTTTTGATTCAAAACTAGAAGACATTTTGAAAAGATATAATAGGATTAGGTTGTTGATTGAAAGCAGAAATTTTGATGACTTTACGAAAAGAAAATATAGGATTAGGGTTTTAGTTGAAAAATAGGAGACATATAAAAAAAAACATTGGATTAAGGTTTAGATTAAAAATTGGAGACATTCTGAAATGACAACAAAGGATTTCAATTTTTAATCAAAACTAAAAAAATTGAGGCATTCCAAAAGAAAACATGGTATTAGGGTTCGATTAAAAACTAGGAGACATTCTAAAAAGAAAACATAGAGTTAGGGCTTTGATTGATAAATAGGAGACATTTCAAAAATAAAATATAGGGTGAGGGTTTTGCTTGAAAACCTATAAATAGGACACATTACCAAAAGAAAACATAAAATTAGTATTTTAATTTAAAAATAGGAGGTATTGTGAAAAGAAAGTAGAGGATTAGGATCTTAATTCAAAAAAGAGAAAATCTAAAATGAAAACATAGGATGAGGATTTTTATTCAAAAATAGAAGACATTCTGAATATAAAACATGCGTTTTGAGTTTTGATTACAAAATAGCTAAAATTTCCAAAAAAAAAAGATAGTAGTGGGGTTTTGATTAAAAAAAATGAGACATTTCGAAAAAAAAAACAAAAGAAAATATAGGATATTGCGAAAAAACATAGGATTACACTTTTATTTCAAAAATAGCAGACATTGAGAAAACAAAATATAGGATTAGGTTTTTTATTAAAAAATATGGGACATTATCAAAAGATAGCATAGGTTATGGTTTTGATTCAACACTAATAAATAGGAGAAATTAAGAAAAGAAAAAACATAGGATACAGTTTTTGTTCACAAAATAGGAGACATTCTGAAAAGAAAAGTTGGATTATGGTTTTGATTCACATATAGTAGACATTCAAAAAGAAAACTTGGATTAGGGTTTTGATTGAAAATAGTAGACATTTCGAAAAGAAAGCATAGGTTAGAGTTTTGATTCAAAACTCATAAATAGCTGACATTAAGAAAAGAACACATAGGATTTGGGTTTTGATTGAAATATAGTAACCATTCCGAAAAGAAAAACATAGGATTAGCATTTTAATTGAAAAATAGGAGACATTAACATAACTAAACATAGGATTAAAATTTTAATTAAAAAATACTAGCCATGCAGTAAAGCAAACATAGGATTAGGGTTTTCATTGAAAAATATGAGACATTACTATAAGAAAGATCAGATTAGGGGTTCAATTAGAAACCAAAAAATTGGGGGCATTTTCATAAAAAACTTTGGATTAGAGTTTTGATTTAAAAATAGCAGACATTTCCAAAAGTAACACATTGAATTAGGATTTTGATTAAAAAATAGTACACATTATAAAAACGCATCCCTTGGGAACCTTAGCACCGCACCTTTTCATCCCCAAACACCTCCTCACCTCCAAACCGTTCCCCTTCTCCTCCTCACCTTTAAATCCTTGAGAACCAAGATGATTTCTTCACCGATCTCCCGTTCTAGGTGTTTCCCTTTTCTTTCTCCTACTCCAATCAAGGTATGATTTCGAATCTTTGCCCATTTCATAGATCTAAGGCTTCTTTTGTCTATCATGCTTGCTTTTAAAGTTTAATACACACCTTTGTGCATGGATCTTATGTTTTTTTCCTGTGAAATGGAGGTGTCTTGAAGTTTTGATGTCACCACAACCTCGGTGGGGACGATGACCATTTGTGACATGGTCGTGTCACATTGGACACGGCCGTGTCAACCCTTTGTTTGCTTTCATTCACATTTTGGGTGACACGGTCAAGCCGTTCCTGACATGGCCTTGTCCCCCTGTTTCTAGGCTATTGGTACTGATTATTCTGGTGTTATACATTACAGATCATGCCTCGAAAGTTTGTTGCTGCCAGGCTGTCCAAGTGACCCATGGGTGACTTTTCCTCCGGCGACATTAATCGTAGACCCCACTTCCACACTCTGGTGCACTGGGACCATTTTGAGCGACTCTCTCGCCATCGTTTCGATGAGTCGAGGGAGATAGACTAGGATGTGCTCTGAGAGGTAGGATTGGAAGTGGAAATCAAGTAGTTATTGTGTACTGGGGAATGGAGGCAGCTGTTCGTGATCACCGACACCACATATGATTAGTTGGCACTCAAGGTTTTTGCCACTTTTGAGTTGTTCCATGGCACTATCGCCTTTCATCAGGCCTACTTCATACAATTTCAGGTTTTCGGTGCCTTGTACCAAATGAGCCTCACCGAGTTCTCCATTTACTTGGGACTATACGACGCCGACTTTACTCAGACCCAGGCCTACAATGCCTTACTAACATCAAGACCGGCCTGGGAGTCTACTGAGGATGCCTAGAGGCGCTTGAGCACTGATCCACACTATGACCCCTAGCTGACTAAAGCCACTGCACTTCGCTCACCTGCACTACGATATGTACACTTCTTGCTTAGTCACACACTGACAAGGTGCGGGGAGAGCACGGGGGTCGTCAGTTTGCTTGAGTTTGACTTACTACTTAGTATGGTGGATGGTTTTCAGTTGCACCTAGGCAATGAGGTCGCAGTTTTTATCTCTCACCAGGGGACGAACCCCCGCATTGGCGCACTTTTCATCAGCCCGTACATCACCCGCTTGGTGCGGCACATGTGCACTTTTTAGGGCACTAACCGGATGAGAGTGGTTGGTGGAGTAGCCCCGATTACTATCAAGACACTGCGATCCATGGGGATGCTTCCCCGGATCCAGACGGATCGAGGGATAGAGTTTCAGGTTCATCGCAGTTCTGATCCCCCGTCCCCTGAGTCTACTTCCCCATCATCCTCTCAGCAGGGCACCTCTGCTCGCCAATGCTCATCATCACCGCAGCACACTCTCTCTCGTCAGCCAGGACAAATTACATGTTCATCAGCCACGTTTTGCTGGCTACAGAGGAGTGTGACTAGTATTGCTGAGCATTTGGGTGTCCGTTTATCTCCTGAGCCAGTATCTCCTGAGCGCCCGTTGTACCGTCCTGCCGCCGATATTGCAGGCCCTTCTGCTACAGCCACAGAGGCTCTTGCTACACCCGCTGCTTCTGAGTTTAATTCGGACGATGAGTTTGAGTCGGGTAGTGACTCTTAGTCCGAGGATGGCAGTGACTCTCAAGCTGGCGACGACTCTCAGGATGAAAGTGCCCCCCCTTGACTATTTATCACAGTGTCTTCTTCTTTTATTTTTTGTATTTTTAGCAAATTTTGTTATTTTCTATGATTATACTTGGTACTATCTAGTCCAGTAGCAAGGGGAGCCCCCTACTTAACTGGCATTTTGTTTTGTTTACTTTCATTATTTTATTTCGGCCCTATTTTGTGTATGTGTTCTTCATTTGTGTGTCTCCCTGCATCTCAGGTGTGTGTTGGTTGCTATGAGTTGATTTAGCAACACGTTGAAAGCTGCAAGATCACTCCCCGTGTTTTGGGAAGACTTTTGCACCCTCACTTTATTTTGTGTTCCCAATTATCATGTTGCATGTCATTCATTCCTACATTGGGGATAATGTAGATTTCAAGTGTGTAGGAGGGTTGCATGCTTGTTATAGGTGAATGCTTTACTAATGATGATCCATGATTATTTGCTTGGTTTGGCTTAAACTTAAGAGGACATGGGTGTGTGAGGAACCATTTGAGCCTAATTGTAGACTCTTCTCTACTTTTTAGACCAAACATTAGGTCACTTTACCTCGAGTGTGGTGCCGCTCATATTATTTGATTCTTGTGTTAAAAAAAAAACAATCCTAGAAAGTTGGATTCCGGTCTCGGGATGCCCTACCAGTCAAAATTTTTATTTTGAGTGAAAGCCACCCTTGAGTAGTCGAATTTTGGGCATTACAAGTGTACATTTGATGACCTACCAAGGGAAAAGGCTACCGCTGGGTTGTATGAAGCTACTACACATTGTTTTCAGTTCAAATAAAGTGATTTAGTTAGTTGAATTGTTAAGATTGTGGGATGCATACTCTTGGGTTCTTGCACACACACAAGGTCTTTGAAGTAAAGGGGAGCCTTATATGAATCGATAGTGTTTTTCTAACCCTTGTTGCTCCTTCTTTGCTTTAAGCTTTACCAATCATTTCACATCAGAAGTGTGCATTCATGTGTATTTTCATTGTACTTATATTAATTGCTTGAGGGTAAGCAACAGTTCAAGTGTGGGGGCATTTGATGAGTGCATTCTCTATCATGTTTTCATGTCCTTTACTCTATTCATTTAGTTGTCCTTTAGCATATTTTTGTGTATAATTGGTGCTATTCAAGGTATAATGTTCATTGTGTAGGAATCGTCGGCTTTAATCAATTTGGAATGAAACTGAGTGTGTTTCGTACGTGTTTATCGACCAAGGGAAAAGAATAAGCTGAACATTGGCAGAACATTACCGTACCCTATCCACTGAAAATCCCAGCCTGGAGAGCAAGCTAGCAAAATCCTGATGCTGGAGTGTCCCAAGGATAACACGGTTGCCATACGTCGGTGCCCATGCCACTGCAAATCTCAAGAAAATCACCTTCAGGTCACACAGGTACTGTGCTGGTTACACGGGCGTGCGAAAAATTGACACAGCCATGCTGTTGCCACTGCAAATCTCAGGA
Organism: Dioscorea alata; assembly: GCA_020875875.1. Taxonomy (NCBI): domain Eukaryota; kingdom Viridiplantae; phylum Streptophyta; class Magnoliopsida; order Dioscoreales; family Dioscoreaceae; genus Dioscorea; species Dioscorea alata. The sequence continues at coordinate 16,495,824 of CM037020.1, read as the reverse complement.
GTTTCACTCAAAATATTTTCAGGAAAGTACATGGGCTGAACATGACTGTGTCCAGACCGTGTTAGGCCTCAAATTTGGCTTTTTAACTCCTAATTTTAGGGTTTCATCTCATCTTTGTTCGGCGACTCTTCTCTCCACCGGGAGAACGTTGATGAGATTGAAGATCAAGCCTCACCACACCGCCTAAGTAGACTAAGGATGAGTAGGAGACATCAAGAGAGGTGGGGTTAGCACTCAGAGCTTGACCAGGAAGGTCATCCATAGTATAGAAGGGAGTCATGTCTTTCTCTTATTGTTCTTTCATTATTCTTTCCTTGTTGTACACGCCCATGAAGGGCTAACTGGACATAGTACCCAAGGGTTGAGAACTTAGATGACTTGTAATACTTATACACTTGTTATGATTGTTCTGTAGAGTTCTAATTGATTTTTGTGTTAAATCTTGTGTTGCATAACTCGATGTGTTCAATTTGCACAGCTGTTAGGGTATAACTCGGTGCGTAGCTTGCTTTGGAAGAGGCGTGCAGTTATCTTAGCAAAACTAGGTGCATTTGAGAACTCATCGATGCACATTGCTTCTAAGCACACACTTGGATCTTTGGAATGTAATTGGTAGGCACTTAGAGAATGATAGCGTGCAATAATCTTAGAGATCAACCCAGGGCATTACTCTCATCTTGTCAAAACACTCGATCCTAATCTCCTAGCATTTTCACCATTTTATCTTTTCTTATTATCTTACAATTCAACCAATTCTCTTTGCAATTCACTAGACATTGAAAGAGCCATTAGTACTTTGAGTACAGTTCCCTATGATTCCACAACCCTACTGACACGACCCCTTGCGTGTATCCCGCAAGTGCACAGGTTTGTCAAAGTAATAAAATCTACCCTGGTGAAAGGGTAGTCGAATCCACAGGGAATAGGGATTTAGAATATGAGATTTCACTAATAAAGCTATGTGGCGTATGGAAAAGCAATAATAGGATCAATGAGTGAATATAGAATCAAACAGAATGAAAGACAATAAATTAAATAGAAAGATGGAAGATGAGAGAGTGCAAGTAAAAGAGAATAGAGAGGAACTAGCAATGGATGAAATAGGGTATCCGGACAAGCTACCTCTAGGATTTATGCTTCTAGTGCAGGACCATGCTATTACACTTCCCTATTGATGTTAATTGATTCGAGGATATCCTAAAACTCACGGTCCCAAAGCTAAGGACAACCGTGACTAATCCCAACACTGTGTCCCGGTATTAGGATTCACGTCAACCCTTCACTCTGTCGCTCGCACGACTAAGCCCCAGGGGAGTATATCTACCTAAACCTCACACTACATGGGATTGCTTTAAGCTCTAGGGAATCCTAGTGGTAAAACCTATTCCTATGTGTAGTTCTGACCCTTTGGTCCAGGTGGAAGAACCCTAGTCTAGATTAAGCCCCAGCTCGTAGGATTCACTTCAACCCTTCACTCTGTTACTTGCGTAACTAAGCCCCAGGGGAGTTTATCTGCCTAGCACTTCACTCTATTTCGACCGCTGTGAAATCAAGGAAACGGAGGTAGGGAGAAACCACGTCGGAAGGGAAAGGGGTACATCGCTACCTCACAACTCTCCCTCTCAACCCTCTTCAATCTTAAGTAGTTTAACCATCAAAGAGTTATCACACCTCTAAGGGGTAACCTAAATTGTTCTCAACCCTAGTGTCACATCTAAGGGAAAACATTAACAAGTTGAAATTAAGATTGAAACTCAATTTTTATTCATCAATCATGGAAAAGCATAATAACAATGTCAAAAAAACATAAAAACCCTAAAGTTTACAAGTCTGAATACCCACAAGGGGTTTAGCTTCTCATGGAACTATACATGTTCATCAAAATAGAAAAGAAAGTACAAATCAAAGACATTGATGAAAATCCCCTTGTATATGGTGTGGCCGTGGTCTTGTGCGGCCGTCGAACGTCGGTGATGATGCCGATGACGCGGGCTAAACCTCCATGATATCCTCTCCAAAACCCTAGTCGTACTCCCCAAGTTGAGGAGAAATATAGGTCAAAAGATATCCCAAAAGGTCTACAAAACCCCTTTTATAATGTTGAATCGCGGCTTTAAAATCGGACTTATCGGGGGCTTTACACGGCCGTGTGGAATTTCCACACGCTCGTGTGAATTCTCTGAAACCCTGATTTTCAGCAGAAATTGAACAGTAGCTTGCTACAGTGTTTTTAGTGCTACAGTACTTGCCGAAATGCTCCCGAATCTATTGTTCTTCATTGAGGCCATTGGTTGGGCACACAAACAATGGTAAGTCGTGCCGATTACTTCAAGTCTCCTTCTTTGTGAAGTTCTTCTAAGCTACACGAGTTAGACTTATTGTGAATGTGACTGCCTTTGTTCCCCTCCAAAGGAGGTTGCCACACACTCAGAAGTCAAGCTCGTGCCTTGTTCCTTACTTGGTGCGAAAACTTCCCAACATCGGCAAACACGACCTAATTTCGTTATTCTTCTCCAATATAGCTCCATAAACCTTCAATGCACAAGAGTACACAAATACACACCATTTAGTGATAAAAACTGATAAAAGATATGCTTAATGTAAGATAATAACGCTTCGCGGTACTATAACACAAGCACTTATCACCTACCCTTCACGGGATATCACTTTACTACTTGCTTGCGAACCGTACACTTGCAGTTAGCGCATCAATTAAGGTTTTGATTTAAAAATAGGAGCCAATTCCAAAAGAGAATATACGATTATTTTTTTACTATAAAATGTGAGACATTCAGAAAAAATAACATATGAATTGTGTTTTTATTTAAACATAGCAGACATTTCCAAACAAAAATGTTGGATTAATGTTTTCATTGGAAAATATGAGACATTTAGAAAAAGAAATAGAAGATTAGTGTTTTGATGAAAAAATAGGAGACAATATGAAAAGAAAACATAGGACAATGATTAGAATTTTTATTCAAAAATGGTTGCCATTCCGAAAACAAAATATAGGATTAGGTTTTTCATTCAAAACTAAAAATAGATGACATTCTGTAAAAAAACACAGGATTAGATTTTCGATTCAAATGTGAAAAATATTAGACATCAAGAAAAGAAAAAAAGGATTATAGATTTGTTAAAAAAAAAAAGGAGACATTATGTGTAGAAAACATTGGATTATGGATTTGATTAAAAAAATTAAAGACATTCCGAGAAAAAAAAAAAAGATAGAATTAGTGTTTGGATTGAAAAAACGAAAAATGAGACATTCCGAAAGTAAGACATATGATTGGGTTTTGATTCAAAACCAAAAATGGGAGACATTATGGAAAGAAAACTATAAATTGGGTCTTGATTAAAAAGAAACTAACATTCAGAAAAGAAAACATAGGATTAGAGATTTGATTCAAAGCAAAAAGGAATCAACATTTTGAAAAGAAAACATAGCATCAGCGTTTTGATACAAAACCAAAAGATAGGAGACATTCTGAAAAGAAAACATAGGATTAGAGTTTTGATTCAAAACTAGAAGACATTTTGAAAAGATATAATAGGATTAGGTTGTTCATTGTAAACCGAAATTTAGGTAACTTTACGAAAAGAAAACATAGGATTAGGGTTTTAGTTGAAAAAAGGAGACATATCGAAAAGAAAACATTGAATTAAGGTTTAGATTAAAAATTGGAGACATTCTGAAAAGATAACAAAGGATTTCAATTTTTCATCAAAACTAAAAAATTTGAGGCATTCTGAAAGAAAACATGGGATTAGGGTTCAATTAAAAAAAAAGAGACATTCTAAAAAGAAAACATAGAGTTAGTGCTTTGATTGATAAATAGGAGACATTTCGAAAATAAAACATAGGGTGAGGGTTTTGCTTACAATGAGCATTATCTTTATCAAATTTTATTGCTAAATTGTGTGCATTTGTGTGCTTTTGTGCATTGTAGGTTTGTGGAGCTAATTTGAAGAAAAGGAACAAAGTTGGGTCGTGTTCGCCATTGTTGGGGAGTTTTCAGACCAAACAAGGAACAAGGCAAGAGCCTAGACTTGTGGGTGTGTGCCAACCTCCTTTGGAAAGGCACAAAGGCAGTCACATTCGCAACAAGTCTAGCCCGTGTTAGCATAGGAGAACATCACCAATTAGGAGATTTGATGTAATCAGAATGATCTACTATTGATTGTGTTCAATTTGCACAGCTGTTAGGGTATAACTCGGTGCGTAGCTTGCTTTGGAAGAGGCGTGCAGTTATCTTAGCAAAACTAGGTGCATTTGAGAACTCATCGATGCACATTGCTTCTAAGCACACACTTGGATCTTTGGAATGTAATTGGTAGGCACTTAGAGAATGATAGCGTGCAATAATCTTAGAGATCAACCCAGGGCATTACTCTCATCTTGTCAAAACACTCGATCCTAATCTCCTAGCATTTTCACCATTTTATCTTTTCTTATTATCTTACAATTCAACCAATTCTCTTTGCAATTCACTAGACATTGAAAGAGCCATTAGTACTTTGAGTACAGTTCCCTATGATTCCACAACCCTACTGACACGACCCCTTGCGTGTATCCCGCAAGTGCACAGGTTTGTCAAAGTAATAAAATCTACCCTGGTGAAAGGGTAGTCGAATCCACAGGGAATAGGGATTTAGAATATGAGATTTCACTAATAAAGCTATGTGGCGTATGGAAAAGCAATAATAGGATCAATGAGTGAATATAGAATCAAACAGAATGAAAGACAATAAATTAAATAGAAAGATGGAAGATGAGAGAGTGCAAGTAAAAGAGAATAGAGAGGAACTAGCAATGGATGAAATAGGGTATCCGGACAAGCTACCTCTAGGATTTATGCTTCTAGTGCAGGACCATGCTATTACACTTCCCTATTGATGTTAATTGATTCGAGGATATCCTAAAACTCACGGTCCCAAAGCTAAGGACAACCGTGACTAATCCCAACACTGTGTCCCGGTATTAGGATTCACGTCAACCCTTCACTCTGTCGCTCGCACGACTAAGCCCCAGGGGAGTATATCTACCTAAACCTCACACTACATGGGATTGCTTTAAGCTCTAGGGAATCCTAGTGGTAAAACCTATTCCTATGTGTAGTTCTGACCCTTTGGTCCAGGTGGAAGAACCCTAGTCTAGATTAAGCCCCAGCTCGTAGGATTCACTTCAACCCTTCACTCTGTTACTTGCGTAACTAAGCCCCAGGGGAGTTTATCTGCCTAGCACTTCACTCTATTTCGACCGCTGTGAAATCAAGGAAACGGAGGTAGGGAGAAACCACGTCGGAAGGGAAAGGGGTACATCGCTACCTCACAACTCTCCCTCTCAACCCTCTTCAATCTTAAGTAGTTTAACCATCAAAGAGTTGTCACACCTCTAAGGGGTAACCTAAATTGTTCTCAACCCTAGTGTCACATCTAAGGGAAAACATTAACAAGTTGAAATTAAGATTGAAACTCAATTTTTATTCATCAATCATGGAAAAGCATAATAACAATGTCAAAAAAACATAAAAACCCTAAAGTTTACAAGTCTGAATACCCACAAGGGGTTTAGCTTCTCATGGAACTATACATGTTCATCAAAATAGAAAAGAAAGTACAAATCAAAGACATTGATGAAAATCCCCTTGTATATGGTGTGGCCGTGGTCTTGTGCGGCCGTCGAACGTCGGTGATGATGCCGATGACCCGGGCTAAACCTCCATGATATCCTCTCCAAAACCCTAGTCGTACTCCCCAAGTTGAGGAGAAATATAGGTCAAAAGATATCCCAAAAGGTCTACAAAACCCCTTTTATAATGTTGAATCGCGGCTTTAAAATCGGACTTATCGGGGGCTTTACACGGCCGTGTGGAATTTCCACACGCTCGTGTGAATTCTCTGAAACCCTGATTTTCAGCAGAAATTGAACAGTAGCTTGCTACAGTGTTTTTAGTGCTACAGTACTTGCCGAAATGCTCCCGAATCTATTGTTCTTCATTGAGGCCATTGGTTGGGCACACAAACAATGGTAAGTCGTGCCGATTACTTCAAGTCTCCTTCTTTGTGAAGTTCTTCTAAGCTACACGAGTTAGACTTATTGTGAATGTGACTGCCTTTGTTCCCCTCCAAAGGAGGTTGCCACACACTCAGAAGTCAAGCTCGTGCCTTGTTCCTTACTTGGTGCGAAAACTTCCCAACATCGGCAAACACGACCTAATTTCGTTATTCTTCTCCAATATAGCTCCATAAACCTTCAATGCACAAGAGTACACAAATACACACCATTTAGTGATAAAAACTGATAAAAGATATGCTTAATGTAAGATAATAACGCTTCGCGGTACTATAACACAAGCACTTATCACCTACCCTTCACGGGATATCACTTTACTACTTGCTTGCGAACCGTACACTTGCAGTTAGCGCATCAATTAAGGTTTTGATTTAAAAATAGGAGCCAATTCCAAAAGAGAATATACGATTATTTTTTTACTATAAAATGTGAGACATTCAGAAAAAATAACATATGAATTGTGTTTTTATTTAAACATAGCAGACATTTCCAAACAAAAATGTTGGATTAATGTTTTCATTGGAAAATATGAGACATTTAGAAAAAGAAATAGAAGATTAGTGTTTTGATGAAAAAATAGGAGACAATATGAAAAGAAAACATAGGACAATGATTAGAATTTTTATTCAAAAATGGTTGCCATTCCGAAAACAAAATATAGGATTAGGTTTTTCATTCAAAACTAAAAATAGATGACATTCTGTAAAAAAACACAGGATTAGATTTTCGATTCAAATGTGAAAAATATTAGACATCAAGAAAAGAAAAAAAGGATTATAGATTTGTTAAAAAAAAAAAGGAGACATTATGTGTAGAAAACATTGGATTATGGATTTGATTAAAAAAATTAAAGACATTCCGAGAAAAAAAAAAAAGATAGAATTAGTGTTTGGATTGAAAAAACGAAAAATGAGACATTCCGAAAGTAAGACATATGATTGGGTTTTGATTCAAAACCAAAAATGGGAGACATTATGGAAAGAAAACTATAAATTGGGTCTTGATTAAAAAGAAACTAACATTCAGAAAAGAAAACATAGGATTAGAGATTTGATTCAAAGCAAAAAGGAATCAACATTTTGAAAAGAAAACATAGCATCAGCGTTTTGATACAAAACCAAAAGATAGGAGACATTCTGAAAAGAAAACATAGGATTAGAGTTTTGATTCAAAACTAGAAGACATTTTGAAAAGATATAATAGGATTAGGTTGTTCATTGTAAACCGAAATTTAGGTAACTTTACGAAAAGAAAACATAGGATTAGGGTTTTAGTTGAAAAAAGGAGACATATCGAAAAGAAAACATTGAATTAAGGTTTAGATTAAAAATTGGAGACATTCTGAAAAGATAACAAAGGATTTCAATTTTTCATCAAAACTAAAAAATTTGAGGCATTCTGAAAGAAAACATGGGATTAGGGTTCAATTAAAAAAAAAGAGACATTCTAAAAAGAAAACATAGAGTTAGTGCTTTGATTGATAAATAGGAGACATTTCGAAAATAAAACATAGGGTGAGGGTTTTGCTTACAATGAGCATTATCTTTATCAAATTTTATTGCTAAATTGTGTGCATTTGTGTGCTTTTGTGCATTGTAGGTTTGTGGAGCTAATTTGAAGAAAAGGAACAAAGTTGGGTCGTGTTCGCCATTGTTGGGGAGTTTTCAGACCAAACAAGGAACAAGGCAAGAGCCTAGACTTGTGGGTGTGTGCCAACCTCCTTTGGAAAGGCACAAAGGCAGTCACATTCGCAACAAGTCTAGCCCGTGTTAGCATAGGAGAACATCACCAATTAGGAGATTTGATGTAATCAGAATGATCTACTATTGATTGTGTTCCCAATTCAATGGCCTCAATGAAGAACGGTGAATTCGGGAGCATTTCGGCAAGGTACTGTAGCAGCATCTTCATACGGGCGTGTGGAAATTCCACATGGCCGTGTGAAATCCCGATTCAGCCTAATTAAAGCCGCGAATTAACATTATAAAAGGCCGTTATGGAGACTTTTTACACATCTTTTTGCCAATATTTTCTCCCAACTTCGAGAGGGTTGTGTCTAGGGTTTCGGAGAGAACTTTGTGGAGGATTGGAGTGCGTCATCGGCATCGTCATCGACATCCGGCAGCCACATAAGACCACGACCACACCATACGCAAGGGGGTTTTCACCTATGCTTTCAATTTGTATTCCTTTTCATATTTTGATGGATTTGTATACCTCCATGAGGAGCTAAACCCCTTGTGGGCATTCGCACTTATAAACCATAGGATTATTATGTTTCTTTGACATTGTTATTATGCTTTTCCATTATTGATGAATAAAATTGAGTTTCAATCTTAATTACATCTTGTAATTGTTTACCTTTAGCCGTGACACTAAGGTTGAGAGCAATCTAGGTTATCCTTTGGAGGTGTGACAACTCCTATAGGGTTAAACTACATAGAATTGAAGAGGGTTGAGAGGGTGAGTCGTGAGGTAGCGGAATGTTCCCTTTCCCCTTCGGTGTGATTCTCCCTATCTCCGTCTTCCATGATTTTTTAGCGGTCCAGATAGAGTGAAGTGCTAGGAGATAAACTCCCCTGGGGCTCAGTTGCGCGAGCAACAGAGTGAAGAGTTAAAGTGAATCTTAGTGCTGAAGCTTAATTTCGACTAGGGTTTTTTCACCTGGGCCAAAGGGTTAGAGCTATACATAGGAATAGGGTTTATCACTAGGAATCCCTAGAACTCAAAGCAATCCCATGCAGTGTGAGGCTTAGGAAGATAGACTCCCCTACGATTTAGTTGACAGGTCAACAAGAGTCAAGGGTCGTAGTGAAACCTAATGCCGGGGCATTGTGTCGGGGTTAGTCACGGTTGACCTTAGGTTTGGGACCGTGTGTTTAAGGATTTCCTCGACTCAATCCCTAGAACTCAAAGCAATCCCACGTAGTGTGAGGCTTAGGAATATAGACTCCCCTACGATTTAGTTGACAGGTCAACAAGAGTCAAGGATCGTAGTGAAACCTAATGCCGGGGCGTTGTGTCGGGGTTAGTCACGGTTGACCTTAGGTTTGGGACCGTGTGTTTAAGGATTTCCTCGACTCAATTAACATCAATAGGAGAGTATAATAGCATTTTCTTGCACTAGAAGCATAAGTCCTAGGGGTAGCTTGTCCGGGTACCCAATTTTACTCATTGATTATCCTTCTCTATTTGCTTTTGCTTGTACTCTCTTACCTATCACACTTTTCTTTTATTTCTTGTTACTATTACACTCATTGATTCTCTTCACACTCACCATACACCGCTTAGCTAAATAGCGAAATCTCGTGCCTTAAATCTCTATTCCATGTGGATACGACTACTCACTCACCAGGGTAACTTTATTACTGTGACAACCCGTGCACTTGCGGTACGCACTAGCAAGGGGTGTGTCATAAAGCAAACATAGGATTAGGGTTTTCATTGAAAAATATGAGACGTTACTATAAAAAAAAAATCAGATTAGGGCTTCAATTAAAAAAGAAAAAATTGGGGGCATTTACATAAAAAAATATTGGATTAGAGTTTTTATTTTAAAGTAGCAGACATTGCCAAAAGTAACACATAGGATTAGGATTTTGATTAAAAAATAGTAAACATTATAAAAAGAAAAAAAAAGGATTAGGTTTTTGATTAAAAAAAGAAACCATTCTGAAAAGAAAACATAGGATTAGGATTTTAACTCAAATAGATGAGACATTACTATAAAAAAACATATTATTAGGGTTTTCACTAAAAAATATGAGACATTTTGGAAAGAAAACACAAGATTAGGACTTGATGAAAAATATGAGACATTTCGAGAAGAAAAAATAGGATTAGGATTTTGATTGAAAAATAGGAGACATTACTATAAGAAAACATAGAACTAGGGTTTTAATTAAAAACAGAAAAATAGGAGACATTTTGACAAGAAAACATAGGACTAAGGCTTTGATTGAAAACCAAAAACTAAGAGACATTTCCAAAAGAAAACATAGGGTTAGGGTTTGAATTAAAAAATAAACGCCACTCAAAAAAGAAATAATAGTATTAGCGTTTTGATTGAAAAATATGAGAAATTACTAAAAGAAGAAATTACAAAAAGAAAACATTGGATTATTGTTTTTCGAATGTCTACTCTACTTGAATCAAAGCCCTAATCCAATGTTTTCTTTTCGGAATATGCCCTGCTTTTCAATTTCGAATCAAACCCTAATCACTTGTTTTCTTTTCAATATGTCTGATTTGTTTTAATCAAAACTCTAATCTTTTCTTTTGTTTTGGTAATCTTTGCTAATGTTCAATCAAAACTCTAATTCTTTATTTTACGTAATGCCTCTTAGTTTTGAATAAAAATCCTAATCCTATGTTTTTTTTCGGAATGCTTCCTAGTTTTGAATCAAAACCCTAATCATATGTTTCCTTTTGGGAATGTCTGCTATTTTTGAATCAAAACAATAAACATTTATTTTTTTTTAACAATATCTCATATTTTTTTTAATTAAAACCCTAATCATAAGTTTTTTCATTACTCCTATTGCTTAATCAAAACTGTACTCTAATTTTTTTCTTTTGCTAATGTTTGCTATTTTTTAAACAAAACAATAATCCTATGTTTTATTATTATAATGTATCTTATTTTCAATCAAATAATAATAATATGTTTTTTATTCAGAATGGCAACTATTTTTGAATCAAAACCCTAATACTAATATTTTCTTTCCGGAACATCTACTAGTTTTGATTAAAAATATTAGGCATTACGGTAAAAAAAACAAAGGATTATGATTTTGGTTCAAAATTAGCAGACATTCGGAAAAAGGAAAAGAAAGGATTGTATTTTTTATTGAAAAATATGAGACATTCGGAAAAGACATAATAGGTTAGGATTTTGATTCAAAACTAATATTTTGGAGATATTAAGAAAAATAAAACATAAGATTAGGGTTTTGATGAAAAACTATGAGACATTCACTGAAGAAAGCATATGATTATTGTTTTGATTAAAAAGTAGCAGACATTTTCAAAAGAAAATACAAGATTAGGGGTTTGCTTAAAAAATAGTAGGCATTCTAAAAAGAAATAGGATTAGGACATTTCCAAATAAAAACCCTAATCAAACCTCTACTATTTTTGAGTCAAAACCCTAATCCTATCTATTTGTTTTGGGAATGTCTGCTAATATTTAATAAAACCCTAATCCGATGTTTTGTTTTCGGAATATCTCATATTTTTCAATCAAAACACTAATCCTATGTTTTCTATAAAAAATGCCTCCTATTTTTTCTTTCTGAAATGTATCTTATTTATCAGTTTTTAATCAAAATACTAACTTATGTTTTCGTATAATACTGTCTCTAATTTTTCATTCTGAAATAATCGGAATGCTTTCTTAATGTTTCCTATTTATCAGTAATGTTATGTTTTCTTTTCAGAATGTCAACTATTTTTTAATTAAAACCCGAATCCTAATAGGAGCCATTCCTATTTTTGAATTAAAAGCATAATCATATCGTTTGTTTTGGAAATGTCTGCATTTTTCAGTTTTTAATAAAAAACATAAAATATGAAACACTTTTTTATTCAAATATAGTATATCTTTCTATTCAAATATAGTAGGCATTCTGTAAAAAAGAGCATAGCATTAGGGTTTTGATTGAAAAATAGGTGACATTACTATAAGAAAAATATGATTTCGGTTTTGATTAAAAACAAGTAAAAAGGAGACATTAAGAAAAGAAAACATAGGATTCGGGTTTTGTTTGCAAAACATGAGACATTCCAAAAAGAAAATATAGGATTAGGTTTTTGATTCAAATATAGTACGCATTACGAAAAGAAAACATAGATTAGTATTTTGATTAAAAAATTATAGATATTTGGAAAAGAAAACACAAGATTAGTGTTTTGATTGAAAAATAGGAAACATTACTATAAGAAAACATAAGATTAGGGTTTTGATTAAAAATAAAAAATAGGATACATTTCTACATTAAAACATAGGATTATGGTTTTGATTACAAAATAGCAGACATTACCAAGAGAAAACATCTGATTAGGGTTTTGATTAAAAAATAGGACACATTCCAAAAATAAAACATAGAATTAGTGTTTTGATTGAAAAATAGGAGACATAACAAAAATGAAATGTAGGATTAGCGTTTTGGTTCAAAAATTCGAGACATTACCAAAAGAAAATATAGGATTAGGGTGTTGAAAGATATGATTAGTTTTTTTATTATAAAAATGAGAAATTTTAAAAAGATAACGTAGGATTCGAGTTTTGATTGAAAGTAGGATTAGTGATGTTTTCTTTTGGAAATGTCGCCTTATTTTTTTTTTAATTAAGAGACATTTCAAAACTTTTCTAAATGTCTCATATTTTTCAATAACATTTCCAAAAGAAAACATAGGATTATGGTTTTGATTAAAAACAACAGACATTCCCAAAAGGAAAAATAGGTTAGTGTTTTGATTGAAAAAGAGGATGCATTCCAATCAGGGTTTAGATTAAAAAATAGCAGACGTTCCAAAACAAAAGATTAGGGAGATAGGAAAAGAAAAGAAAACATAGGATTAGGGTCTTGATTCAAATTATAAGATAAGGGAAATAAAATATAGTATTTGGGTTTTGATTCAAAAATGTAAATATAGGATTAGTTTTTGATTGAAAAATATGAGACATTACGAAAACAAAATATCAGATTATTGTTTTGATTTAAAAATAGGAGACATTCCCAAAAGAAAATATAATTAGGGTTTTGATTAAAAAATAGGAGGTATAATAAAAAAACATTGGATGAGGGTTTGGATTGAAAAATATGAGACATTCTGAAAAGAAAACATAGCATTAGGGTTTTGATTAAAAAATAGGAGGTATAATAAAAAAACATAGGATGAGGGTTTGGATTGAAAAATATGAGATATTCTGAAAAGAAAATATAAGATTAGGGTTTTGAATAAAAAAAAAGTAGATATTTCGAAAAAAAAAAATTATATTATTAGTGTTTTGATTGAAAAATAGGACACATTGCAATAATAAAACAAAGGATTAAGGTTTGGATTGAAAACCAAAAAAACAGGAGACATTTACAAATAGAAACATAGGACTAGAGTTTTGATTCAAAAATAGGAGACATTACGAAAAGAAAACATAGGATTAGGGTGTTGATTGGAAAATAGGAGATATTCTTAAAAGAAAACAGAGGATTAGGTTTTAGATTCAAAAATAGCAAACATTACTAAAAGAGAAGAAAATATTATGTGTATGATTGAAAACTAAAAAATAGTAGACATTCAAAAAAGATAGTAAAGGATTATTGTTTTGATTGAAAAATATGAGACATTTCGAATAAAACGCATAAGTTTAGGGTATTGATTGAAAAATAGGAGACATTATTATAAGAAAACATAGGATTAGAGTTTTGATTAAAAGCAAAAAAAAGGGACATTTCTGAAAGAAAACATAGTATTAATGGTTTTGATTCATAAAAAGTAGATATTCCCAAATAGAAAACATTGGATTAGGGTTTCGATTCATAGTTGATAAAAAGGAGACATTAAGAAAAGAAAATATAGCATTCGGTATTTGAATAAAAGATGGTAGCCATTCAGAAAAGATATGAGACATTCCAAAAAGAAAGCATATGATTAGGATTTTTATTCAAAAATAAGAGCCATTCCGAAAAGAAAATTTAGGATTAGGGTTTTTATTGAAAAATATGAGAAATTTCAAAAAGAAAATATTGGATTAGGGTTTGATTAAAAGATGGGAGACATTCTAAAAATTAAACATAAGATTAGGGTTTTGATTCTAAAATAGGATGAATTGCAAAAAAAAAAGAAAAAAAAACTAGGATTATTGTTTTGATCAAAGAATATGAGGCATTTCTATAATAAGAGCCACTCCAATTATAGAAATGTCCTAATATTTGAGCCAAAACCCTAATCCTATGTTTTCTTTTTGGAATGTCTCCAATCTTTCAATAAAACCCGAATCTTATCTTTCAAAAGCCGAATCCTATGTTTTTTTTCGGAATGTCTCATTTTTGTTTGTCTTTTCAGAATGTGTCATATTTTTCTTTTGTTTTGGTAATGTCTAGTAATTTATAATTCTTTTTGGAGCATCTCATATTTTTCAATCAAAAATATAATCATATGGTTTCCTTTAGGAATGCCACCTATTTTAAAATCAAAACCCTAATCCTATATTTTTTCTTTCTGGAATGTCTTCTATTTTTTAATCAAAACCTGAATCCTATGTTTTCTTTTTGGAATAACTCATATTTTTCAATCAAACTCTAATCCTATTTTCTTTTCAGAATGCCTCCTATTAAAAAATAGAAGGCATTCCAAAATGGAAACACAGGATTAGGATTAAGGTTTTGATTGGAAATGTCACCATTTTTTTTTTTTTTTATCAAAACCCTAATATTATGTTTACTTATAGTAATGTCTCCTTTTTTCAATTAAAACCCTAATCCTAGGTTTTTTTTTTTCCAAAATGTCTCATATTTTTCAATCAAAAAGCTAATCCGATGTTTTTTTTTTTTGGAATGTCTCCAATATTTTAATCAAAACCCGAATCCTATGTCTACTATTTATCTGTTTTCAATCAAAAACCAAATCCTATAATTTTTTTCAAGAATGTCTGCTATTTTTGGATCAAAATAATAATCATATGTCTTGTTTCAGGAATGTGTCTTATTTTTTAGCTTTGAATTAACACCCTAATTCTTTGTTTTCTTTTCAGAAAATCTACAATATAATAAAATAAAACCCTAATCATATGTTTTATCTTTTTAGAAAACCTACTATATTATAAAATAAAACCCTAATCCTACGTTTTTTCTTATCAGAATGCCTCATATTTTTTAGTTTTGAATCAAAACCCTCATCTTATGTTTTGTTTTGAAAATGTGTCCTATTTTTGAATTAAAACAATAACCTTATCCTTTGTTTTGGTAATGTCTTCTAATCTTTAATTGAAACCCTAGTCCTTAGTTTTCTTTCGGATTGTCTCCTATCTTTTAATCAAAATCCGAATCCTATATTTTCTTTTTTTAATGCCTCCTATTTACTTATCAAGTTTGAATCAAAACCCTAATCCTATGTTATCTTTTCAAAATGTCGGTTACTTTTGTTCTGAAAATGTCCCCTATTTTTCAATTTTGAATCAAAACCCTAACGTATATTTCTTTTTTGGAATGCCTCCTATTTTTCAATTAAAATCCTAATCCTTTATTTTTTTAATTGGATTATGGTTTTGAATCAAAACTCTAATCCTATGTTTTCTTTTTGGAATGCCTCCTACATTTCGTTTTGCAATCAAAACCCTAACCTATATTTTCTTTTTAGGAATGTCTCATATTTTTCAAAAATTTGATCTTTTCTTTTCTTTTCTCAATGTCTCCAATTTACCATAACATTACTGATAAATAAGTGATATTAAGAAAAGAAAACATAGGATTCAAGTTTTCAATCATATCCCTAATCCAATGTTTTCTTTCTAGAATGCCAGCTATATTTGAATGAAAATAGGAGACATTTAGAAAGCCCTAATCCTATCTTTTGATTGAATGATACGAGACATTCCAAAAAAAAACATAGGATTAGAGTTTTGATTTGTAAAATATAAGACCTTTAAAAAAGAAAACATATGGTTAGGGTTTTGATTGAAAAATAGGACATTACTTTTAGAAAACATAGGAGGTTTTTGCTATTCTTTTGGAAATTTCTCCTTTTTTCATATTTTTGAAAAAAATTATGAGAAAAGAAAACATAGGATTAAGGCTTTTATTGAACAATATGAGACATTCCAAAACGAAAACATTGGAGTAGGTTTTGATTAAAAATTAGCAGATTAGGGTTATAATTCAAAAATAGTAGAAATCCGGAGAAAAAAAATAACATTATTAATAAATAGGAGACATTAAGAAAACATTCCGATTAAAATCCTAATAAAAAAGGTAGGAGATGCCCACTATTTTTAGGTTTTTAATCAAATCCCTAATCCTATGTTTATTTAGAATATCCATTATATTTGAATCAAAATCTTAATCCTATGTTTTTTTATAGTAATGTCTCATATTTTTTAATCAAACCCCTAATACTATGTTTTTCTTATAGTAATGTCTCACAGTTTTTAGTCAAAACCCTAATCTTGTGTTTTTTTTACTGAATGCCTACTATTTTTGAATTAAAATCATAATCCTATGTTACCTTATATTAATGACTTTTAGGATTTGAATCAAAACCATAATCCTATTTTTTATTCTGAGAAATAGGATTAGGGTTTCAACTCAAAAATAGATAACATAAGATTAAGGTTTTGATTGAAAAATAGGAGACACTATAAGCCTAATCCTATGTTTTCCTGTCAAAAAGTCTCACATTTTTCCAATAAAAACACTAATCCTTTGTTTTATTTTTTGAATGCCTCATATTTTTCAATTTTGAATTAAAACCCTAATCCTATGTTTCCTTTTGGGAAAATTTTCTATCTTTCAATCAAAAACACTAATCCAGTGTTAGGCTTTCGATTAAAAAATAGAAAGCATTAAAAAAAGCTTAGGATTAGGATTTTGATTAAAAAAAATATGAGACATTACAAAAAAAAACATACGATTATTATTTCGATTTAAAAATAGAAGACATTTCTCAAAGAAAACACAAGATTAGGGTTTTGATTGAAAAATAGGGGGTATTCTAAAATGAAAACATAGGATAAGGATTTTTATTAAAAAATAAGAGATATTATAAAAAGAAAACATTGGATTAGACATTCTGAAAAAAGTGCATAGGATTAGGGCTTTAATTGAACAATATGAGACATTTCGGAAAGAAAACATAGGATTAGTGTTTTGATTGAAAAATTTGAGGCATTACTATAAGAAAACATAGGACTAGGGTTTTGATTAAAAATTGAAAAATAGGAGACATTTTCACACGAAAACATAGTATTAGGGTTTTGATTCAAAAATAGCCAACATTTCCAAAAGAAAACATAAGATTAGAATTTTGACTTTTTTTTTTTACAAAAAAAGAGGTATTATGAAAAGAAAACATAGGATTAGGATTTTTATTAAAAAAAAAAGACATTTGGAAATGAAAACATAAGATGATTATTATGGTTTGATTGAAAAATAGGAGGCATTACAATAAGAAACCATAGAATTAGGGTTTTGATTAAAAACAAAACAAACATTCCGAAACAAAAACATAGGATTAGGCTTTCGATTCAAAAATATGAGACATTTCGAAACAAGACATAAGATGATTATTATGATTTAACTTAAAATAGGAGAAATTACTATAAGAAAACATAGGATTAGGGTTTTCATTAGAAAAGACAATATAAGATTAGTGTTTCGATTGAAAAATATGAGACATTTTGAAACGAAAACATAGGATGATTATTATGGTTTGATTAAAAAATAGGAGACATTACTGCATAGGATTAGGGTTTTGATTAAAAAGTATAAGATATTTCAAAAAGAAAACATAGGATTAGAATATTGACTGAAAACAAGAAATATTACTATAGGATTACGGTTTTGATTAAAAATCTAGTAGACATTCCGAAATGAAAAGAAACTATTAGTGTTTTGATTGAACTTAATTATTTTTTCTCTTTTCGGAATGCCTGCTATTTTTTGAATCAAAATTCTAATCAAATGTTTTCTTTCTGAAATGTGTCATATTTTTTAGTTCTGAATTAAAACCCTAATCCTTTGTTTTCCTTTCGGAATGTCTCATTTTTTATAATCAAAACCCTAATAATATGTTTTCTTATAATAATATCTCCTATTTTTGAATCAAAACCCTAATTCTATGTTTTCATTTTGAAATATCTCGTATTTTTTAATTAAACACTAATCCTATTTTTTCTTTCGGCGATGTCTACTATTTTTGAATCAAAACCCTAATCCTATGTTTTCAATCAAAACCCTAATCCTATTTTTGAATCAAACCCCTAATCCTTTGTTACTTTTCAAAATGTATCATTTTTTCTTAATCAAAACCAAGATCTTACCTTTCAAAACTCTAATCGTTTGTTTTCTTTTTGTAATGTCTCCTATTTTTCAATCAATACCAGAATCCTATGTTTTGTTTTCTTAATATCTCCTATTTATTAGTTTTGAATCAAAACCCTAACCTATGTGTTATTTACAAAAAGTGTCCTATTTGTCAATAAAAACCTAATCCTTTCTCTTTTTTTTTCGTAATATCTGCTATTTTTGAATCAAAACCCTAATGCTATGTTTTCTTACAGTAATGTCTCCTATTTTTCAAAAAATAGTAGACATTACTATAAAGTAAACATAGGATTTAGTAATGTCTCTAAATTTTCTTTTGAATCATACAAACACTACAATAACGGATCCCATTATAACTATGAAGTTAAACTCGCTTAGGCAAGAGTAGTACTAGGATGGGTGACTTCCTCCGTAGTCCTTGTGTCGTGATCCTCCCCCTTTTGTTTTTTTTTTCCTACATGCTTTATTTTTATGATTTTATTAATTAAAAAATAACAATAATAATAATAAACTAAAATACTAAGCTATGTTTTAATCAAAACACCAATCCTATGTTTTCTTAGAGTAATATAAAATATCTTTTGTTGGTGAATCTCTGCTAATGTTTAATCAAAACATGAATTCTATGTTTTCTTTTCGTAATGTCTCCTATTTGTAAATAAAAACATTAATCCAATGTTTTAATCAAAACACCAATCCTATGTTTTCTTAGAGTAATATAAAATATCTTTTGTTGGTGAATCTCTGCTAATGTTTAATCAAAACATGAATTCTATGTTTTCTTTTCGTAATGTCTCCTATTTGTAAATAAAAACATTAATCCAATGTTTTCTTTTCTCCAAATTTTGAATAAAAATATTAATCCAATGTTTTCTTTTCGGAATGCCTACTTTTTTTGAATCAAAACCCTAAACCAAATCATTTCTTTCTTTTAAGAATGTCTGCTATTTTTTAATCAAAACACTATATTTTCTTTTTGGAATCTCACCTATATTTTCTTTACGGAATGTGTTCTATTTTTCAGTTTAGAATCATAAACCTAATCTTTTGTTTTATTTTCAGAATGTCTTATTTTTTTAAATCAAAATCCTAATCCTATATTTACTTTTCAGAAAGATAAGGTTAGAGTTTTGAATCAAAACCGAAATGCTTTTTTTTGTTTTGGAATGCCTACCAATTTTTAATCAAAAATTTAATCTGATGTTTTCTTTTCGTAATTCTCTTATTTTTCAATCCTTTTTGGAATATCTCCTATCTTTCAATCAAAACTCTAATCTTATGTTTATTTTCATAATGTGTCCTATTTTTCAGTTTTGAATCAAAACTATAGTTTTTCTATATTTTCTTTTCATTTTTGAATCAAAACTGTAATCCTATGTTTTCTTTTCAAAATGTCTACTATTTTTTAATAAAAAAAACTAATACTATGTTTTCATATAGTATTGTCTCTTATTTTTCAATGAAAACCCTAATGCTATTATTTCTTTTCGTAATGTCTAATGGTTTTGAATCAAAAAGCTTATAACATATTTTGATATAGTAATGTCTCCTATTTTCCAATCAAAACCTTGATCTTATTTTTTCTTTTGGGAACGTCTGCTATTTTTTGATAAAAAATTAATTGTACTTTTTCTTTCTGTAATGTGTCACAAAATCCAAATCCAAATTTTTTTTTTTGTAATTCGTCCTACTTTTTAATCAAAACCCTAATCCTTTATTTTTTTTTTATCGGAATGCTGCCTACTTTTGATTCAATATGATAACTTTATGTTTTCTTTTGGGAATGTCTGCTATTTTCAAACAAAAACAACGATCGTATGTTTTCTTTTCTTAATGTCTCATATTTTTTAATCAAAACCATAATCTAAGTTTTTTTTAATGCCTCTTGTTTTTTAATCAAAACCCTTATCTAATGTTCTATTTTGGGAATTTATGCTATTTTTTAATCAAAATATTAATCCTATGTTTTTTTTAAAATGTCTCATATTTATCAATCAAAACCATAATCCTATGTTTTCTTTTCGGAATGTCTACTATTTTTAATCAAAACAATAATCCTATGTTTTCCTATCGTAATATCTCCCATTTTTAATTCAAAACACTAATCCTATGTTTTCTTATAATAATGTCTTCTATTTTTCAATCAAAACACTAATCCTGTGTTTGCTTATAGTAATGCCACCTATATGTAAATAAAAAAAACTAAGCGTTTGTTTTCTTTTCGCAATATCTCATTTATTTTTAATAAAAAACACTAATCCTATGTTTTCATTTTCAGAAAGATAAGATGATGGTTTTGATTTAAAACCTTGTTTTTGATAGTTATTACATCAATAAAAGGTTATTGTGACATTTTTGAAACAATATTTTTGGCAAACGTCTCTAACACCCATTAAAATGACTTTTAAGCAATATTTGTAATAAATATTTTTATAATTTTATATGCTCCTATGTTTATGGTGACATTTTTACTTATAATCACAAAAGGTTTTGTTTTGCGATATTTTTAAAGATTTTAGAGACATTAAAAAATATCGGTATAATATTATCTGTTAAGATGTTTATTACGACCTATGTAACAAATATCATAAGTTAGTACAACTCTCATTCCATCAATTTGTTATCACATATTTGAAAACATCATTGTAAGTTATTAAAATCATTTTAGAATGTCATATTATGTAAACGTTGTTATATTTTATTTGCTAGTGACTTTTAAACCGCATTTATTATATTTATCGTAATAGTTTATAATTTTTTTTATTAAATTAAGTGACATTAGTAAGTTATGTTGCTATTAATCTATAATGGTAGTTATTATTATTATTATTTTTTGTGACATTTGAAGTAATTGTTGTAATAGTCCACATAAGACATTTCTTTATATACATCTCAATAATCTTGTCATTTATTTTTTCTTTTAAAAACAATGTAGATAATGTAATTTTTTATGTTTTCCAATTGCCATTATAGTTGAATTCATGGTCAAAATTAATGCCAACCATGCACATTAAGAAATTAATGGTCAAAATTATTCTTTCAATACATTCAAAGCTAAGGATTCCAAACATAAAGCAAAATCAACAAAGAAAGAGAAATCAAGACACTACAAGGAAACAAACATTTATGGGCGGTTTCTTGATGATTTGCAGACGGTTATACCCGCTGCTAATTGACTTTGGTGGAAGTTAACGAACCATCGTGAATTTAGGTTAGCCACCATATTTCAAGGCGGTTTTGATCAACGAGCGAAATAAGCGCAGTGACCTATATAAAGAAATAACCGCATTTCACTCTCCCTTGTATGCATTTTACGATGAGGGTAAACCAGCATGATAATGCCCGCCAAATGCTAATCATTTACGTTTCCCAACGGTTGTATTTTGAAATCATTAAATTTAAAATTATTTCCTAGATATTCTGAATTTTTATTTAGGTGCGGATTGAACTATCATTGATGTGAAACATTTTTTTTTATAATATTATTATTTTTATGATAATTAAAATTTTAAATTAATGATGAAGAATACAATAATCAAATATCACTGAATAGTACATAATAAAATACTGACAAAATTTATTTATTGATGGAAAACACATATCTAAATATAAATACAACTACTGAAATTTTTTTCGACATTGTTAGAGAATTATTTTTCCAATAACTAGTTAATCAAATGAAGAATAGTTTCAATAGAGTCTATTGATGAATTACGATGAATTAGTAAATCAATTTACTAAAAATCAATTGTGACAATGAGCTGCACTGTGGAACAATTGTTGACACCGGTGAATGCTGAAGCTGTATACATTGACCTAATAACTACTCTGAGATCAGTAGAACTCTAATTGCAACAAACATGACAAAATAGTACTCTCAAACTGAGCTTTTCTTAAAAATATGCCATCTAGTACTCTCAAACTGAAATAGTTAAAAGAATTACATAACTTACTTTTAATGATCAACTGCAGCCTCCCTTAGAATAGAACTTCACAAACATGTCCTAGAATCTGGAAGAAAGATAAGACAGTACTAATTCACAACATCCACCGGCCTTCTTCTGTAAATCCAAATGGATGAACAAGACACCAGTAACGAAGCATGCTCCCTGCTCCTTCCCCTGTGTTCTAGTGCAATAAAACATGGCATGTTACTAACCAATAACATAACAAACTTAACATGCAATTCACATACTAATTATTCAGTTCCTCTCTCTATAAATACACTCCAAAGTAGTTGAATTATCAATACAAATATTCATACTTGTGAATATATATATAGGAAATTCATTGCTTTGTTCTTACTGTTTTTGAAACAAATATTAAATAAAAGAATATAAGAATAAACATTGATGGTGCTTTTCTCCCAAAGCAATTAAAATAAGTGACTTTTTTGCCACATGAAAAAGAGCTCCACATATACCCCCGAAAATTAGTCATGAATAAAATAGTTAATCAACTCTCCAGTCAATTCATTTGCTTCTTCTATCACATACTTCATCTCTAGCACAACACCTATACAAGAACACTATCAATATTCCCCATCTTCAACTTTATCAACTCTTTAACACAGTTGTCAACATTAATTGATTTGTTCTTTCTGTTTTAATATGACAAAAAATTAATTGAATTTCATTCTAGAAATGCAGAAACAAAAAAAGTAAATGTTATCATAAATATAACAATATAAAAGTGCATGAGTACTGCATAATCAAGTTAACACAACATTTTAAACATTTCAATACTAAGACATGATAATTTCATTCATTTCATGCTAGAATACTACTATGGTAGCCTTATGACAAGAAAACATGGTTATAACAAATGAAGTTTCTTTGAACAATCTAACTATATGTTTTGAATTATTTATATATTTCTTGAATATTAGCTCAACCAGTGACTCCAGCTTAGTTAAAAATTGGATAAATCAACCTTGAGCAGAGCTCCTTAACTACATCTAAAGCTCATCAAACTAGTCTAATATGCAAAATTTCTAAAAGTCAATCCATCATGGTGATGATTACCAGGCTTGGTAGAGTTCCTTACCCAGAAACTTGTAAATACTATGGTTTTTATTCAAAACTCAGCCAATAAGAACTTATTCAAGGGCATCAAAGTCATAGCATGCTAATAATTATGAAGAGACCACATTCTCCAAGTCTTGTGGAACATCTTTTATAAAAAGATAGAATTATGAACTTGATTGTAAGTCAAACACCATAAATACATACCACCTTCTCTATGGTTGGGAAAAATTGCATTCTGTTGGATAGAATTTTCTCAAATAGAACTTATTCAAGGGCATCAAAGTCATAGCATGCTTTTAGTAGTAATAATTATGAAGAGACCACATTCTCCTAGTCTTATGGAACATCTTATATAAAATGAAAGAATTGTGAACTTGATTGTAAATCAAACACCATAAATACATACCGCCGTGTAATGGTTGGGAAATATTGCATTCTGTTGGATAGAATTTTCTCCATATGGATCAACGATGCCATGGTTGTTCCCAATTATATATATATATAAAGAAAGAGAATATGAATCTAATAACATCACAGATAAATTTAAAATTAATATGATAGCATGAAAATCTCAAGTTATGAAATGGACCTCAGCAACATCAACAACAATAAGGCTTTGCAGATTCGTGATAACTCTCTTTGTAGCTGCGTGTATAGACAGGGAGCCTCTTATGCTTCAAAATCAATGAAAATTAAGAATCTTTAATCTAGATAATATTATGAGAACAACTTGCCATAAGGTACATAAAAAACAGATACAATTCAGGTAAAATAAGTAAATTAAACAGTATTGGTAATAGAAGAATAATTGCTATACTTGAATTGTCAGAACTATTTGCTATATATACATACATAACAATCTCCATAGATGATAAAAACTTAATAGATCACAGAGCAAGAAAAAGTCTGCAGAAGAATAAAGGTTATATAATAAGAGCATAGTGCAAGAATAACAAATTACAGTATGTGGCAAGCTTCTTCAATTTTGTAAAACCCAGTTTTGTGGAAGACTAAGGTCGCACTAAAATTTTAAACTTGTCTTCACATGTTTGATTGATGACATTCATACCAATAACAAGTCCTTAACAACTTCTGACAAAGCAAATTACAAAAAATATTGATATAAGGACCTGAAAATTCAACTTAATAAGTATCAAAGACAAATAATAATGACAAGTTTCTCTTGAAATATGCTAGAGACACAAAACCTGTGGCCAACATGGATAATAGAAGGGGGAGAATCCCCATAAATCGCTTTCAGAACAGCCAAAAGATCATTGTATAAATTCTGCAAATCCAAATCAATTATTTTCTACTTGGGTATAATACTGTTTTAAAATTAAGATATCATTGTACAGTCAATTGGCACATTGCAAAAGAGGAAGTTACAAAAAACAAGTTACAGTTAATTATTGCCCTTGTACAAATTCATAGAACTGTTATTGTGTACCTCAATGGACAAGTCTAGATCATTACTAGTGGATGATTCTTGTGCCCTCTCAGCTCCATGGCTACTACCCGAGCCATTTCTTTGATCTTACTTGTTGCCAACGCAAATGATAGCCTGAACAAAATTTATAAAAAACAAAAAAAAGTACTAAAATAATCGGAATGTAACTAAAGGAAACCAAAGATTCTTAATAAATTATTGATGCTCAGATCAAGAATTAGATTTCCAATATATGAAGAGAATGAAACAAAAGGTGCAAAAGTCTGGCGTGATAACTTTCAAAATCCCACTTATTTATCCAGATCAGGTAGACTCATCTACAAGATACATCTACATGTCATGAAAACAACTATTTAATTACATCAAAATATAAAACTAATCAGCTTTCTCTATCATCCATATCATGGACCACTTATTCTAGTTGACTAAAATATTTCCGTAGTCTAGGTTTGCATTGAAACATTGGTATCTACTACAAAAAATTACAAACATGCAGCTATACATTAACTAGGATATCTGAAATTTAAAATAGATAAACTAAATGAATGTATAAATTGATTCAGATTTCCAATAGCTTTTCTTACCTCATGAAATAGCTTCTCTCTCTCTCCTTTCCCATTTGGAATATAACTGAATGTATGTAATGAATTACAAAGTGAAAATCGATAACCCTTCATATCAAATAAATATATAACATTGTTCATTTACAAGTCCTATAATTTATATGGGATGGTTCAACCATGGTTCAACCACAAGACCTCTCAAATGAACTAATTATAAAGCAATAAACATTGAAAAAAATAGAAAAAAGACAGTAATGCATCTACTCACAGAGAAACTGGCTTTGGTTGCACTCCATAAAGTTGGTCGAGGCTTTCCTTGAATAACTTGATATTCAGCTTCCACATTAAGTTTATTAAAACACACTTTAATCATAGGAAGTTTCACATCAACTCTACAGAAATATTTTCAACCAGATGATACACAAAACAAATGTACATGCATTCATTTTTCTTTCGATACTTTCACTAGAAATTTACCTATCAATTCTCTCTTTCTATTTCTGCAACAGCTTGAGTTTACCATTCTCAATGTGTTTGATAAGACTCTCAATGAACAATCTCTTCCCTGCTGCTCCAAGCTTGGTGCAATCAACCAACCTTACAATAATTAATATTTAGTTTTTATGAATGCCAATGTTTAATTTTGTTGTTGTCATACTGAAATTTTTACTTTCCAGAAATATAATAAAAATTCCCTTTGAGACAATGTAATGATCTGTTGCAACTTGTAAACCATACATGATCATAGCATTTCATGAGAGATAATAGGATCTTGCAGCTTATTATTCATGTAAACTACAACTCTATCACTGTCTCGGATGTAGCTGCTGTAAAAGAGTTCATAGCTCCAGTAACTAATAATTTCGTTGAAATCCATTTCTTTTGTGTTGGAAAAGGTACCTATTGTGTACCTAATCAAGGTTACTATGGTGCATCTAGTTCAACAACTAACTCAAGAAAAGGGAATAGATAAAGAGAACCAATTCAAGCAACAATTCTTCCAAAGAGACCAATAATTCTATCTACCTTATCTCAAAATTAAAATAAAATTATTGAATAAATTAAATATCATAAATCAAACATTAATATAAATACTATATGGAATACTCTTACCATTCGTCGCTAGATGAAGAATCTTCTTTTTCATTATCGTCAGGGCCCACATGTCTGCAAACTATATCATTTCTAACCCATATGACTTCTCCATTTCTCATATTATGTTTCTCGATTAACTTATCATCATTAGAATGGCGGTGACTATTTGATGCAAATAACAAGTCTTCACCTATTTCATAGACGTCCCTAGGCTTAGTTCTAAATACAACATGCCATTCAGGTTGTAATGAATCTTGAAGATAAAACACTTGTTGAACTTGTGATGCCAAAACGTACAAATGGCTCATCAGTCGACCTCAAACCATTATGAACTAACTTTGATAAGTTCACAAGTGTAAACCAAAATTGATCCTTCTTCACCCCTTTTTCTCGCTCCACATCTAGCCAATCACATTGGAATAATACAACTTTAAACCTTTCAAGATAATTCAATTCAATTATATCTTTCAGCTCACCATAATAAACAACATCTTCATCTAAACATGATGTCTGTGTAGTAAAGACAACTCTGCTATTATGAGTTTTTCTCTTGTCCTCTGTTTATTTAGTGTGAAATCTAACACCTCCAATGATATATCCTTTAAATCTTCTCCCAACTTTATTTGGACCACGAGCCAACCATTTAATATGTTCATTGACTATTGTATTTTCAATTACACTAATCTTGAAACATAAAAAATTAGATAGCTTACATATTATTTAAATAACACGAATTAAGAAAAAAAATATTTCAACTTATAAATGAATAAAGTTAGACTTACATGAGAACGAAACCAGTTGAGTGATGAATTCTTTCTATTTCAACTTCGTTGAGCGAGTGCTTACGATTTCAACTGTGTTGTTGTCTCTTGATTTCATCCTGATGTACCCTAGATATCATTTAAATAATTAGTTGTGAAGTTTGAATTAAGCTTATAAACTGTTACATAATAAATTTTGAAAACAATATGTAATACTTACTCGATGAATGGGATTACCAAATCATAATTGTATAAGAAATATCGGTGAGCTTGCATGAGTGTTTGATCATAAAAAATAATATTCTTCACTTTACCGATTGGACGACCCAAATTATAGATAAAGGAGCATCTGGCATTGAAGTAAGTTCTATAGTATCATTATTCCATCCAAGTTAATTGAACCTTGTCTCAACACCTTCAAAATATCTAGAACAATGAGTTATGCACTCATTTGCTATATATCCTTCTGCAATTGATCCTTTAGGATAATTTCTATTTCTCACATATGACTTTAAAGTGAACAAATACCTATAATCAAATATATGTCAATTAAAATTATTAGTTTGTAGATGATAATATACAACTAAATATAATATTTACAATTACAAAATATGTATGCATATACTTCTCAATTAGGTACATCCATTAATACTGTACTGGACCTACTACTTTTGCCTCAGTTGCCAAATGGATAATTAAATGTACCATGATAGTAAAGAACGACAGTGGAAAGATCATTTCCAAATGAGAAAGTGTTTCCCCATCTTTTACCTCAATCTCTTCAAAATGACTTGGTTTTAAGACTTTGGAACAAATCTCTTTAAAGTAAGCACATAATCAACAATTGCTTTAACTACTTTATCTTCAAGAACACCTCCAATGGCTATTGGTAGCAAATCCTCAATCAATACATGGCAATCATGACTTTTCAAACCAACCAATTTACGTTCTTTTAACTTGACGCATCTTGAAATGTTTGATGAGTAACTATCTGGCATCTTTGTCCTTTTTAATAATCATAGCATTAGATCTTTTTCTCTATTTTTCATTGTATAGCAAGCTGAAAAAAGCAATAATCTTCCATTTGGAAGCTTTACAGGGTGAAGATCATTTCTTATACCCAACCTTTTAAGGTCAAGACGGAATGTCAAGTTGTCTTTAGTTTTCCCATCAATATCCAATAATGTTCCCAAGATGTTGTCACAAACATTTTTTTCAATATGCATTACATCGAGATTGTGGCAAATCAAATTTGACTTCCAACAAGGTAAAGAAAAAAATATGCTCTATTTATTCCATCCTTCCATTATTGGAATAATTTTACCATTTTTATCCTTCACAATTATCTTCCCATTGAATTGATCCCATGCAGCAAATCCACCTAACAAACTAGGCGCTTGTCTCCATTCTTTTCTTCCATTAAAGTTATGCCTATCATGCCTATATGGATGTTCTAATGGTAAAAATCGACGATGGCCAAGGAAACATTATTTCCCACCATGATATAGCCATTCTGATTGAGTATCAAAACCACAACATGGGAATGCAAACTTTTTCTTTATGTTCCAACCAGACAACATGCTATAAATAGGAAAATCATCAATAGTCCACATTAAAGCAGTATGCATCTGAAAAGAACACTTCGAATGAGCATCATAGACCTCTAAACCATTAACCCACAAGTCATTCAACTCATCAATTAAAGGTGCAAGAAAACATCAATTTTATCTGATGGGTACTTTGGACCAAGAATAAGTAAAGAGATTATAAGAGAAGGTTGTTTCATGCACATCCAAGGGGGAAAGTTGTACACAGTTAAAATTGCAGGCCATGTACTATGCCTGACACTCATGGTTCTAAATGGATTAAAGCCATCACTAGCTAAACCAAGTCTAACATTACGAGGATCTTTTAAAAAAATCCTTATGTAACTTGTCAAATTATTTCCATGTATGAGCATCAGCTGGATGTCTCAAAGGTCCATCTTTCGTTCTTTCATCAAAACATCATCACATTAGGGAAGCTATTTAAGCACACATAAAAAATCTATGGTGTCTTGTTTTCAAAGAAAACCAATGCAAAACCTTTTTTCGTGTTTTTCCTCTTTTTCTTTTGTTGGTCTTAGTAGATGAACCAACATTATAAGAATTTTCAACTTCAATCCATCTTGAAGCATCATAAATTGAACATACAAAAGCATCTTTCATATCTTTCCAAAACAACATACAATTATTTGGGCAAAGATGAATTTTCTTTTATCCAAAAACTAGTTCACCAATGAGTTTTTTTTTTTTTTTTTTTATAAGATGACTTCGGTAATTTTTCTCCTCATGGGAATGTTTCTCTCAAAGTGTCCAGCAAATCATCGAAAGATTGTTACGCCATCCATTCAAACACTTTTTATGAAACAAGTCTAAAAGAATGAAAGTTTGCTATATTTTCTACATCAATGAAAAAGTTCTTCGTTAGTTTCAATTAACAGCCTATAAAACAGTTTTGCTTCTTGGTTTAACTCATCGCAATGTGACATTGTGTTAAATGTTTCACCAAATCTAAGATTTAACCCTTCTCTATTATGAGCATGGCCAACAACTATCTCTTCTAAAAATTGTCTAACATTTTGTTGTCTATGAGCCTCATCATGCCTATGGTGTGATTGGGTAGGTCTAGAATGGTGAAATTCAATAGGTGTTAAAGATAACTCACCATGGAAATGCCATTGTATCTAGCTTGGAGAAAATCCATGATTCAAGAGATGCTCTACAACTACGTCTTGAGTATTACGACAACCATTGACATATTTGACACAAGGACAAGCTAGCTTTCCATCTTTTGAAGATTTAAGAGCAAAGTCAAGAAACATTGCAACTCCTTGCAAATATGTAGCACTAAGCCTATTTTCCTTATGAATCCAACTTTTATCCATCTAGAAAATATTAGTAAACAACCAAAATATTAGAAAATATGTGTTATATAATTCAATAATTATCAGGTTAATATATGCTTATTAGGATAATGATTCGAGCCTTATATCAAACAATTTTTTCAAAATAGTAACAAACACCGGATAGGACTGATGGTTGTTTCAAGACCAATTGGCATCTAGAAAATTCATTAATATTACAAGAAAGATGGTTTTTACAAATGGATATTTTCTATAACAGTTATCTTTTTCTAAATCAACCTTTGAATATACTCTATATACTTCCATCATCACAAGATAATAAGAAATCTTGTGAGAACATAATAACAATAATTAAAACATAGTATTATGCTAAAAAAATATAAATTCAAATATATGAAAATTTTAGTAGCTCTATGACAGGGGCCCGAAAGTGCACAAGTTGTCGAAATAATAAAGTACTCTGGTGAGAGAGTAGTCGAATCCACAGGGAGTAGTGATTCAAGACAAGAGGAATTGCTACTTAGCTAGTGCTAAATGATGGTGGTGAGAACAATCAATGTGTGTGCAATAAAGTAAAAGAGAAATATGAAAGACAAGAGAGTGCAAGTAAAGAGTAGAGAGGAAACAATCAATGTGAATATGGGGTACGCGGACAAGCTCCCCCTAGGACTAATGTTTCTAGTGCAAAACTAGTATCATACTCCCTTATTGATGTTTAATGAGTCGTGGAGATCCTTAAATACACGGTCCCAAACCTAAGGTCAAGCGTGACTAGTTTCAACACTATGCCCCGGCATTATGTTTGACTACAACCCTTCAAATGAGTCATGGAAAAATCAATTACAATTAACATGCAAGATTGGAACTCAATTAAAACCATCAATTAAGAAAGCATAATAAAAATCACAGAAACAATGTCATATTATGGTTTACAAGTCCGAATACCCATGAGGGGTTTAGCTCTCCATGGAACTATACAAAATCATCAATGTATATGAATCAACAAGCATAGCAAACATAGATAAAACCCCCATGTGATGCTTGGCGATGGTCTTGTGAAGGTGCTCCGTTTTCTCCACCAAGCCCCTTGTCTAGCCTATGGCACACCTCGCCGGATCGGTGCCGACAAAAGCTCCACCAATAGCTATCTTCCAAAGGACGTCGATTTTGATGGCGTAGACTCGCTCGAAACCTCTACAAAATCCTCTATAAACCCTAGCCGCGAGCTCTCCAAAAGATCGGTGAAAAATAGGTCGAAAAGTCCCTGAAGAAATCTGAGTAGTGGCTTTAAATAAGCTGAAATCAGCAATCCACACACCCGTGTGGATTCTTTGGAATTGAATTTCTGGCAAGCAGTGAATAGTAAACTGCTACACTAATTTACTACAGTGATTTGCTACAGCCTCGTGCGTAAAATTTTCCCGATTTCATGTTCTTCATCGAGCCCGTTGAATTAGGCACACAACCAATGGTAGATCATGTCATTTGCTTCTTTTCTCCTTATTGACGAAGTTCTTCAATGTTACACGGGCTAGACTTTTATGAGTGTGACTGCCTATGTGCCCCTCTAATGGAGGTTGACACACACTCACAAGTTTAGAACCCATGCTTTATTCTTTGCTTGGTCCAAGAACTCCTCAAGAACAGCGAACATGACCTAATTTTGCTCTTTCTTTTCTAAATCTTCTCCACAACCCTACATGCACAAAAGAAAACAATACACACTAATCAATGATAAAATCTGAGAAAAGTAATGCTCAATGTAAGAAAATAACACTTCGTATTACTTAGACACGAGCACTTACCACTCTATTGCATAATATATATATACACACACGAACAAAGAGCCTTTTAATATTAAAGTAATAATATTTTTTTCATAACATGGACAAGCCATTCACCTCAATCATTGTGAGAGAGATTTAATCCTTCGATTTCTCACTCAGGAGGGAAAAGAGTCATCCTCATTCTATTGCGAAGGTGGTGTAATAATATCAAATAAGCTAACAAAAAAAAATTCTCTTTTTCAGGTTTGTATTTAGAATTAATGCAAGGTTACCGTTTTTTGTTTTGTTATGCTTTTATTTTATTTTTTTTGTTGGGAATTATGATGGATTGATTATAATTTGTATAATGTAAGGTTACCATTCTTTGTTTTTTTTTTTTTTTTTTTTTTTTTTTTTATAATTTTTTTTTCTTTAAGATTCATAAGTGAATGTTGTTTCCTATAGCAAGGGAAAAAAATTCAATGTCTAATAATTTGAAATCAAAATATAGTATCTTTGTCATTATTCTTGTTCAAGGAGAAACTAGTTATTGAGCTTTCTTTTCATTTAACTCTAGACACTAATTCTATATGAAAAAATTATTGAAGTTCTTTGATAAGTGCTTGTGTTATAGTATCGCGAAGCGCTATTATCTTACATTAAGCATACCTTTTATCAGATTTTATCACTAAATGTGTGCATTTGTGTTCTCTTGTGCATTGAAGGTATTGTGGAGCCTAATTGGAGAAGAAGAATGAAATTAGGTCGCGTTTGCCAATGTTGAGATGTTCTCGGACCAAGCAAGGAACGAAGCACGTATTTGGACTTGTGGATGTGTGCCAACCTCCTTTGGAGGGGCACAAAGGCAGTCACATTCACAACAAGTCCAATCCGTGTTACTTAGGAGAATTTCGCGAAAGAAGAAGACTTGAAGCAATCGGCGCGACCTACCGTTGCTTGTGTGCCCAAGTAATGGCCTCGATGAAGAACAATGGACCCGGGAGGCGTTTCGGCAAGTTACCAAGCCTGTTCAGCTGAAGACCAGTGTTCCAGAGAAGTCACACGGGCGTGTGGAAATTCCACACGGCCGTGTGTTTTGCAATTTCAGCCATCCAGTGAAGACACACGGGCGTGTGGAAATTCCACACGGCCGTGTGAAATTAATTTTTCAGCCGAGACAGAAGCTTCACACGGGCGTGTGGATATTCCACACGGCCGTGTGAAGCCCCCGATAAGTCCAATTTTAAAGCCGCGATTCAACATTATAAAAGGGGATTTTTTGCAACCTTTTGGGGGATCTTGGAACGGAACTTTTCCCCAACTTTCTGGAATGCGGCTAGGGTTTCGGAGAGGGTTTCGTGGAGGTTCTAGCACATCGTCGGCATCGATTCCGAGGTTCGACGTTTGCACAAGACCACGGCCACACCAACTTCGAGGGGGTTTTCATCTATGTCTATGTTTTATGCTTTAATTTTCACATTGATGAACATGTATAGCTCTATGAGGAGCTAAACCCCTCGCGGGGTATTCGGACTTGTAAACTTTAGGGTTCTTATGTTTCTTTGACATTGATTATTATGCTTTCCATCGTTGATGAATAAATTGAGTTTTAATATTAATTATCTCTTGATATTGTTTTCCCTTAAACGTGACATTAGGGTTGAGAGCAATCTAGGTTTTCCTTTGGAGGTGTGACAACTCCTATAGGATTAGACTACTTAAGATTAAAGAGGGTTGAGAGGGAGAGTTGTGAGGTAGCAATGTACCCCTTTCCCTTCCGATGTGATTTCTCCCTACCTCCGATTCCTTGATTTAATAGCGGTCGAAATAGAGTAAAGCAATAGGTAGATAAACTCCCCTAGGGCTTAATTGCGCAAGCAATAGAGTGAAGGGTTGTAGTGAATCCTATATGCTGGGGCTTAATCTAGACTAGGGTTCTTCCACCTGGACCAAAGGGTTAGAACTATTTTTGTAGGAACAGGTTTAATCACTAGGAATCCCTAGAGCATAATGCAATCCCATATAGTGTGAGGTTTAGGTAGATGGACTCCCCTGGGGCTTAATCATCTAGGTGACAGAGCGAAGGGTGTTGTGAATCCTAATACCAAGGCATAGCGTTGGGGTTAGTCACGGTTGTCCTTAGGTTTGGGACCGTGAGTCTTAGGATTTCCTCGACTTAATTGACATCAATAGGAGAGTATAATATCATAGTCTTGCACTTGAAACATAGATCCTAGAGGTAGCTTGTCCGGATACCCCCTTTTACTCATTGCAAGTCCTTCTCGATTTTCCTATTTGCACCTCTTACTTTCATCCTTCTATTTAGTTTATTGCTTTGCATTATTTTTCACTCATCAATCCTATTATCGTTTCCCGTATTTCGCATAGCTTAATTAGTGAAACCTTATATTCTATCTCCCTATTCCCTGTGGATTCGACTACCTTCTCACCAAGGTAAATTTATTACTTCGACAAGGCCGTGCACTTGCGGTACACACGCAAAAGGTCGTGTCAAGTTTTTGGCGCCGTTGCCGGGGAATAGGCGTTTTAGATATTTGTTTTTCACTACTTTAGCTATTCACTTCGCACTCTATCTCATATTTTCTTTACCTATCATTGTTCTTATTTTTCTTTTCTTTATTTTCGGCTCCAGGTTATGACCCATGGGAACCCTTCAATACTTGTTGAAGGAGACCCAGACATTGGAAAAAGAACACATCGTAAAGGGAAAGAACCTACACAAGAAGCATCAAATCAAGCCGATATTGAGACAGAAGGGTCAGAGACAATGGCAGAACAGAACGAGCAGCAGCGAACGTTGTCTGATTTTGCTAGACCCGCAGTTATGGGGACCCAATCAAGCATTGTCAGGCCCCCAATTACAGCAATGAATTTCGAATTGAAGCCATCGTTCATTCAGATGCTGCAGCAGTCCGCACAGTTTAATGGGTTAGCCGATGAAGACCCTAATAGTCACATAGAAAATTTCTTGGAAGTGTGTGACATGTTGAAGATAAATGGAGTGACGGACGATGCAATTCGATTGAGAGCCTTCCCGTTTTCATTGAAAGGAAAAGCAAGGCATTGGTTGCACTCATTACCGAGAGCCTCCATTACTACGTGGGAGGAGATGGCCGAGGCATTCTTGGCTAGATACTTCCCACCGGGGAAATCTGCAAGACTCCGGAATGAGATATCATCCTTTGTACAGATGGAATTGGAGTCTCTATTCGAGACATGGGACAGGTTCAAAGAGCTCCTTCGCAAATGTCCGCAACATGGATTCCCCGAGTGGATGATTATTCACACATTTTACAACGGGTTGAATCCGAGTACAAAGCAACTCTTAGATGCGGCGGCCGGAGGGACTCTTGGAAGCAAGACTCCCGGTGAAGCTCGGCACCTTGTAGAGGAGATGGCTATGAATAGTTATCAATGGAACTCAAGGGATAGGAAAAAGGTTGCCGGAATTCATGAGGTTGATGCGGTTACATCATTGGCAGCACAAGTGGAATCGTTGAGTAAGAAGCTAGATGCTCTAGCTTCGCCAAGAATTGCGGCCATCACTACTTGTAACGGTTGTGGGGGAGGACATGCTTCAAGCGATTGTCCTATTGCTATTGGAGGCACTAGTGCGGTGGAGCAGGCCGATTTTGTGGGGAATTCATATCGAGGACAAGGCCAAGGCAACCCGTATAGTGGTACATACAATCCGGGATGGAAGAACCATCCGAACTTCTCTTGGAGCAATCAAGGACAGTCACAACAGAACAAAAATAGTGCACCACCGGGATTTCAAAGTCAACAATCTCCGAATTTAGAAAGCCGAGTGACCGGGTTGGAGGGAAAGATGACTGATCTAGAGAGAGCCCTCACACGGTTCGTTTCTTCTTCGGATGCAAGGTTCCAATCGGTGGAAGCTACTCTTCGCAATCACACCGCTTCCTTACACAACTTGGAAAACCAAGTAGGACAAATTGCGAAAACTTTGGCGGAGAGACCTCAAGGTAGTTTGCCTAGCAATACGGAGACCAACCCAAGAGAACAACTAAAGGCAATAACCTTGAGAAGTGGTAAGGAGGTTGAGGGACATCTCCCTCTTGAGAAGACTAAGGACTCACCCGAAGTCGTGGAAATAGAGGATGAAGCACCAAAGGAGAAAGAGGTGGCACCCCCACCTTATAAGCCGAGAATTCCCTATCCTTCACGATTGAAGAATGACCAAGACAATGAGCAATACAAGAAATTTCTGGGTGTCTTCAAGCAATTGCACATCAACATTCCATTCGCGGAAGCATTAGCCCAAATGCCCAAGTACGCGAAGTTCTTAAAAGACCTCTTGACCAATAAAAGGAAGTTAGAGGAAAGTGCATCCGTCATCCTCGATGCAAACTGTTCGGCAGTGCTACAGA
Source organism: Dioscorea alata (assembly GCA_020875875.1). NCBI lineage: Eukaryota > Viridiplantae > Streptophyta > Magnoliopsida > Dioscoreales > Dioscoreaceae > Dioscorea > Dioscorea alata. The sequence continues at coordinate 16,459,725 of CM037020.1, read as the reverse complement.
AGAATATGCCAAGCAAGAGGAAGGACCCCGGAAGTTTTATCATACCGTGCAATATTGGTGATATGGGTGAGGAGATGGCACTAGCCGACTCGGGGGCAAGCATCAATGTCATGCCCTACACATTCTTCCAAAAGCTAGGCTTGGGCGAGCCTAGACCTACCCGGATGACACTTCAGCTTGCAGATAGATCGGTGAGGCATCCGAGGGGTGTTGTTGAAGATGTGTTGGTGAAAGTGGATAAGTACATTTTCCCGGTCGACTTTGTAGTGCTTGATGTAGACGAGGATGTCGAGGTACCGCTGATCCTTGGGAGGCCGTTCTTGCGCACTTCCAAGGCTTTGATAGACATGGACGGTGGAGAGCTCACACTTAGGGTTGGGGACGACAAGCTCACTTACCGCCTCGCCGAAGCCATGCGACATTCTCTTGATTTTGATGATGCTCTATATTATCTTGATGTCACTGATGATTGCATTGATGAATATATGCAGGATATGTTTAACCCGGATCCATATGAAGGGTGGCCGGACCAAGACATAGAGACTGAAGAGGAAGAAGTGCTCGCGCTTGTTTCAGTTGAGATAGACATCAAGAAGGAGAAGGAGCTTAGGAAGAAAGTCCTTCGGAGATTGAAGCGGTCGAGACGTCGCCACAACAAGAACCCCAACAAGAAAGGGGATGAGCATTCACGGAGTAAGGGTGTTTCACTCATGTGTGGTAACAAACTCGATAATTCTCCCTCTACCTTGCAACGATTATGCAATGCTTGCTTTCAAATTTTAGGGAAGAGGGCAAATTCCATTCATGAACCTCCGTAAGGTAAGACAGGTACGTCAAGCTAAGTGACGTTAAACAAGCGCTTCTTGGGAGGCAACCCAAGCGTTTTTACAGTTTTCTAGTACTTAGTTTAGTTTTAGGATTGAATAAAAGTCTTAGCAATGGTGTCCCAATTTTCATGTGCATATGCTGGGTTTTCTTGTGGATTTTCGATTATTTACATGTGCCTTAACGTTAATTGACGAAGTTTGAGTCGGTTGAGTGTGTTTTCGATAATCTCTGGTCATGTTTTTATGGTTTATCTAGGCTCTAAGTGTTTTAAAAGAGTTTCTGAATTTTTCTGAGAGTCTGTAAAATTTTCTAAGTAAACCAGAGAACACACACGGCCGTGTGGAATTAACACACGGCCGTGTGTTACCAATTGGAGCTCAACCAGAGAAGACACAGGGGCGTGACTTTGCCCCTGTGAAAAAACTTCTGAAGGGGCACACGGCCGTGTGGAATTAACACACGGCCGTGCGAAATTCCGCAGAATTTCAACTCTTTTCCAGAGAGTCCACAGGGGCGTGTGGATGCCCCTGTGAGTGCCGCTGTGCCAAGGCACACGGCCGTGTGGAATTTCCACACGGCCGTGTGAAACTCTGCAGAAAGAACCCCAAACTTCCCGAGAAACCACAGGGGCGTGTGTGAGCCCCTGTGGGAGAGCTTGTCAAGGCACACGGCCGTGTGGTTCATTCACACGGCCGTGTGAAACACTTAGTTTTCTCGGGCAATCCAGAGAGGTCACAGGGGCGTGTGACATGCCCCTGTGACCGGCCTTGTGTTCTTGGCCAGGTTGGACACACGGGCGTGTGGAAATTCCACACGGCCGTGTGAAGTTTTTCAGAGACCTTTTGTGTTCTCCCGAGACTCCACAGGGCCGTGTACCAGCCCCTGTGGATATCTTTGTGAAGGCACACGGCCGTGTGGAATTAACACACGGCCGTGTGGGGTAGTCAGAGAACAAACAGAATGCACACAGGGGCGTGGGTTGGCCCCTGTGAACCCTAATTTGAGAGGCACACGGGCGTGTGGAATCGTGACACGGCCGTGTGAATCCCCAGAACTCCAAAAGCCGCGCGATTCCTTTTGGTTTTCACTTGTGCCTCTTCTATTTCCATTCTAAACTCTTCTCCTACCCTCTCCACTAGTTCGCCAACCATCTCAGAGGATTTTTGAGGCATTTTATTGGAGTTTTCCGGCCGATTCTTAGTATTTCTTCATCCACTCCGTCGGAATGTCTTCTAGACCCAAGAAGTCGGCTGGGAAGCGACCCCGTGAGCCCACACCCCCTCCAGAGGAGACAGAGTTCAGTATACCTGAGCACCAGACCAGGTTTGATAGATTATCCCCACTCCGTTTCGGACAGTCACGATACCCCGACCTGAGCATTATCAGAGAGATCCAGGGGGGTGACGGTATTGCCGAGGAGGTTGAGGAGCTACTTTCGGTGGGTGGCTGGAGGAGATTATTGAGGATTAGAGACCCAGCCATTCGAGGGGTGACACTGGAGTTCCTGGCTTCATTTGAGTTTGACAGGTCATACAGGGATTTTTCCACTCCTGATACCATTCAGTTCAGGGTATTAGGCCAGCATTTCAGCTTCAGCTTGACCCAGTTTTCGATCCATCTGGGACTATACGATGAGGCCTATACACAGACCGAGGAGTACAGAGATCTTCCTACAGACTACCCGGGCAGTCTTACCCCGCAGAGGGCATACAGAGATTTGTGCGGAGAAGGCCAGTATGAGCCAGGAATCTCAAAGGCCACGTGCTTGTCTCGCCCGGCCTACAGATACTTACATGCCATTCTTAGTAGATCAGTGAGTGGCCGAGGTGATAGTACTGGGGTTCTGAGTCGCCAGGAGCTTCTTTATCTATATTCGATGGCTCAGAGGGTACCACTCCACTTAGGGCACATCTTAGCAGAGTATTTGCGCCATCAAGGCCAGTACCCTAGGGTTGGAGTGATCTTTTCAGGACCCTACATTTCGAGACTCCTGATAGGGATGAGTCTCAGAGGCGGAGTACGAGGGGCAGAGAAGACCAGTATACCAATCCCTCTGGGCACAGATACACTGAGGATGATGGGGATGATCCGCAGGACAGGGCCAGGAGTATATACATGGACCATTCCCCAGACAGCGCAGGCCGAGGGCTCCCGGGCAGCATTGGAGCCACCCCCGCAGGACACAGAGACAGGGGCAGAGGCTGAGGTACCCCCCACCGCACCGGAGCCACCTCCGGTGCGGATGTTTTCACCGTCTCGAGGCCAGGACAGACTGGAGCGCCTCGAGAGCGCAGTGGGGATCCTACAGACCGAGGTGGGTGAGGTTAGGGCCACACAGATTTCACAGCACCAGGAGGTGATGGCGCAGTTCCAGAGCTTACGACAGACCTTCGAGCAGATTGCCTCCTCCTCCTTCGTGGTCCGACCTCGAGTTTCCACTCCACCACCTCCATCTCCCGCATCACCAGCAGATCCACCTGCACCGACATCAGCCGATCCACCAGCAGATACAGAGCCTCCAGCAGCACCAGAGGCCACCACTCAGGACACCGACGCTGAGGCGTCCTAGATTTTAGATTCTTTTCTTTTATTTGTCATTCTGTATATCTTTACTTTATTTTGGACTTGTAGTACTCAGAAGGGATTTTCCCTCTGAGTATAGCTTTTATTTTGCTTTTTATTTTGTCTCGAGTTGTATTCATTGCTTTACATTTTATATACTCGAGTTTTATTGAGCTTTACTGAACCCTCGTTTATGTGTGCGCAGATGGTCTTGGATGTAAGGATTTTGAGGAATAGTCATTGACACGGTCATGGGATCGTGTGTGCTCTACAAACCATTGAGACTCATCTCTCAATGACCTAGCTCCATCAAATGCAACACTTGGAGTTCAGGGGAGTAATGTTTCAATTGCCACTTCCACACTAGTTGCTTTTATCGTTTTCACTTATTATTGTGCTTCTACGCGTACATTGAGGACAATGTACATCTTAAGTGTGGGGGGGAGTTCACATTGCACACACCTTTACTTGTGCGCTCAATTGTTTATGCTAATGTAGCCTATGGCGGTTCACCTTAGTTGCAACGGTTGTATTCTTAGAGTTTAGGAGAATTTTTAACATTGTATCCTATCATGCTCTAGTTCCACTTGAATTTTAGGGGATTTTTGCTCGATTACACCCTATTGCACTACTCACTCTTGAAATCTTTTGGAAACTCGATCTTGAAGTTTTAAAGGACAAATTTATCATCGTTCTTAGTTTTACTTTGGAAAATGCATATATATATAAAAAAAAAAAAAAAAAAAAGAGAAAAAGAATAATGAAAATGAAAAGAAAAATGTGAGTTTGTGAATAGTTGCTTTCTTTTTTGTATGCATTTGAGGTGGAAAGAGCTACCACCCATGAAGTATGTAGCTACTCTCATAAGTCGGATACAAGTTATGCCCTAATGAGAGAAAGAGCTATCTCATGGGATGCGTGAAAGCTACTACCCCGGTAGAAAGAGCTACCTCCTCGAAAGAGTGAAAGCCACCTTTGGCGGCCGCCTAGGAAAGGGCTACCTTCGAGGATGTGTGAAGCTACTACTTCCTCTCTTAATTTTTTTTCGTTCGTAAATAAGTCTTTGTAAATAAGAGTTTGAGGAGTACTCGTTGGTTCTCTTGAGTGAAGTCGCACACACTAACACGTTTTCGAGTTGTTATCCTTTTTAATTCATGTTTTTAGCTAGAGCATTGATAACCTTATGCAATGTTTTGATTTCCCCTTACTTGTAGAATGCTTCTTTTGCACTTTTGGTGAACCTAAGGCCAAGCACTTTCAATTGTTCTTCCCAAGTACTTTCACGTTTTATTTTTGCTTGAGGACAAGCAAAAGCTTAAGTGTGGGGGAGTTTGATAAGTGCTTGTGTTATAGTATCGCGAAGCGCTATTATCTTACATTAAGCATACCTTTTATCAGATTTTATCACTAAATGTGTGCATTTGTGTTCTCTTGTGCATTGAAGGTATTGTGGAGCCTAATTGGAGAAGAAGAATGAAATTAGGTCGCGTTTGCCAATGTTGAGATGTTCTCGGACCAAGCAAGGAACGAAGCACGTATTTGGACTTGTGGATGTGTGCCAACCTCCTTTGGAGGGGCACAAAGGCAGTCACATTCACAACAAGTCCAATCCGTGTTACTTAGGAGAATTTCGCGAAAGAAGAAGACTTGAAGCAATCGGCGCGACCTACCGTTGCTTGTGTGCCCAAGTAATGGCCTCGATGAAGAACAATGGACCCGGGAGGCGTTTCGGCAAGTTACCAAGCCTGTTCAGCTGAAGACCAGTGTTCCAGAGAAGTCACACGGGCGTGTGGAAATTCCACACGGCCGTGTGTTTTGCAATTTCAGCCATCCAGTGAAGACACACGGGCGTGTGGAAATTCCACACGGCCGTGTGAAATTAATTTTTCAGCCGAGACAGAAGCTTCACACGGGCGTGTGGATATTCCACACAGCCGTGTGAAGCCCCCGATAAGTCCAATTTTAAAGCCGCGATTCAACATTATAAAAGGGGATTTTTTGCAACCTTTTGGGGGATCTTGGAACGGAACTTTTCCCCAACTTTCTGGAGTGCGGCTAGGGTTTCGGAGAGGGTTTCGTGGAGGTTCTAGCACATCGTCGGCATCGATTCCGAGGTTCGACGTTTGCACAAGACCACGGCCACACCAACTTCGAGGGGGTTTTCATCTATGTCTATGTTTTATGCTTTAATTTTCACATTGATGAACATGTATAGCTCTATGAGGAGCTAAACCCCTCGCGGGGTATTCGGACTTGTAAACTTTAGGGTTCTTATGTTTCTTTGACATTGATTATTATGCTTTCCATCGTTGATGAATAAATTGAGTTTTAATATTAATTATCTCTTGATATTGTTTTCCCTTAAACGTGACATTAGGGTTGAGAGCAATCTAGGTTTTCCTTTGGAGGTGTGACAACTCCTATAGGATTAGACTACTTAAGATTAAAGAGGGTTGAGAGGGAGAGTTGTGAGGTAGCAATGTACCCCTTTCCCTTCCGATGTGATTTCTCCCTACCTCCGATTCCTTGATTTAATAGCGGTCGAAATAGAGTAAAGCAATAGGTAGATAAACTCCCCTAGGGCTTAATTGCGCAAGCAATAGAGTGAAGGGTTGTAGTGAATCCTATATGCTGGGGCTTAATCTAGACTAGGGTTCTTCCACCTGGACCAAAGGGTTAGAACTATTTTTGTAGGAACAGGTTTAATCACTAGGAATCCCTAGAGCATAATGCAATCCCATATAGTGTGAGGTTTAGGTAGATGGACTCCCCTGGGGCTTAATCATCTAGGTGACAGAGCGAAGGGTGTTGTGAATCCTAATACCAAGGCATAGCGTTGGGGTTAGTCACGGTTGTACTTAGGTTTGGGACCGTGAGTCTTAGGATTTCCTCGACTTAATTGAAATCAATAGGAGAGTATAATATCATAGTCTTGCACTTGAAACATAGATCCTAGAGGTAGCTTGTCCGGATACCCCCTTTTACTCATTGCAAGTCCTTCTCGATTTTCCTATTTGCACCTCTTACTTTCATCCTTCTATTTAGTTTATTGCTTTGCATTATTTTTCACTCATCAATCCTATTATCGTTTCCCGTATTTCGCATAGCTTAATTAGTGAAACCTTATATTCTATCTCCCTATTCCCTGTGGATTCGACTACCTTCTCACCAAGGTAAATTTATTACTTCGACAAGGCCGTGCACTTGCGGTACACACGCAAAAGGTCGTGTCATTCTTCATACTTACTTTTCCACAAAATAATCTGAGAATATAAATTCCGATTTAGCTTGATTGTAGCAATCTATTTAATAGATTAATAATTATATTAGTTATTTTACTTCAATTTCTACATGATTTATATTTAATAATATATTATAATGTGACATGCTTTATTTATAATAGAAAGATTGCAAAAAAAAATTAGACTGTTGAAAGAGAACATGCAAGAAAAAAATATTGATAAGAGGGAACATATAATTTTAGTGATTCATGAGTCACATTTCATATAAAAAACAATGAAACTAAAAGAATATATAACCACATCAAAATTATGAGCCAAGAAATAATAAATAGTATAATCCAAATCATATACACAATAAATAATCACCAAAACTCTTTATTCGACAATAATATATAACCACAACAGAATTGTGAGCCGTAAACAATAAAAAATATAATCACAAGACATATAAAATATAAATAAACACCAAAGGTCTTTATTTGACATGTAAACTCCAAGAAACCATAATAATCAAGAAAACAAAAAGATTGAAACTAAGGTTAGGTATTGGGAACAAGATGCTAAAAGCTAATATCAAAATTAAAATTGATGAGACAAAAAATTGCATTTTGGCAAAAATTAAAGGATTCATTAATTTAATGAAAGAGATAGACATAGACACAAAGAGATCAAAACATTTTATTTGACAAGAAAACTCCAAGAAAACATAATAATCCAAGCCAATCATGAAGATTTAAACTAGGGTTAAGTATTGCGAACAATATGCTAAAACCAAAATCAAAATCAAAATTGATGAGATAGTGGTTTCTATTTTCGCCAAAATCAAAGGATTCATCAATTTAATGAAAGAGATATACATAGATACAAAGAGAGCAAGGTGAGATAGATAGTAACCGGAAGAAGAAGTCTTGATGGCCGGATGAGTGGCAACCAAAGAGAGGAGAGTTAACCCCCGGAAGAGACGGCAAGGAAGCGGAAAAAATGATGAGATTGCGGAGAGCGGTGACAGCTCACTAGATGCTTTCAAGAGGTTCGAAGCTTTGGAGAAGTTTGAGAGAGCTTTCTGTTCTTTGTTGATTTGCTGTGCATTAAGGATAATATTAATATATTTTTTAAAATTACATTAACTAATATAATTATTTATGTAAATATATTTTTTTAAAATTAAGTCGTTGTCATAACCCCAAAATAAAATGTTTCTCAAATCACTAAAATATTAATAATAATAATAATAATAATAATAATAATAATAATAATAATAATAATAATAATAATAATAAATTACACTGTTTATCCCATACACAACCATAAAATTGAAATTTAAAAAAAACTAGAAACTAAATAAGAACCAATAAAAACTTAATTAATTAATCAGTTAAGGAAAAAAACCAAGGGATTCACACATCATCTTCACTCACTTGAAATAAAGCTCGTATATGGTGGTAATAATAGCATCAATTTATTTTCAACATCATTTAATTGTCACATCAATTTAAAGATTCATAAAAATAAATAATGAATTCTAATTTTTTTTTAATTCACCGTTGATTTCTACAATATCAAATTTGTCTTTATGTGCTAAACTATTAAAATGTTGTGAAGATTAATCAAAAAGGAAATTTAAAAAATAAATTTATATACACTAATAATTTGCATAAGAATTTTAAATTTTTTTAGATCAAAGTGTTATTTTAAAATTTGAACAAAATAGCAAATCCGTGAATTATTTATTGAAACATTAACATTCAAGAATTTTTTTGGTTTAGTAAGCTATGCCACTGAACATGGATATGTTTGTTATTGTATTTCTAAAGAATGTTTTAGAATTAGAGTTGACTCGGTTGGTTTAATATTGTTCAACTAAGACCTGACCATATCACTAAGTTGAATCTTACACGGCTGCATGAGAAAGGACTTAACATTGTCAACGATTTTTGTATCCTTTATAACCAGAGGAGTGAGACTTGCGCCCACCTTTTCCTCCAATGTGAATCAATGCCCCATATTTGGCAGTAATTAGGAATCAACACAAGCATGATCACTGAGGAGGGACTTAATGGATGGTTCTTTGAGCTTTTATGTACCGGACATTGTTATGCAGTTTGCAACTCATGCATGACGGTTTGGATAACTAGAATTTGAGCAGGATGACTCAGCTTGGTACCAGGTGTTCCAACCAACTCAAAGCTAGGCTAACCCAGTATGTCCAAATTACTGCTTTAATGTTTATAATAATTATTTTACTTTTTATTTATCATATTATTGTTTGTTTATATTTTTATTTTAAATTATATTATAAAATCTATATGTATAGTTCATATAAATTATAGGGTTATAATTACAAAAGACGAATGATTTTGTAACTCTTGTCAACTTGTTAATGTTTATTAGTATATATCATATCAACCTAAAATCAGAAAATTGAATATAACTTTGTATTTGATTGAAATTGCTTCATATTAATGCTTTTTTTTTTATTGGATACCAATGTTAGATGTATCTCTCATATTTATGCAAAAACCAACGAATCAGAATGGATATGTGAAATATTTTACAATAATAACAATTATATTATTGTTTTCCTTTTTTTTTAATTTGTTTTCATATATTTTTATTATTCCATTATTATAAAATTAAAAACATTGCTAATATAAAAAAAAATTTTAAATGGTGCACTATGTAATTAATTATATGTTATCTTCAATGGCTAATTAAATTACATTTAATTATATTAAATTAAATCGTTGTCTATAATCGAACCCCTCTAAATTGACCTCTAAAATCTTTTATAAGTAAATAATCTTAGTATGCAACTAGCAATTTCTCAAGAAATATATAAATACATATAATTTTGAAAATATATGAATAATGATAAGAAATAAAAAAAAAGCAGTATTTTGATGAAAAATAAAGATGGCAATTTTTTTGAAATTAAAGAAAACAAGGCACCAATTTTATTTTGTTTTTGCAAGAGCGGCAAAATTAGGTGCCAATTTATTTTAAGATCGCCTATATAAAGGATTGATGAGACAATAAAAATCCCTAATAGTTAAAAAAAAAAATAAAATAAAGTTCTTGTCAGAGATAGGGTAAGTATCATGATTTTTTTTATTCCATACTTTTTTTTGTATTGCTTTTCTTGTACTATTATCTAAATATCTAACTTGGTGATTTTATTAGATGATTAATTATTTTTAATTAGTTTTTGCTATAAAAAATTTGAGAATTTTAATTAATCTAAATATTAGGGTTTGATAGTACTTATAATGGGAAAAAAAGATTGAGTTAAGTTGGACAAGATCCTCAAGACAACCATTGTTTTGTTGGAAATTAAAAACTTTCTCCTTGCAATATGAAGATGGGTGAGAATTGTAAAAAGAAAGGGTGTTGGTGATGTTCAATTTCAATCCATAAGAGAAGAGACATATATTTTTAATATATGAATTTTTATGGTGTTTAAATTTCTTTTCAATCAATGGTATCTCATAGGTTTTAGATTTTTATTGTGTTTTATTACTTCTATTTAAGTATAATGAATTTTCTTTATTCCATAATATTTTTTTAATGTTGTTTTTCTTGTAATATTATCTAAATAATTTAATTTGTTTATATTATTCGTGGATAATTCGTAGATGATTAGTATTTATAATTAGTTTTTGCTATAAAAAATTTGAGAATTTTAATTAATCTAATTTTAGGTGTTGAAAATACTTTTTGAATTGGGATGAGATATTCAAGAAAACCATTCTTTTTGTTGGAAATTAAATACTTTTTGACTTTTTTCCTTGCAACGTGAAGGTAGGAGAAAATTTTAAGAAGAGAGGGTGTTGGTGATGTTCATTTCAATACATGGATAAGTGATATATATTTAATATATGAATTTTTATGTTGTTTAAATTTCTTCTTAATTAATGGTATATCATAGGTTTTAGATTTTATTGTGTTTTATTTCTCCTATTTAAGTATCATGAATTTTTTATTCCATAATATTTTTTAATTGTTGTTTTTCTTGTAATATTATCTACTTAATTTAATTTTTTTTTTTTTTGGTAGATAATTCATAGATGATTAGTTTTTATAATTAGTTTTTGCTATAAAAATATATGAGAATTTTAAATAGTTTAATTTAGAGATTGAGAATATTCTTTAAATTGGGATGAGATATCAAGACAACCCTTGTTTTTGTTGGAAATTAAAAACTTTTTGCCTTTTTTCCTTGCAACGTGAAGATGTGGTGAGACTAAGAAGAAAGGGTGTTGGTGAGGTTCAATTTCAATACATAGAGTAGTGATATATATTTTTAATGTATGCATTTTTATGGTGTTTAAATTTCTTTTCAATCAATGGTATTTCAAAGGTTTTAGATTTTCTTGTGTTTTACTACTTCTATTAAAGTATCACGATTATCGTTTATCTCATATTATTTTTTAGCATTGGTTTTCTTCAAAAATTATCTAAATAATTTAACTTGTTGTTTATTTTGTTAAATAATTGATATATTTTTCTTGTAATATTTTTATATAATTTAACTTCTTATTTATTTTGGTGCATAATTGATATATGATAAATGTTTTAATTAGTTTTTGTTATAAAAACATATAAGAATTTTAATTAATCTAATTTTAGTGTTTGGGAATACTTTAAAAAGGGATAAAATCTCCAAAACAACCTTTGTTTTGTTGAAAATGAAAAAAAAAAGTTTGGCTTGTTTCCTTTTTTTTTCCTCTTGGAAAGTGATGATCGGTGTTAGTGTGAGAGTAAGTGGATTTGACTTGGTTTAAGAGAGAGAGAGGGAATTAGTGGGTCCACTTTCAATCAATAGGTGTTTAAATTTCTTTTCAATTAATGCTATTTTATAGGTTTAAGATTTTCTTGTATTTTATTACTTTACTTATAAGTCCTTAATAATTTAAGAATTTATTTATATATTTATATTTCATTATAATTCAATAAATCTAAAAGCACGTTAACTGCAATACTTTTTTATTATTTAGTATTTTTTCAGTGAAATTATTATTAGCAAATTTAGCATATTTAGTAATATTTAACTGATATTGGAAAGGTGATATTTGACTATGTATTGACTTAGTTGGAAAATATTTAGATTTGTAATTGAGTTGCTGGTGTCAGTTCATTATATATATATATATATATATATATATATATATATATATATATATATATATATATATATATATATATATATATATATATAATGAACTGACACCATCAACTCGAACTTAATTGATTAGTATCACTTTTTACATTTTTTATCTTAAGGAAGCAATAATAAACAAATTAAAATATTCCACCTAGGATTGTGTTTGTGATGTGTTGTTTGTTTTAATTATCGTGGTATTTCTCTCACATATCAAAACTAGAATAGGAATATATATATATATTATTAGAATCTTAATTACATGAATTATGAAGCTTGTTGATAGTGTTTGAACTATTTTTATCATTATTTTGTTTTTATAATACATGATTCAAAAATGTTGAAACGCATTCAAATACAAAGGCAAAAATCAATTTCTTCTTTACTTCCACAAAAGGAAAGGAAGGTCAATGATGACAATTTCAAAGATTTCCACAGTATTCCTCCTTACAACCATGGATCATCTCAATTTAGCAATGATTCACATAATAATTAGCAACCTCAAATTGAGATCCAACGAAACAGTTCTAATGATTCAAGTTCTCATGAATCAAATGATAATTTGGATAATGAGATGAATAATGAGCGTAAGTTTTTTTTTAATAATCCGACTATTTTTTTTTAAAATTAGTCATTGTGATTATATTTTAAATTACTAAATTTTAATATTATGCAATGAATCTTGATTTCTCAAGAAAAACTCGAGGACAGACTAGATTTCCAGATATTTGCAACTTAGGTCCTGGTCAAGAGTTGCCAGAGCAATTTAACATATACAATCAATGTGTTTATAATGGTGAGCTCGAATACTTTTGTGGAACTATGACTAGAAATCTTGATTTGACACCTCTTGGATATGATGATTGAAGAAAAGCACCTATTAATGTTAAGGATGAAATATGGAAAGTTGTCAAGGTAAATTTTATTCATCTTCTTATATGTAAATTATTTAGATATATAATTTTAAGTCTTATATAATTTTTTTAATTGCAAACCAAATTTAATTTGGAAACAATTAGAAAATCTTGGGTTCTTAAACAAGTTGGGGGTTGCTTGAAGGAATTCAAACATACATTGTTATTGATAATTTTCATAAATCAAGTTCTCTAGCTGAATTGAAATCAAAAGTAGATCCAAGAACAAGAGCAGATCAATTGAAAAAGCTTGCCACAAAATGGTATTCCCCAAAACGATAGGTAATAAATAGTTTGTATTCCAATGTTTTTAAAATGTTTATAATTCTAATCCTTATGTGTATAAGATGATGTTATTGTTAGAATTTCTTTAACTGTAATAGGAAAAATCTCAAAATGGTAAGGTAGCAAGAAACCAAATGAAGATGCCACATACCTCGGGTATTATTTCCCTTGCTCGTAGAGCTGAGATGGAGGTATATACTTGCAATATAATCACTCATAAATTTCTATTTAATTATATCATAAGAAATGATTGAGGGGAAAAAATAAAAATCTTGAAAATAAATTTGGAGGATTAACAAAGGAAGTTGGTATGTTGCATGAACTTATTTTGACATATCTTGGCCCTAGTAGTATTGGACTTTCAGAAAAGGTATTTCAAATTAGTATTATTGATTTCCATATATCATATATGTTTTATATTTAATGTAATTTAATAATTATTATTATTTTACCTTAATTATATTTGATATAAAAATTATTGTAGGCTGGAGATGCTAAAAGTAATCTTGGTTCTCCATCGGTCACTATTTCTCAATTTCATGATAGTAATGATGATCCTATTGATGGTACAATTTTCATATTATCATCTTTTATTTTTAGATTGTTAAAATTTCAAATTTTATTATTTATTTCACACATTTTCTTTGTCAATTGATTTAGCTACTCATCGATCTATTTATATATTTTCTTTTACAAATGAGAGAACAACATGATAAATTTAAAGCCAATTTCAAGGATTGAGGCCTTATCTTTTCTTTTATTTTTTCTACAATGTTTGAAAGTTATTTCTTTTAGATTTGTAGATCATGTTGACATTATTTTAATTAGTGTTTAAATACTATGCAATATGTTTTTTTTATATTTTTGATAAATAATTTTTATTACTATTTTGTTAAATCATGTAAATTAATTTTATAGTATTTATATTTTATCTCATATTTGACTATTAAATTGTATATAAATAATATTTAAATTAATATTGAGAAAAATTATACAATAGTTTTCCAACATTTGCGAATGTTGCACTTTGTTATCATCCGCAAATACTATACAATTTAAACAACACTTATGAAATGTTGATATGAGACTTTCAAGGGACACTTAACAAACATTACTATATAATTCTTGTTCCAACATTTATAAATGTCACTTAAATTAAAAATTAAATACCATGAATAACTTCTGCCAAAATTTATAAATGTTGTACTAAATTGATATTAAGAAATGATATTTCGTTAAACTAATGTTTACCAAATGTCGTTATAAGTAATTTAAGAAATATTTAATAATTGTTGCAATTTAATGACTATGGCAACAATTATAAAAGTTTCAATATATTTTAGAATAAAACAAAGAAAAACTTGTAGCTACATTTTCTAATGTTGCAAAAAATATCGATTTATCAAAATTTAAAATGGTGAGTAACTTCTACTAACATTTACAAATGTCAGATTAAATTTGTATTAATAATTACTATTTTGTTAAACCAATGTTTACAAAAGGTCGATATAAATATTTTAAGAGACTTTTAACAAATGTTACCATATAATCTTTATAACAACTATTATAAATGTCGCAACATTTCAAAATTAATATAAAAAAAACTTGTGCCAACATTTGCAAATGTTGCATAAAATAAAAACAAATGTTACTCAAGCCATATATAAATGTTGAAATACAATCCATATTAAGACTACTTACAAATGCTGGGAAATGTCATAATGAATGTCAAAATAGAAAGGTGCCGAAGTTTCTTGTAAATGTCGGCACAAAGCATACCGATTGTGACAATTACGACATATAATCGATATTTGTTAGAAAAGTCATTATAGAACTATTCTAATGTTTTCCCCCATTTTGAGACATATGACAAATGCCATAAAAATTGTTTTTGTTTTTTGTTGTAGTGAGGAGACATTACTATAAGAAAACATAGGATTAGTGTTTTGAATCAAAACCCTAATCCTATGTTTTCTTGTGATAATGTTGGCAATTTTTCAATCAAAATAATAATCCTATGTTTTTCTTTTCAGAATACCTGCTATATTTGAATCAAAACTCTAATCCAATGTTTTTTTGGGAACGTCTCCTATTTTTCAATATAAACCATAATTCTATGTTTTCTGTTTGGAATGCCTACTATATTTGAATCAAAACCTTATCGGAATGCCTACTTTGTTTTCTTTGCAAAATGCCTACTATATTTAAATCATGTCTCATATTTGTCAATGAAAATCCTAATGCTATATTTTCTTATAATAGTCTCCTATTTTTGAGTCAAAACTCAAATCCTTTGTTTTTTTATTTCGGGATGTGTCCTATTTTTTCAATTTTGAATAAAACCATAATCCTTTGTTTTTTTTAGAATATCTCTTTTTTTTAATAAAAACACTAATCCTATGTTTTATTTTCTGAAAGATAAGATGATGGCTTTGATTCAAAAAACTGTTTTTGATAGGAAACATTACTATAAGAAAACATAGGATTAGTGTTTTGAATCAAAACCTAATCCTATATTTTCTTGTGATAATGCCTTCTATTTTTCAAACAAAATAGTAATCCTTTGTTTTTCTTTTTGGAATACCTACTATATTTGAATCAAAACTCTAATCCTATATTTTCTTTTCGAAACGTCTCATATTTTTCAATTAAAATCATAATCCTATTTTTAAATCAAAACCCAAATCATTTCTTTTCTTTTCGTAATGCGTCCTATTTTTTCAGTTTTGATTAAAACCATCATCATCCTTTGTTTTTTGTTCGGAATGTCTACTATTTTTTAATAAAAAACCCTAACCACTTTTTTCTTTTCAGAATGTCACATATTTTGCAATCAAAACCCAAATCCTATGTTTTGCTTTCTTAATGTCTCCTATTTATCAGTTTTAAATCAAAACCGTAACCTATATTTTATTTTCAAAAAGTCTCCTATTTTCCAATCAAACCTAATCCTTTCTTTTCTATTCGGAATATCTGTTATTTTTGAATAAAAATCCTAATCCAAAGTTTTCCTTTCGGACTGTGTCCTATTTTTCATTTTTGAATCAAACCCCTAATTCTTTGTTTTCATTTTTTTAATCCAAACCCTAATCCTAGGTCTTCTTATAATAATGTCTCCCATTTTTCAATCAAAACCCTAATCATATGTTTTCCTTTCAAATGTCTCAAATTTTTAAATCAAAAACCTAATCCTATGTTTTGTTTTCGGAATGTCTAACATTTTTGAATTAAAACCCTAATCCTATGTTTTCAATCAAACTCCCAATCCTATTTTTGAATCAAAACCCTAATCCTTTGTTTTCTTTTCTGATTTTCTCCTTTTCTTAAACCAAACCCTAATCCTATCTTTCATAACCCTAATCCTTTGTTGGCTTTTGGTAATGTCTCATATCTTTCAATCAAAACCTAAATCCTATGTTTTCTTTTCTATCCTATTTATCAGTTTTCTATCAAAACCCTAATCTTATATTTTTTTTATAGCAATGTCTCCTATTTTTACCATTTGAATCAAAATCCTAATCCTTAGCTTTCTTTTCAGAATGCCTAATATTTTTTAATTAAAACAGTAACCTTTTCTTTTTTTTCTTTTTCAGAATTTCAACTATTTTTGAATCAAAACCTTAGTAATATGTTTTATTATAGCAATGTCTCTTATTTTTCAATGAAGACCCTAGTCCTATGTTTCTTTTTTCGAGATGACTACTATGTTTGAATCAAAACCCTAATGATATATTCTCTTTTGGCAATGTCTACTATTTTTGAATTAAAACACTAATCCTAGGTTTTCTTTTGGAAATGTCCTCTATTTTTTTGTTTTTAATCAATACCCTAATCCTACGTTTTCTGATATAAATGTCTTCTATTTTTTAATCAAAACCATATTCCAATGTTTTCCTTTTAAAATGTTTTCTAATAGAAATGCCTCTTATTTTTCAATCAAAACCATATTCCAATGTTTCCTATTAAAATGTCTCATTTTTTTCTAATCAAAACCTTAATAGTATATTTTCTTTTTAGAATATCTACTATTTTTGAATCAAAATCGTAATCCTGTGTTTTCTTTTCGTATTGTCTTCTATCTTTTAATAAAAAGCCTAATCCTATGTTGTCTTTTCAGAATATGTCCTATTTTTCAGTTTTGAATCAGAATAATAATCCTTTATTTTTTTTTTCGAAATGCCTCCTAGTTTTAAATTAAAACCCTAATCTTTTCTTTTCTTTTCTTTTCGAAATGTATACTATTCATTTCTTTTCTTTACGAAATGTCTAATATTTTTGAATGAAAAAACTAATGATATGCTTTCTTATAGTAATGTCTCCTATTTTTCAAAAAATAGTAGACATTACTATAAGAAAACAAAGAATTCGGGTTTGCGTGCAAAAGTAAACATAGGATTTATTAATGTCTCAAATTTTTCAATCAAAACCCTAATTCTAGGTTTTCATTTTGGAATACCTATTATTTTTTTTAATCAAAACACTAATCTTATGTTTTATTTTGAAAATGTTCCTTATTTTTTAATCAATAACCTAATCCTTTCTTTTTCATCTCGGGTGAACTTTTATCCGGTGCGATCATAACAACACTAAAAGAATGGATCCCATTATAACGATGTAGTTAAACGAGCTTAGGCAAGAGTTGTACTAGGAGGGGTGGCCTCCTACGCAGTCCTCGAGTTGAAACCGTCCCTTTCTTTTTGCTACGTGCTTTATGTTTATGATTTTATTAATTAAAAAATAACAATAATAACAAAAAAAATGAAATACTAACCTATGTTTTTAATTGAAACCCTAATCCTATGTTTTCTTAGAGTAATGTATAATATATTTTGTTAGGGAATCTTTGCTAATGTTTAATCAAAACACGAATCCTATGTTTTCTTTTCGTAATGTCTCCTATTTTTGAAAAGAATATTAATCCAATGTTTTCTTTTCAAAATGCCCCCTATTTTTTAATCAAACCCCTAATACAAATCCTTCCTTTCTTTACGAAATGTCTGCTATTTTTTAATTAAAACCTTAATTTTATATTTTCCTTTAGGAATGTGTCCTATTTTTCAGTTTTGAATAAAAACCCTAATCCTTTGTTTTCTTTTTAGAATAACTAATTTTTTGAATCAAAACCCTAATGCTATGTTTACTTTTCGGAAAGATAAGATTAGCGTTTTGAATCAAAACCCAAATACTATCTTTTGTTTTTGGAATTCCTACTAATTTTTAATCAAAAACTTAATCCGATGTTTTCCTTTTGGAATGTCTCATATTTTTCAATCAAAAACTTAATATGATGTTTCTTTTGTGAATGCCTCCTATTTTTAAATAAAAGCTCTAATCCTATGTGTTCTTTTCAGAATGTCTATTATTTTTTATTCAAAATCTTAATCCTATGTTTTTTTTTAGTATTGTCTCCTATTTTTCAATCAAAACCCTAATGCTGAGTTTTAATTTCGGAATACCTACAATACTTGAACCAAAACCCTTATGCATTGTTTTTCTCTTCTGAATGCCTATTATTTTTTAATCAAAACGCTAATCCTATGTTTTGTTATAGTAATGTCTCATAATTTTCTTTCAAAACCCTAATCGTATGTTTTATTTTGGGAATGCCTACTATATTTGAATTGAAACCATAATCCTATGTTTTCTTTTAGGAATGTCTCCTATTTTTCAGTCATAACACTAATTATTTGTTTTCTTTTCGGAATGTCTATTATTTTTGAATAAAAATACTAATCCTAAATTTATTTTTGGAAATGTCCCCTATTTTTGTAGTTTTAATCAAAATACAAATCCAATGTTTTATTATAGTAATGTCTCCAATTTTGAAATCAAAACCCTAATCCTATGTTATCTTTTCTAAATCTCATATTTTTCAATCAAAACCTTATTCCTATATTTTCAGTTTGAAAAGTCTACTACTTTTTAATCAAAACTCAAATCCAATGTTTTCTTATAGTAATGTCTCCCATTTTTCATTCAAAAACCTAATCCAATTTTTTTCTATAGTAATGTCTCTTATTGTTCGATCATGACCTTAATGATATGTTTTCTTATAGTAATGTTTTCTCTATTTCAATAAAAAAATTAATCCTATGCTTTATTTTCAAAATGACTACTATACTTGAATCAAAAACCTAATCGTATGTTTGTTTTTCTTAATGCGTCCTTTTTTTTAATTAAAACAATAATCCAAAGTTTTTGTCGGAATGCCTCCAATTTTTTAATAGAAACCCTAATGTTTTGTTTTGTTTTCTTCAGGTCTACTATTTTAAATTAAAAACCCAAGTCCTATGTTTTATTTTTGGAATGTCTCATTTTTTTCAATCAAAACAATAATACTATGTTTTCTTTTCGGAATATCGACTATTTTTTAATCAAAACCGTAATCATATTTTTTTTTATAGAAATGTGTCTTATTTTTAATCAAAATCCTAATCCTATGTTTTCATTTTGGGATGTCAACTATATTTGAATAGAAAACCTAATCCTAAGTTTTCTTTGAATACCGCCTATTTTGTAAACAAAACTTGAATCCTATGTTTTTTTTGTTAATGTCTTCTATTTATCAGTTTTTAATCAAAACTGTAACATATGTTTTATTTTCTGAATGTGTAGTATTTGTCAATAGAAAACCTGATCCTTTCTTTTCTTTTTTAAATGTTTGCTATTTTTGAATAAAACCCTAATCTTATGTTTTTTTTTTCAGAATATGTCTAATTTTTCTGAATGTTTTATTTTTTTAATCAAAACATTAATCCTATCTTTTGCTTTGGGAATGCCTGCTAATTTATAATCAAAACCCTAATCTATTATTTTATTTTCGTAATGTTTCATATATTTCAATCAAAACGCTAATCCAATGTTTTTCCTTTCAGAATGCCTCCTATTTTTCAATGAAAATATTAGTAAATTATGTTCTTTTTGCAATGTCGGCTATTTTTGAATCAAAACCCTAGTCCTACGTTTTCTTATAGTAATGGCACCTATTTTTCAATGAAAACCCTAATGCAATGTTTTCTGCTCGGAATGCCCAATATATTTGAATCGAAACATTAAACCTTTGTTTTCTTATAGTAATATCTTCTATTTTTCACTCAAAACTCTAATCCATTGTTTTATTTTCGGAATGCCTCATATTTTTCAATCAAAACACTAATTGTTTGTTTTCTTTTCATAATGTCTTTTATTTTTTACTAAAATCCCTAATCCTACGTTTTCTTTTTAAAATGCCCCATATTTTTTTGGTTTTAATCAAAACAATAATCCAACATTTTACTATAATAATGTCTCATAACTTTCATTCAAAAATGTAATCCTATGTTTTCTTTTCGAAATGTCTCATATTTTCAATCAAAATTCTTATCCTATGTTTTCTTTTTGGAATGCCTTTATTTTTGAATAAAAATTCTAATCTTATGTTTTATTATAGTAATGTCTAATATTTTTCAATCAAAACCCTAATCCTATGTTTTCTTTATGTAATGCCTAATATATTTGAATTAAAAACATAATAATCCTATGTTTTCTTTTTGTAATGTCTCCTATTTTCAAACAAAATCCGATCTTATGTTTTCTTTTCTTAATGGCTCATATGTTTTAATCAAAACCTTCATCTTAAGCTTTTTTTAATGGAATGCCTCCTATTTTTTAATCAAAACACTAATGTGATGTTTTCTTTTGTAAATGTCTGCTATTTTTTTATTCAAACCCCTAATTTTATGTGTTACATTCAGAATATCTCATATTTTTTAATCAAAACCCTAATTCTATATTTTATATTAGGAATGTTTACTATTTTTTAATCAAAACCCTAATCCAATGGTTTCTTATCATAATGTTTCCTATTTTTTTATCAAAACCCTAATCCTATGTTATCTGTTCAGAATGCCTACTATATTTCAATAAAAAGCCTAATCCTATATTTCTTTCTAGGAATGTCTCCTATTTTACAAACAAAACCCGATTCCTATGTTTTCTTTTCTTAATGTCTCCTATTTATCAGTTTTGAATCAAAACCTTAACCTATGTTTTCTTTTCTGAATGTCACCTATTTTCAAATAAGAAACCTAGTCCTCTCTTTTCTTTTCAGAATGTCTGCTCTTTTTGAACCCAAACCCTAATCCAATATTTTCTTTCGGAATGTGTCTACTATTTTTGAATTAAAACCCTAATATTATGTTTTCTTATAGTAATGTCTTCTATTTTTCAATCAAAACCCTAATGCTATGATTTCTTTTCGGAAGGCCTCCAATATTTTCTTTTTCAGAATGTCTGCTATTTTGTAATCAAAATAATAATCCTATATTTTGTTTTCGTAACGTCTCGTATTTTTCAACTAATTACGTAATCCTATGTTTTCTTTTCAGAATGGCTCCTATTTTTTTAATCAAAACCGTATCCCTATGTTTTTTTTAATATGAATGTCTGCTTTTTTTTTTTAAACAAAACACTAATTATATATTTTCTTTTGGAAATGTCGCCAATTTTTTGGATTTTAATTAAAACCCTAATCCTATGTTATCTTGTAGTAATGTGATGTATTTTTCAATCAAAACCGTAATGCTATGTTTTCTTTTTAGAATGTCTATTATTCTTTAATCAAAACCCTAATCCTATATTTTGTTATAGTAATGCCTCACATTTTTAAATGAAAACCATAATTTTATGTTTTCTTTTCGGTATGTCTACTATATTTGAATAAAAAATATAATCCTATGTTTTCTTTTAGGAATATCTCCAATATCTCCTATTTATCAGTTTTCAATCAAGACCCTATGCTTTGTTTTCTTTTCTCAATGTCTCTTATTTTTCAATTAAAAACTAAATCCTTTCTATTCTTGTCAGAAATCTTTGACTCAAAACCCTATTCTAATATTTTCTTTTCCCAATGTATCCACCATTCAATTTAGAATTAAAGCCCTAATCAATTGTTTCTTTTAGGAATGTCTCATTTTTTTTATTCAAAACAAAAATCCTATCATTTGTTTTGCGACTCTACTAATTTTTTATCAAAACCCAAATCCTATGTTTTTTTCTTAATGCATCCTATATTTGAATAAAAATGATAATCCTATGTTTTTTTAATGCCTCCTATTTTTTAATCAAAACGATAATCCTATGTTTTCTTTTCTGAATGTCTCTTATATTTCAATCCAAACCATAGTCTTATGTTTTCTTTTTGAAATATCTCATATTTTTTAATCAAAACCCTAATCATATTTTTTCTTTTCGGAATGGCCACTATTTTGGAATAAAAACAATAATTGTATGTTTTCTTATAGTATTGTCTCCTATTTTTCAATTAAAACCCTAATCCTATGTTTTCTTTCCAGAATGCCTTCTATTTTTTGAACAAGAAACTAATCTTCCCTTTTCTTTTCGCAATGTCCGCTATTTTTTAATCAATACCCTAATCTTCTATTTTTTTTCTAAATGTCTGTTATTTTTTAATTAAAACTTTAATCCTCTGTTTTCTTTTGAAAATGTCTCCTATTTTTTGGTTTTTAATCAAACTCCTAATCCTATATTTTCTTATATTAATATCTCCTATTTTTCAATCAAAACCCTAATCCTCTGTTTTCTTTTCAAAATGCTTACTATATTTGAATCAAAATCCTAATCTTATGTGTTTTTTTCTTTTTACAACGTCTCCTATCATTCAATCAAAACCCGAATCCTATGTTTTTTTTTTCTTAATGTCTCCTATTTATCAGTTTTGCATCAAAACCCTAACTTATGTTATCTTTTCTGAATGTCTCCTATTTTTAAACAAAAAACTTAATACTTTATTTTGTTTTTGAAATGTCTGCTATTTTTGAAACAAAACTCTAATCCTATGTTTTCTATTCCGAATGTGATTGAAAACCGTAATACTTTGTTTGTTTTTTAAATGTCTCATTTTTTAAATCAAATCATTAATCCTATCTTTTTGTTTAGTATTCTCTACTAATTTTTAATCAAAACCATAATCCAATGTTTTCTTATTCGAATATCTTATACTTTTCGATGAAAACCTTGATCTTATGTTTTATTTTCGGAATGCCTACTATTTTTTAATCAAAACACTTATCCTATGTTTTCTTTTAGGAACGTCCGCAATTTTTGAATCGAAACCTTAATCCCATATATTCCTATACTAATGTCTACTATTTTTTAATCAAAACCCTAATCCTAGGCTTTTCTTTTTGGAATGCCTCCTATTTTTAAACAAAACTCTAATCTTATGTTGTCTTTTGGGAATGTCTACTATTTTCGAATCAAAATAACAATCATATATTTTCTTTTCGGAACGTCTCCTATTTCTCAGTTAAACACCTAATCCTATATATTTTCTTTTCGCAATGCCTACTATATTGCAATAAAAATCCTAATCCATTGTTTCCTTATAGTAATGTCTCCTATTTTTCAATAAAACCCCGAATCCAATGTTTTTTATTCCGAATGCCTACTACTTTTCAATCAAAACTCTAATATCATGTTTTCTTTTCAGAATGCCTACTATATTTGAATCAAAAGACTATTCCTATGTTTTCTTTTTACAATGTCTCTTATTTTGCAAACAAAATCCGTATCCTATGTTTTCTTTTCTTAATCTCTCCTATTTATCATTTTTTAATCAAAACCCTAACCTATGTTATGAACTTAAAATGTCTAACATTTTTCAATAAAAAACATAATTTTTTTTTTATTTTCGGAATGTCTGTTATTTTGGAAACAAAACCCTAATCTTATGTTTTCTTTTCAGAATGTATCTTATTTTTTAAGTTTCAAATCAAATCAGTAATCATTTTTTTTAATCAAAACCCTAATCCTAAATTTTACTCTGCCAATGTCTGCTATTTTTATTCAAAACATTAATCGTATGTTTCTTTTCAGAATGTCTTCTATTTTTGCAAAAATTTTAGTCCTTTGTTTTCTTTTGGAAATGTCTCTTATTTTCAAATTAAAATCCTTATCCTTTATTTTATATTTGCAATGTCTACTATTTTTCATTTCAAAAACAAATTCTATGTTTTCTTTTCGGAATGTCTCCTATTTATCAT
This sequence comes from Dioscorea alata, assembly GCA_020875875.1. Taxonomy (NCBI): domain Eukaryota; kingdom Viridiplantae; phylum Streptophyta; class Magnoliopsida; order Dioscoreales; family Dioscoreaceae; genus Dioscorea; species Dioscorea alata. The sequence goes on along the minus strand of CM037020.1, from coordinate 16,435,694 downwards.
TTTTCAATCAAAATCCTAATCCTATATTTTGTTTTCGTAATGTCTACTATTTTTCGGTCAAAACCCTAATCATATGTTTTCTTTTCAGAGTGCCTCCTATTTTTTATTTGAACACTAATACGATGTTTTTTTTTTGGGAATATCTCATTTGTTTTAGTTTTATATGAAAACCCAAATAGCTTGCTATCCTTTTGGAATATCTCCCAGTTTTTAATCAAAGCTCTAATCCTATCTTTTCTTTTCTGAATGTCTCCTATTTTTCATATTTGAATCAATACACCTATTGTATGTTTTGTTTTTAGAATGTCTTATAATTTTTAATCAAAATTCTAATCCTACGTTTTCTTTTCAGAATGTCTCCTGTTTTTTGGTTTTGAATCAAAACCCTAATCCAATATTTTGTTTTCATAATGCCTCATATTTTTTAATAAAAATCCTAATCTTTATCCTATACTTTCTTATTGTAATGTCTCCGATTTTTTAATCAAAACACTAATTCTTTATTTTTTGGAATGCCTCATCTTTTTCAATTAAAACCCTAATCCTATGTTTTCTATTCGAAATGTCACCTATGTTTTAATAAAAAAAACTAATCATATGTTTTCTTTTCGGAATGACTCATATTTTTTAGTAAAAAAAATAATTATATGTTCTCTTTTGGAAATGTCTCCTATTTTTGAATCAAAACTATAATCTATGTTTTTTTCCGGATGTGTACTATTTTTCAGTTTTAAATCAAAACCACAATCCTTTTATTCTTTTCAAAATGTTTCCTATCTTTTAATCAAAACCATAATCCTAAGTTTTCTTTTTGGAATGTGTCCTATTTTTCAGTTTTGAATCAAAACCATAATCCTCTGTTTTTTTTATTTTTTTGAATATCTCCTACTTTTGAACCAAAACCCTAATCCTATGTTTTCTTTACGGAATGTTTATTATTTTTTAATTGAAGCCCTAACCCTATGTTTTTTAATCGGAGTGTCTACTACTTTTGAATCAAAACCCTAATTCTATGTTTTCTAATAGTAATGTCTCATATTTTTCAATCAAAACACTAATCTTATGTTTACTTTTGAAAATGGCTACTATTTTTTAATTAAAACAATAATCATATGTTTTCTTTTCATAATATCTCATATTTTATAATCAAAACCCCAATCTTATGTTTTTGTTTATGAATGCCTCTTATTTTTTATTCTAAACTATAATCTTAAATTTTATTTTGGGAATATATGTTATTTTTTAATCAAAACATTAATCTTATGTTTTCCTTCTATAATGTCCCATATGTTTTAATCAAAATTGTAATCCTAAGTTTTTTTTGGAATGCCTCCTATTTTTTAATCAAAACCCAAATCTAACCTTATGTTTTCTTTCCGGAATGATTCCTATCTTTAAATTAAAACCCTAATCTTTTGTGTTTTTTCTGAATGTCTGCTAAATTTCAATCAAAAATGGAATCCTATGTTTTCTTGCCTTAATATTTTCTATTTATCAGTTTTGAATCAAAACCCTAACCTATGTTTTCTTTTCAAAATGTCTCTTGCTTTTCAATGAATATATTAATCCCTTATTTTCTTTTCATAATTTCTATTATGTCTGAATAAAAAACTAATGTTATTTTTTCTTTTAGCAATGCGTCCTATTTTTCAATTTTGAATCAAAATCTAAACCTTTTGTTTGTCTTTTCATAATTTCTCATTTTTTTTAATAAAAACCCTAATCCTATGTTTTCTTCTTGGAAAGTTAAGATTATGGTTTTTATTCAAAACCCTATTTTTTATTGGAGACATTACGATAAGAAAACATATGATTAGTGTTTTGAATCAAAACCTAAATCCTATATTTTCTTATACTAATGTCATCTACTTTTTAATCAAAACTCAAATCCTATTGTTTCTTATAGTAATGTCATCTACTTTTCAATGAAAACCTTAATCCTATTTTTTCTCTTTTAGGGATGCCTACTACATTTGAGTCAAGAACCCTAATCCTATGTTTTCTTTTGAGAATGTCTCCTGCTTTTTCAATCAAAATCATAATCTTATGTTTTCTTTTCATAATAGATACTATATTATAATCAAAACATTATTTTTCAGTTTTGAATCAAAACTCTAATCCTATGTTTGCTTTTTGTAATGTCTCATATTTTTCAATCAAAACCATAACCCTATGTTTTCTTATAGTAATGTCTCTTACTTTTGAATCAAAACACGAATCCTACGTTTTCTTTTCGGAATGAGTTCTATTTTTTAGTTTTGAATCAAAAAACTAATCCGTTCTTTTCTTTTTGGAATGTCTGCTATTTTTGAATTAAAACCCTAATCCTATATTTTGTTTCGAAATGTCATATTTTTCAAACAAAACCCGAATATTATGTTGTCTTTTCTTAATGTCTCCTATTTATTAGTTTTGAATCAAAACCCTAATCTATGTTTTCTTTTCAGAATGTCTAATATTTTTCTCTACGAAATCTAATCCTCTCTTTTCTTTTCAGAATGTCTCCTATTTTGGAATCAAAATTCTAATCCTATGTTTTCTTTATGAAATGTTCCTATTTTCCAATTTTGAATCAAAACTCTAATCCTTTGTTTTCCTTTCAGAATGTCCTATTTTTTTAATCAAAAACCTAATCCTGTGTTTTCTTATAGGAATATCTCCTATTTTTCAATCAAAACCCTAATACTATGTTTTCGTTTTAAAATGTCTTATATTTTTCAATCAAAAGCATAATCCATTGATTTTTTTCAAAATCAAAACCCTAATCCATTAATTTTTTTCTGAATGTCTCATATTTTTTTCATCAAAACCATAATCGTACCTTTGAAAACCCTAATCCTTTGTTTTTTTTTTTCGAATGTCTCCTATTAATTAGTTTCAATAAAAACCCTAATTTTATGTTTTCTTATGGTAATGTCTCTCCTGATTTTCAGTTTTGAATCGAAACGCTAATATTTTGTTTTCTTTTCGTAATGCCTCTTATTTTTTAATCAAAGACCTAGCCATTTTTGTTCTTTTCAGAATATCTACTATTTTTGAATCAAAACACTAATCCTATGTTTTTTTTATAGTAATGTCTCTTATTTTTCAATCAAAACCATAATCCAATGTTTTCCTTTCGAAATGCCTACTATATTTGAATCAAAACCGTAATCCTATTATTTTTGTTTTGTTAATCCTTACTATTTTTTAACAAAACCCTAATCCTATGTTTTCTTTTGACAATGTCCCCTATTTTTGGTTTTTTATTCAAAACCCTAATCTTATATTTTGTCATAGTAATATCTCCTATTTTTAAGCAAAATCTTAATCGTTTGTTTTTTTTCTAAATGTTTCATATTTTTCAATCAAAACCCTAATAGTATGTTTTTTTTAACAATGTCTACTATGTTTTAATCAAAACCTTAATTCTAAGTTTTCTTGTCTTAATTTTCTTTTCGGAATATCTACTATTTTTGGAACAAAACACTAATCCTATGTTTTTTTATAGTAATGTCTCTTTTTTTTCAAATAAAATCATAATCCAATGTTTTCCTTTCAAAATGCCTACTATATTTGAATTAAAACCGTAATCCTATTATTTTTTGTTTTTCTTAATCCTTGCTATTTTTTAACCAAAATCCTAATCCTATGTTTTCTTTCGAAAATGTCCCCAATTTTTGGTTTTTTATTCAAAACCTTAATCTTATATTTTGTCATAGTAATATCTCCTATTTTTAATCAAAACCTTAATCGTTTGTTTTTTTTTTTCTAAATGTTTAATATTTTTCAATCAAAACCCTAATAGTATGTTTTCTTTTCACAATGTCTACTATGTTTTAATCAAAACCTTAATCCTAAGTTTTCTTATATTAATTTCTTCGATCTTTCAATCAACACCCTAATCCTAAGTTTTCTTTTCAGAATTCCTACTATATTTAAATCAAAACCTAATACTATGAATTCGTTTCGGAATATCTCCTATCTTTCAATCAAAACACTAATCCTATGTTTTCTTTTCAGAATGTGTCCAATTTTTTAATTTTGAATCAAAGCTTAATCCTTTGTTTTCTTTTCTAAATGTCTCCTATTTTCGAAACAAAACCCTAATCATATGTTTTCTTATAGTAATGTCTATTTTTTTTTAAAATATGAGACATTAGTAGAAGAAAATATAGGATTCAGGTTGTGTTTGCAAAAGAAAAGATTGATTTAGTAATATCTCATATTTTTCAATCAAAACACTAAGTTTTCATTTCCGAATACCTACTATTTTTTAATGAAAATCCTAATCCTATGTTTTCTTAGATTAATATCTCCTGTCATTTGTTTGAGGAATCTTTGCAAATTTTTATTCAAACCACTAATCCCATGTTTTCTTTTCGTAATGGCTGCTATTGTTCAATAAAAATCCTATTCCTATGTTTTCTTAATGGAATGCCTTTTATTTTTGAGTTTATCTTTTCTTTTGCGAATGTTTGCTATTTTTGAGTCAAAACAATAATCGTACTTTTTTTTTTGTTAATGTCTAATTTTTTAATCAAAGCCATAATCTTAATAGTTTTTTCTAGAATGCCTCTTAATTTTTAATCAAAACACTAATTTTATGTTTTCTTTTGAAAATATTAGCTATTTTTTAATCAAAACAATAATTCTATGTTTTCTTTTTGTAATGCCTCATATTTTTCAATCAAAACTCATCCTATGTTTTCTTTTAGGAATGTCCCCTCTTTTTGAATTAAAATCATAATCTTATGTTTCTTTTAAGAATGTCACCTATCTTTCAATCAAAACCCTAATCTTATGTTTTATTTTCGGAATGTCTACCATTTTTTAATCGAAAGCCTGATCCTTAGTATTCTTTTTGTAATGCCTCCTATTTTTTATTAAATATATTAATCCTATGTTTTCATTTTAGAATGTCTACTATTTTTTAATTAAAATGCTAATCTTATGTTTCCTTATAGTAATGTCTCCTATTTTTCAATCAAAACACTAATTTATGTCTGATAGTAATGTCTCCTATTTTCAATAAAAAACCTAATCCTATGTTTTCATTTTTGGAATGCCTAATATATTTGAATAAAAACACCAATCCAATGTTTTCTTTTCTTAGTGCCTCTATTTATTAGTTTTGAATCAAACCCAAACATATCTTTTCTTTTCGAAATGTCTACTATTTTTCAATCAAAACCCAAATCCTATGTCTTGTTTTTGTAATGTCTCCTATTTTTCAATCAAAACCTACTCCTATATTTTCTTTTCACAATGTCTACTATTTATTAATTAAAATGCGAATCTTAAGTTTTCTTTTTGGAATGCCTCCTATTTTTTAAACAAAACTCTAATCTTATGTTTTCTTATGGAAATGTCTTCAGTTTTTGAATCAAAACAATAATCCTATATTTTCCTTTAGTAATGTCTCATATTTTTCAATCAAAACCATTTTCGTTTTGGGTGTGGCTCTTATTTTTTAATCAAAACCCCAATCCTATGTTTTCCATTGTGAATTTCTGCTATCCTTTTTAATCAAAACACTATTCCTATATTTTATTTTCAGAATGTCTACAATTTTTTGGTTTTTAATCATAACCTTAATCCTATGTTTTCTTATAGTAAAATATACTTTTTTTCTAATCAAAATCTTAATCCTATGTTTTTCTTTTTAAATGTCTTATGTTTTTCAATCAAAACACTAATCATTTGTTTTCTCTTCGTAATGCCTCAAATTTTTTAATCAAACCCTAATTATGTTTTTTATTTTTTTGAACGGTGGTTATTTTTTAATAAAAGCTAATAATCTTATGATTTCCTTTGTGAATGTCTTCTATTTTTTAATCAAAACAATAATCGTATTGTTTCTCTTCGTAATGTCTCATATTTTTCAATCAGAACCCTAATCCTATGTTTTCTTTTCGGAGTGGCTATTACTTTTTAATCAAAATTCTAATCCTATGTTTACTTAGAATAATGTCAACTATTTTTTAATCAAAACCTTAATCCAATGTTTTCTTTTCTTAATGTCTTATATATTTCAACTTTGAATCAAGACCTTAATCCTATGTTTTCTTTTCGTAATGTCTTATATATTTCAACTTTGAATCAAGACCTTAATCCTATGTTTTCTTTTCGGAATGGCTCCTATCTTTCTATCAAAACCCTAATCCTATTTTTTGTTTTTTTGTGTAATGCCTCCTATTTTTGAATCATAACCATAATCTTATGTTTTCTTTCTGAATGACTATTATATTGGAATAAAACCCAAATCCAATGTTTTCTTTTCACAATGTCTCTAATTTTGCTAACAAAGCCCACATCCCATGCTTTCTTTTCTTAATGTGTTATAATTTTCAATCAAAAACCTAATCTAGAGTGAATTTTTTTTTGTAGTGCCTCTAATTTTTTAATCAAAACATTAATCGTATGTTTCCTTTGGTAAAGGCTGGTATTTTTATTCAAAACCCTAATCCTATGTCTTATTTTCGAAATGTCTAATATATCCTAATCCTATGTTTTCATTTCGAAATGCCTTCTGTATTTCAATTAAAATCCTAATCTTATTTTTTTTCGTTTAGAATGTTTACTATTTTTTAATCAAAACATTAATCCTAGGTTATCTTTTAGTAATGTCTAATTTTTTTTAAAAGAACCCAAATACTATGTTTTTTTTTCCGAATATCTACTTTATTTGAATCAAAACCTTAATCCTATGTTTTCTTTTTGCAATATCTCCTATTTTGCAAACAAAACACAAATCCTACGTTTTCTTTTTCTATGGTCTCGTATGATGCTCTGACTGCAAGTGTACGGGTCGCAAGCAAGTAATAAAGTGGTATCCCATGAGGGATAGGGTTGTTGAACCCCAGGGAACTGTACCCAAAGTACTAATTGCTCTTATGATGTCTAGTAAACACGAATTGAGAAAGAGTTGAATTATTAAACAATTAAGAGAAGATAAATTGGTGGAGAAGGTAGGAGATTAGAATCGAATGTTTCGGCAATACGGGAGTAATGCCATGGGGTGATCCCTAAGACTAGTGCACGCTATGTTGCCCTAAATGTCTACCGGGTGCATCCCAAAGATACAAGTGTGTGCTCACACACAATGTTACATCTATAAGTTCTCAAGTACCCCTAATTTTGCTAAGATAACTGTGTGACTCTAGCAAGCAAGCTATGGACCGAGTTTTACCCTAACAACTGTGTAAATCAAACGCATCAAGTTATGCAACACAAGATTAAACACAAGCATCAATTAGAACTCCGTAGAACTTGTAATGACAAGTGTATAAATATTGCAATTCGTCTAAGTTCTCAAACCCCAGGGCACTATGGCCAGTTAGCCCCTCATGAGTAGATACAACAAGGAAAGAATAATGAAAGAACAACAAGAGGAAGACCTGACTCCCTACTATAGGCTAGACACCTTCCTTGGTGAGACCTTGTGCTAACCACACCTCTCGTAGCGCCTCTGACTCGTTCTTGATCTTCTTAGGTGGTGTGGTAAAGCTTGATATTCGATATCATCAACATTCTCCCGGTGGAGAGGAGAGTCCCCAAATAAAGATGAGAAAGAAACCCTAAAATCTGGAGTTAAGAAGGCAGTTTCGGGGCCTGACACGGTCATGTTCAAACCGTGTACTTTTCTGAGGATTCTTAGAGTGAAACTCTAGAGATTTGCAGCAGCATGGGCATGGGCGTGTGACCCCCGTGTCAACTGTCCCAATCCTGAAGGGGATTTTCCTGAAATTTATTGTGGCATGGGCACGGGCGTGTGGTAACCGTGTTCTGTCTGGGATACTCCCATGTCAGGACAGGATTTTGCTGGCTTTCTCTCCAGGCTGGGATTTCCAGCGGATCGGACACGGCCATGTTTTGTCGTGTTAATTTTTCCCACGGTCGTTGAACATGCATGAAACGCACTCAGTTTCACTCCAAAATGATTCAAGCCCACGATTCCTGCACAATGAACATTATACCTTGAATAGCACCAATTATACACAAAATATGCGAAATGACAACAAAAGAATAGAGTAAAGGGCATGAAAACATGATATAAATGCATTCATCATCATATTTATCAGTTTTGAATCAAAATCTTAACCTATGTTTTCTTTGGACAATGTCTCCTATTTTCAAACCAAAAAACTAATCGTTTCTTTTTTTTTTATGGAATGTATGCTATTTTTAGATCAAAACCATAATTCTGTGTTTTCCTTTCGGAATACGTCTTTTTTTTTAGGTTTGAATGAAAACATTAATCGAATGTTTTCTTTTAGGAATATCTTAATGTTTTTTAATCAAAACACTAATCCTATCTTTCTCTTCGGAATTCAAAACCCTAATCCTATCTTTCGCTTGGGAATGTCTGCTAATTTTTAATCAAAACCGTAATCTGATGTTTTCATTATGGAATGTCTTAATTTTTTTAAATCAAAACCCTAATCTTATGTTTTTTTTTTTCGGATTGCCTACTATTTTTCAATCAAAACCCTAATCCTATATGTTCTTTTTTGAATGTCTAATATTTTAGAATTAAAACCCAAATTCTATGTTTTCTTTTAGTAATGTCTCCTATTTTTCAATCAAAACCCTAATACTATGATTTCTTTTTAGAATGTCTTCTATTTTTTATTCAAAATATTAATAATATGTTTTCTTATAGTAATCTCTCCAATTTTTCATTCAAAAACCTAATCCTATGTTTTCCTACAGTAATGTCTCCTATTATTCAATCAAAACTCTAATCCTACGTTTTCTTTTTGGAAGACCTACTATACTTGAATCAAAACACTAATCAGTTGTTTCATTACAGAATGCCTCAAAATTTTCGATTAAAGCACTAATTCTATGTTTTCTTTATGGAATGTCTACTATTTTTGAATAAAAACCCAAATTTTATGGTTTCTTTTCGAAATCTCCCCTATTTTTCAGTTTTTAATCAAAACATGAATTCTATGTTTTGTTATAGCAATATCTCCTATTTTTCAATTAAAACCCTATCTTATATTTTTTTTAATATCTCATTTTTTTAATAAAAAAGTCCATCTTATGTTTACTTTTCATAATGCGTCCTATTTTTAAATAAAAATCCTCGTCCTATGTTTTGTTTTCCGAATGTCTCCTATGTTTCAATCAAACCCCGAATCCCATGTTTTCTTTTCTTAATGTCTCGTATTTATTAGTTTTGATTCAAAAATATAATCTTTTCTTTTCATTTTGTAATGTCTGCTATTGTTTAATCAAAACAATAATACAATGATTTCTTTTCATAATATCTCTTATTTTTTCAATCAATACCTAATTGTATGTTTTTCAATTCACAATGGCTTCTATTATTGAATGTAAACCCTAATCTTATGTTTTCTTCTGGGAATGTCTATGTTTTCTTTTTGGAATGTCTACTATTTTTTAATCAAAACCCTAATCCTATGATTTATTTTTGGGATGCCAACTATATTAGAATCAAAACCTTGATCCTATGTTTTATTTTCGGAATGTCTCCTATCATTCAATCAAAACCCATATCCCATGTTTTGTTTTCTTAATGTTTCGTATTTATCAGTTTTGATTCAAAATCCTAAACCTTTATTTTTTTTCTCAATGCCCGTTATTTTTTAATCAAAACAATAATTCCAAGTTTTCTTTTCATATTGTCTCATATTTTTCAATCAAAACCCTGTTCCTATGTTTTATTTTAAGAATGACTACTATTTTTGAATCAAAACCCTAATACTTTATTTTCTTTTGGGAATTTCAACTATTTTTAATCAAAACTCAAATCCTATGTTTTTTTTCTTAAAGTCTCCTATTTATCTGTTTTAAAACAAAACACTAATCTATGTTTTCTTTTTGGAATGTCTTCTATTTATCAATCAAAAAGCTTATCCTTTCCTTTCTTTTAGCAAAGTTTGCTAGTTTTTAATCAAAACCCTTATCCTATGTTTTTTTTTTCAGAATGTGTCATATTTTTTAGTTTTGAATCAAAACTCTAATCATTTGCTTTCGTTTTTGAATGTTCCATTTTTTTAATGAATATCCTAATAGTTTTTTTTGTTTTCTGAGTGTCTCATTTTTTTTTAATGAAAACCATAATCATATCTTTAGCTTTCTTAATATCTGCTAATTTTTTTTTTCCAAAACTCTAATTTGATATTTGTTCTTTTCGGAATGCCTTGTATATTTGGATAAAAATACTAATCTTATGTTTTTTTTTTTTGGAATTAGCAGTTTGATTGAAAAATAGTAGACATTCTGAAAATAAAACATAGGGTTAGGGTTTGACTGAAAAATAGGAAACATTACTATATGAAAACATAGGATGAATGTTTTTGATTAAAAAAAAGTAGACATTTAGAAAAGAAAACATAAGATTTGAGTTTTGATTGAAGATAGTAGACATTACAAAAAAGAAAAAATAGGATCAGGATTTTATTAAAAAATAGCAGGCACTACGTAAATAAAACATAAGATTAGGGGTTTTCAATCAAAACATTACTATAAGTAAACATTGGATTATAGTAATGTCTCCTATCTTTCAATCAAAACCGTAATCCTATGTTTTGTTTTTTGAAATGTCTCATATTTTTCAATCAAAACCCTAATCATATGTTTTCTTTTCGGAATGTCTACTTTCTTTTAATCAAAACACTAATCCGATGTTTTCTTATGGTAATGTCTCCTATTTTTCAATCAAAATCCTAATCCTATGTTTTTTTTTTCTAAATGCCAACTATATTTGAATCAAAACAATAATCCGATGTTTTCTTTTAGCAATGTCTACTATCTTTCAATCAAAGCACTAATCCTTTGTTTTCTTTTCGGAGAGTGACCTATTTTGCAGTTTTGAATCAAAACCCTAATCCATTGTTTTCTTTTCAAAATGTCTAATACATTTTAATCAAAACAATAATCCTTTCTTTTCTTTTCAGAATGTCCACTATTTTTTAATCAAAACCCTAATCTTATTGTTTCATTTTGGAACACCTACTATATTTCAATCAAAACCCAAATCCTATGTTTTCTTTTCGAAATGTCTGTTATTTTTTAATCAAAACCCTAATCATGTGTTTTCTTTTTGAAATGTCTCATATTTTTGAAAAAAAAGAGACATTCGCGAAAGAAAACATTTCTAATCCAATATTTCAATCAAAACCCGAATACCATGTTTTGTTTTCGAAATGTCCACTATTTTTCGATTTTTATTCAAAACACAAATCCTATGTTTCCTTTTTGGAATGTCTCATATTTTTTAATTAAAACCTTAATCCTATGTTTTCTTTTCAAAATGTCTACTATTTTTTTAATCAAAACCCGAATAATATGTTTTCGTATAATAATGTCTCCTATTTTTCTATCAAAACCCTAGTTCTATATTTTCTTTCTGAAATGCCTCATATTTTCAACCATAACCTTAATCCAATGCTTTCTTTTTTTGAATGCCTACTATTTTTTAATTAAAACCATAATCCTATGTTTTCTTATATTAATGTCTCCTATTTATAAATCAAAACACTAATAGTATATTTTATTTTCAAAATGTCGACTATTTCTTTATTCAAAGCACTACTCCCATGTTTTATTTTCAGAATATCTCATTTTTTCAATAAAAACCCTAATCCTAAGTTTTATTTTTGAAATTCCTACTGTTTTTTATTCAAATCCATAATCCTATGTTTTCTTTTCACAATGTGTCTTATTTTTCATTTTTGAGTCAAACCCCAAATCCTTTGTTTTCTTTTTGGAATGCCTCATTTTTTTTTAAATCAAAGCAATAATACTATGTTTTTTTTTTGGGAAATATCACCTATTTTTGGATTTTTAATCAAACCCTAATCCAATATTTTCTTTTCGAAATGTCTCATATTAAAAAAAAAAAAGACATTTCCAAAAGAAAACATCACTAATCCTATCTTTCAATCAAAACCTGAACTCTATGTTTTCTTTCAGAAATGTCCCCTATTTTTATTTCCAAAATGTCTCATATTTTTCAATGAAACCCAAAATACTATGTTTTTTTTTAAGGAATGTCTACTATTCTTTAATCAAAAACCTAATCCTATGTTTTGTTATAGTAATGTCCTATTTTTCAACAAAACGCTGATCCTTTGTTTTATTTTTAGAATGTCTCCTATCTTTCAATCAAAACCTGAAATATTTTTTTTTAATGTCTCCTATTTATCAGTTTTGAATGAAAAACCTAACCTATGTTTTATTTTCAGAATGTCTCCTAGTCTCCTATTTTTCAGTCAAAAACCTAATCTTTTCTTTTCTTTTTGGAATGTTTGCAACTTTTAAATCAAAAAAATAATCCTATGTTTTTTTTTCAGAATGTGTCCTATTTTAGAGTTTTGTATCAAAACCTTAATCCTTTGTTTTCTTTTCAGAACATCTCATTTTTTGAATCAAAAGACTAATCTATCTTTTGCTTTGAGAATCTCTGCAAATTTTTTATCAAAACCCTAATTATATGTTTTTTTTCGGAATGCCTCCTATTTTTGAATAAAAATTCTAATCCTATCTTTTTTTTTTCAGAATGTTTACTATCTTCCAATCAAAACCTGAATCCTTTGTTTTCTTTTTTCATAATGTCTTATATTTATCAGCTTTGATTCAAAAACTAATCCTTTGTTTTCATTTCGGAATGTCTACTATTTTTTAATCAAAACAATAATCCTATGTTTTCTTTTCATAATGTCTCATATTTTTTAATCAAAACACTAATCCTATATTTTTTTTCGGAATGACTCTTAATTTTGAATCAAAACCTTAATCCTATGTTTTTTTTTCTTGTTAATGTTTGTAATTTATAAATCGAAACCCTCGTCCCATGTTTTCTTTTCAGAATGTCTACTACTTTGGAATCAAAATTCTAATCATTTGTTTTTCTTATAATAATGTGTCCCATTTTTATTTTTGAATCAAAATCCTAATCTTGTGTTTTCTTTTCATAATGCATACTATATTTGTAACAAAACAATAACCCTATGTTTTCTTTTCATAATGCCTATTATATTTGAAGCAAAACACCAATCCTATGCTTTCTTTGCAGAATATCTCCAATTTTTCAATCAAAACCACAATTATATGTTTTCTTTTCTTAGTGTCTCCTATTTATTATTTTCGAATAAAAACCCGAACCTATGGTTTCTTTTCGGAATGTCTGCTATTTTTCAACCAAAAACCTAATCCTTTCTTTTCATTTTTGAATGCCTACTATTTTTGAATGAAAACCCTAACCTTATTTTTTTCTTATCAGAATGTGTCATATTTTTCAGTTTTGAATTAAAACACAAATCCTTTCTTTTCTTTTCGGAATTTCTCATTTGTTTAAATAAAAACCATAATCTTATCTTTTGTTTTGGAAATCTATGCTAATTTTAAATCAAAACCCTAATCTGATGTTTTCTTTTCATAATGCCTCCTATGTTTGAATAAAAGTCATAATCCTATGTTTTCTTCAAGGAATAGCTTCTATTTTTGAATCAAAACCCTAACCATGTGTTTTATTTTGGAAATGTCTACTATGTTTTAATCAAAATAACAATCATATATTTCCATTTTGTAATGTCTCATATTTTTAATCATAACATTAATCCTAAGTATTTTTTTGGAATGCCTCCTAGTTTTAATCAAAACACTATTCTTATGTTATTTTTGGGGTTGTCTGCTATTTTTGTATAAAACAATAATCCTACATTTTCATTTCGTAATGTCTCTAATTTTTCAATCAAAACCATAATCCTTTGCTTTCCTTTTGTAGTGGCTCCGATTTTTTAATGAAAACCCTTACCCTTTGTCTACTATTTTTTCGTTTTTAATCAAAATTTTAATCATATGTGTTTTTATCAAAATGTCTCATATTTTTCAATCAAAACCCTAATCATATGTCTTCTTGTTGTAATTTCTCATATTTTAATCCTAAGCTTTTTTTTTGTAATGCCTTCTATTTTTTAAAAATACATTAATCTTGTGTTTTCTTTTGACAATGTCTGTATGCTTTAATCAAAACAATAATCTTATGTTCATAATGTCTCATACTTTTCAATCAAAACCTTAATAATATGTTTACCTTTCAGAGTGGCTGTTATTTTATAATCAAAACGCTAATCCTATGTTTTCTTATAGTAATGTCTCCTATTTTAAATCAAAACGCTAATCCTATGTTTTCTTTTCTTAATGTCTCTAATTTTGTAGTATTCAATCAAAACCCTAATCCTATGTGTTCTTTTCGGAATGGCTACTTTATTTGAATTAAAACCCTAATCCTATGTTTCCTTTTCTAAATGTCGCCTATTTTTCAATCAAAAGACTAATCATATGTTTTCTTTTCTCAATACCTACTATATTTGAATCAAAACCATAATCTGATATTTTCTTTCCGGAATGTCTCATATTTTTCAATCAATACACTAATCCTCTATTTTATTTTTGGAATGCCTCCTATTTTCAATCAAAACCCTTATTCTGAGTGTTCTTTTTGGAATGTCTACAATTTCTTAATAAAATCCCTAATCCTATGTTTCTTATATTAATGTTTCGTATTAGTCAATCAAAACTCTAACCTTATATTTTCTTTTTGGAATGCCTACTATATCTGAATCAAAACCGTAATTCTATATTTTCTTCTCGGAATGTCTACTATTTTTGAATCAACACCCTAATTCTATATTTCTTATAGTAATGTCTTCTATTTTTCATTTTCAACCCTAAACCTATTTATTCTTATAGAAATGTCTCCTATTTTTCAATCAAAACCCTAATCCTATGTTTTCTTTTCAGAATGCCTCATATTTTTCAATCAAAAAACTAATTCTATGTTTTTTTTATGCCTCCAATTTTTGAATAAAAACCTTGATCTTAAGTTTTCTTATGGAAATGACAATTATTTTTCAGTTTTTAATCAAAACCCTAATCCCATGTTTGATTATTGTAATATCTCCTATGTTTCAATCAAAAGCCTAATCCTATGTTTTCTTTTCGAAATGTCTCATATTTTTCTTTCAAACCATTAATCCTATGTTTTCTTTTCGGAATGTGTACTGGTTTTTAATCAACACCCAAATCCAATTTTTTCTTATAAAAATGTATCCTATTTCCAATAAAACACTAATTCTATGTTTTCGTCTAGCAATGTGTCCTATTTTTTTTATTAAAAACCCTAATCATATGTTTTTTTTTCGGAATGCATAATATATTTGAACCAAAACCCTAATTGTATGATTTTTTTTTTTCAAAATGTCTCCTATTTTTCAATTAAAACCTTAATTCCTAATTTTGAATGAAAGCTCTAATGCTATGGTTTCTTTTCTAATTGTCTCCGATTTTACAAATTTGAATGAAAACCCTTATCGTATGATTTTTTTTTTCAGAATGTCTCATATTTTTCAATCAAAACTTTGATAATATGCTTTATTTTCGAAATGTCTCCTACTTTTTGGTTTTTAATCAAAACTCTAATCCTATATATTTTTTTTTAATGCCTCTTATTATGAATAGAAACCCTAATCCTTATTCTATGATTTCTTTTCATAATGTTTCCTATTTTTTAATAAAAACACTAACCCTTAGTTTTCTTTTCAGAATATCTCATATTTTTCAATCAAAACCCTAATCCTATATTTTCTATTGGGAACATGTGCTATTTTTTAATCAAAACCCTAATTGTATGTATTCTTTTCGGAATGTCTCATATTTTGTGGTCTAAAACATAATCCTATGTTCACTTTTGGAAATGGCTCCTATTTTTTAATCGAAACCCGAATCCTATGTATTTTTTTTTCAGAATGTGCCTTATTTTTCAGTTTTGAATCAACCCTGATCCTTTGTTTTTTTTTTTTATAATGTCTCATTTTTTATAATAAAAATATAATTCTATCTTTTGTTTTGGGAATCTTGGCTATATTTTTTTTATAAAAATCCTAATCCTATGCATTCTTTTCAAAATATCTACTATTTTTTATTCAAAACCCTAAAGGAAACATAGCAGGCATTTTGAAAAAAATAGAATTAGGGTTTTGATGAAAAATAGAAATATAAGTGTTATTACCAAAAGATAACATATGATTAGGGTTTTGATTCAAAAAGAGTAGATATTCCCAAAAGAAAATCTACAATAAAGGTTTTTATTCAAAAATAAGAGTCACTCCGAAAAGAAAACATAAAATTAGATTTTTGATTGGAAAATATGTAATATTACGAAAAGAAAACATAGGATTATTGTTTTGGTTCAAAAATAGCAAACATTAGCAAAAGAAAACATTAGATTAGGTTTTTTATTAAAAAATATGAGGCATTACGAAAAAAACACTTAGGACTAGTGTTTTGTCGAAAAAATATGAGACATTACAAAAGGAAAACATGAAATTATTGTTTTAGTTCAAAAATAGAAGACATTCCAAAAAAAAAAACATAAGATTAGAAATTATGCTTCAAAATTGGGAGGCATTTAGTAAATAAAAGATAGGATTAGGGTTTTTATCAAAAATAGGAGGCATGACGAAAAGAAAATCTAGGATTAGGTTTTTGATTAATAATTATCAGAGATTTCCAAAATGAAAGATATGATTAGGGTTTTGATTAAATAAAAATAAGACATTCATAAAAGAAAATAAAGGATTAGGGTTTTGATTTAAAACTGAAAAATAGGATACATTCTGAAAAATAAAATTAAGGACTAAGTTTTTGATTCAAAAAGAGCAGATATTCCGAAAAGAAAAGAAAGGATTTTTTATTGAAAAATAGGAGACATTCTGAAAAGAAAAAATATGTCAGGGTTTTGATTCAAAATTGATAAATAGGACACGTTAAGAAAAGAAAAAACATAGGTTAGGGTTTTGATTCAAAATTGATAAATAGGAGACATTAAGAAAAAAAAAACATAGGATTTGGATTTTGATTAAAAGATAGGAGGCATTCCGAAAAAAATAATATGATTAAGGTTTTGATTCAAATACAATAGGCATTCCAAAAGAAAACATAAAATTGGGGTTTAGATTTGAAAAATAGGAGGCATTACTATAAGAAAAAATATGATTTGGGTTTTGATTCAAAAAATTGTATACATTCTAAAAAGAAAACATTGGATTAAGGGTTTGATTGAAAAATATGAGATATTTCTAAAAGTAAACATAGTATTAGTGTTTTGATTAAAAGATAGGATACATTACTATAATAAAACAAAGGATATGGGTTATAGGGGACATTTACGAAAGAAAACATAGAATTATAGTTTTGACTAAAAAATAACAGACATTCCCAAAAGAAAAGATAGGATTAGAGTTTTCACTCAAAAATAGGAGCTATCCAGAAATGAAAACATAGGATTAGGGTTTTAATTGAAAAATATGAGGCATTATGAAAAGAAAACATAAGATTATTATTTTGATTGAAAAGTAGCAAACATTAAATGAGTGCATTTTATATCATGTTTTCATGCCCTTTACTCTATTCTTTCAATCGTCCTTTAGCATATTTTTTTGTATAATTGGTGCTATTCAAGGTATGATGTTCATTGTGTAGGAATTGTTGGCCTGAATCATTTTATGAGTGAAACTGTGTGTGTGTCATGCTTGTTCAACGACCGAGGGAAAAGAACTAGCTGAGACGGGTAGGACACGGCCGTGTCCGATCAATTGCAAATCCCATCCTGGAAAGCAAGCCAGTAAAATCCTGACATGGGAGTGTCCCAGGCAGAATACGGTCACCACTCGCCCGTAGCCATGCCACTGTGAATCTCAGGAAAATCCTCTTCAGGAGTAACACGGGCACAATGATAGTTACACGGGCGTGTAACAGTTGACACAGGGATCGCACACCCTTGCTGATGCTGCTGCAAATCTCAAGAGTTTCACTCAATGAATCCTTAGAAAAGTACACGGTCTGAACACGACCATGTCCAGACCGTGTCCAAACCGTGTCAGGCCCCGAAACTCCCTCTTTAACTCTAGATTTTAGGGTTTCTTTCTTATCTTTGTTTGGAGACTCTTCTATCCATAGGCAGAACATTGATGAGATCGAAGAACAAGCTTCACCACACCATCTAAGGAGACCAAGGACAAGTCAGAGGCACCATGAGAGGTGGGGTTAGCGCAAGTTCTTGGCAAGGAAGGTCATCAAGTATATAGAAGGGAGTCATGTCTTCCTTTTGTTGTTCTTTCATTATTCTTTCCTTGTTGTACCTGCCCATGAGGGGCTAACTGGCTATAGTGCCATGGTGTTTGAGAACTTAGATGAATTGTAATGCTTATACACTTGTCTTTATTTGTTCTACGGAGTTTAAATTGATGCTTGTTTTTAATCTTGTGTTGCATAACTCGATGTGTTTGATTTACACAGTTAGAGTAAAACTTGGTGTGTAGCTTGCGTGCGAGAGACGCACAGTTATCTTATCAAAACTTGGTATACTTGAGAACTCATAGATGCAACATTGCTTGTGAGCACACACTTGTATCTTTAGAATGTACCTGGTAGACATTTAGGGAAAGATAGCGTGCATTAGTCTTAGGGATCACCCCGGGGGCATTACTCTTGTGTTGCCAAAACACTCGATTCTACTCTCATACCTTCTCAACCAATTTATCTTCTTTTAATTGTTTTGTAATTCAACTCTTTCTCAATTCGTGTTTACTTGATATCAAAAGAGCAATTAGAATTTTGAGTGCAGTTCTCTACGGTTCGACAACCCTAGCCCTCAAGGGGTACCACTTTATTACTTGTTTGCGACCCGTACACTTGCAGTTAGCACATCAACATTCCCAAAAGAATATATAACATTATAGTTTTGATTGAGAAACGGACATATTGCAAAATAAAAAAACATAGATTAGTGCTTGGAAATGCCCCCTATTTTTTAGTTTTTAATAAAATCCTAATCCCATGTTTTCTTATTGTAATGTCTCCTATTTTTCAATTAAATCCTTAATCATATGTTTTCCTTTCGTAATGCCTACTATATTTGAATCAAATTCTTAATCCTATGTTTACTTATAGTAATGTCTCCTATTTTGTAATCAAAACCCTAATGCTTTGTTTTTTTTTTTCAGAATCGCTCCTATTTTTGAATCAAAAACCCAATCTTTTTTTTTTCTTTTCTTTTCAGAATGTTTGCAATTTTGAATCAAAACATAATCCTTTGTTTTCTTTGCGAAAAGTCCCATATTTTTAAATTTTAAATAAAAACCTAATCCTATGTTTTATTATAGTAATTAGATATTCTGTAAAGAAAACAAAGTATTAGTTTTTTTACTAAAAAATAGCAGACATTCCCAAAAGAAAACATAAGATTAGTGTTTTGATACAAAAGTATGAGGCATTACGAAAAGAAAACATAGTATTAGGATTTTTATTCAAAAGTCAGAAGCATTACGAAAGAAAATAAGGGATTAGTGTTTTGATTAAAAATTAGCAAATATTCCCAAAACAAAATATATTATTAGGGTTTTGACAAAAAAATGAGACATTACGAAAAGGAAAAAAGGATTACTGTTTTGATTCAAAATAGAAAAATAGAACATATTTTGAAAATAAAACATAGGATTTGGGTTTTGATTCAAAAATAGCAGACACACCAAAAAGAAAAGAAAGGAATAGGTTTTTGATTAAAAAATAGGAGACATTCGGAAAAGAAAACATAAGTTAGGGTTTTGATTCAAAATAGATAAATAGGTAACATTAATAAAAGAAAACATAGGATTTTGATTGAAAAATATAGTAGCATTCCAAAATGAAAAGATAAGATTAAGGTTTAGATTGAAAAATATAAGACATTACTATAAGAAAACATAGGATTAGAGTTTCATTCAAAAATAATAGACATTGCGGAAAGATAACGTAGAATTAGGATTTTGATTGAAATATAGTAGGCATTTCAAAAAGAAAACATAGGATTGGGGTTTTGATTGAAAAATATGAGATATTTCAAAAAGATAACATAAAATTACGGTTTTAAGTAAAAAATAGTAGGCATTCCAAAAATAGCACACATAGGATTAGGGTTTTAATTGAAAAGTATGAGACATTACGGAAAGAAAATATAGGATTATTGTTTTAATTCAAAAATAGTAGACATTCACAAAATAAAAATTATAAGAATAGTGTTTTGATTAAAAAATAGGAGGCATTCGGGGAAAAAAACTTTGGGTTATGGTTTTGATTATAAAATTTGAGACATTACAAAAAGTAAACATATAATTCTTGTTTTTATTCAAAAATAGTAGGCATTCCAAAAAAAAAACAAAGGATTAAGATTTTGATTTAAAAACAGGAGGCATAATGAGAAGTAAACATAAGATTAGAACTTTTATTCAAAAATAAGAGGGATTACGAAAAGAAAACATACGATTCGTTTTTTGATTAAAAATTATGAGACATTCCGAAAAGAAAACAGGGATTAGGGTTTTCATTCAAAACTGAAAAATAGGACACATTCTGAAAAGAAAACATCGAATTATTGTTTCAATTAAAAATTAGCAGACATTTAATAAAGAAAATAAAAGATTAGGTTTTGGATTGAAAATTAGAATCTACAAGAAACCATAGAATTATGGCTTTTATTGAAAAATAGCCGACATTATTATAAGAAAAATATAGGATTAGGGTTTTGAATTAAAAATAGAGAACATTACTATAAGAAAACAAAAGATTGTGTGTTTTATTCAAAAATAGTAGACATTCTGAAAAGAAAACATATGATTAGGGTTTTGATTGATAAATATAAGTCATTTCGAAAAGAAAACATAGGGTAAGGGCTTTCATTAAAAAAATATGAGACATTCCTAAAATGAAACGTTGGAGTTGGATTTTAAAAAAATAGGAGACATTGCGAAAAGAAAACATACAATTAGGGTTTTGATTGGAAAATATGAGAAATTTCAAAAAGAAAAAAAAGAGGAGTAGGGTTTTGATTAAAAATATGAGACATTATTATATGAAAACATTCAAAAACTGAAAAATATGTGACATTTCCAAAAGAAATCATAGGTTTAGGGTTTTAATTAAAAATAACATATATTCTCAAAAGAAAACACAGGAACAGGTTTCCAATTCAAACATAGGAATCATTACGAACAGAAAATATGGTATTAGGGTGTTGATTTAAAAGTATGAGACATTACGAAAAGAAAACATTGGATTATTGTTTTGATACAAAAAAGGTAGACATTCGCAAAAGTAAACATAAGATTATGGTTTTGATTAAATAATAGGAGGCATTCCAAAAAAAAAAAACTTAAGATTAGGGTTCTGATTAAACAATAGAAGAATAGAAAACATACCGTTATTGCTTTGATTAAAAAAAAAACAGAAGATTAGGGTTTTAATTCAAAAGTAGGAGCCATTAAAAAAAAAAACAAAGGATTAAGGTTTTGACAGAAAAATATGAGACATTCTGAAAAAAAAAGCAAAGGATTAGAATTTTGATTCAAAAAAAGGAGCCATTCTGAAAAGAAAATATAGGATTAGGGTATTAATTCAAAAATAGCGGGCATTCCAAATAGAAAACATAGGATTTAGGCATTGATTCAAAACTATGAGCGATTTAAAAAAAAAAAATATGATTAGGATTTTAATTGAAAAAATGAGACATTACGAAATGAAAACATAGGATTAGGGATTAAAAATATAACTGACATTCCGAAAAGAAAACATAAGATTTGGGTTTTGATTAAAAAATAGCAGACATTCTGAAAAGAAAACAGAGGTTTAGGGTTTTAATTGAAAAATATGGGACATTTCAAAAACCAAACATTGGATTGAAGTTTTGATTGAAAAGTAGTAGACATTACTATAACAAAACATAGGATTAATGTTTTGATTAGAAACAAAAAAATAGGGGACATTTAAAAAAGAAAAATTAGGATTAGTGTTTTGATTAAAAAATAGCAGATATTACAAAAGGAATACATAGGATTAGGTTTTTAATTCAAAAATAGGAACCATTGCGAAAAGAAAACATAGGATTAAAGTTTTGATTGAAAAATATAAGATATTATGAAAAGAAATAATATGATTATTGTTTTGATTAAAAAATAGGACACATTCACAAAAGAAAAATTAAGATTAGTGTTTTTATTAAAAAATAGGAGCCATTACAAAAACTTAGGATTAGTATTTTGATTAAAAAGATTAGATATTATGAAAACAAAACATACGATTATTGTGTTGGTTCAAAAATAGCAAACATTCCCAAAAAAAAAAAAAAATAAGGTTATTGTTTTTATTCATAAATTGGAGTCATTGTGAAAAGAAAACATAGAATTAGGATTTTATTCAAAAATAGTAGCTATTACGAAAAGAAAACATAAGCTAAGATTTCCAAAATAAAAAATTGGATTATGGTTTTGATTAAAAAAATGAGATATTTTGAAAAGAAAACAAAGTAATATTGTTTTGATTAAAAACTGAAAAATAGAAAACATTCCGAAAAGATAACATAGGATTGTGTTTTTGATTAAAAAATAGCAGACATTCCTAAAAGAAAAGAAAGGATTAAGTTTTTCTCAACAAAAATAGGAGACATTCTGAAAACAAAACATAGATTAGGGTTTTGATTCAAAACTGATAAACAGGAGACATTCCAAAAAGAAAACATAGAATTAGGTTTTTTATTATAAAATAAGAGACATTACTATGAGAAAACATAGGATTAGGGTTTCGATTAAACACAAGACACATTACTATAAGAAAACACAACATTAATGTTTTGAATTGAAAATAGGAAACATTACTATTAGAAAACATAGTATTAATGTTTTGATTAAGAAATAGTAGACATTTGGAAAAGAAGGCATAGGATTAGGGTTTGATTAAAAAAATATGAGACATTTCAAAAAGAAATCATAGGATTATGGTTTGGATTCAAAAATAGTAGATATGAAAATAATACAACGTAGGATTTGGTGTTTAATTAAAAATGCAAAAAAAAAAAAAAAAGATATTTCCAAAGGAAAACATAGGATTAGGGTTTTTATTCAAAAGTAGGAGACATTCCAAGAAGAAAACATAGATTTAGTGTTGTGATTGAGAAATTGATGGCACTCGGGAAAAAAAACATGGGATTAGGGTTTTGATTCAAATATAGTAGGTATTATGAAAAGAAAATATACGGTTAGAGTTTTTATTCAAATTTAGTAGGCATTACTATAATAAAATAGAGGATTAGGCATTAATTCAAAAATAGTAGGCATTCCGCAAAGAAAGCATAGGATTAGAGTTTTTATTCAAATATAGTACGCATTAAAAAAAACCTAGGATAAGGGTTTTGATTTAAATATTGTAGGCACTGCAAAAAAAAACATAGGATTATGGTTTTCATTGAATAATAGGAGACATTACGATAAGAAAATTTTGGGTTAGCATTTCGATTGAAAAAGAGTAGATATTTAGAGTAAAAAACATAGGATTAATGTTTTGATTGAAAATTAAGAGGGATTACGGAAGGAAACATAGGATTAGGGTTTTTATTTAAAAATATGAGGCATTTTGAAAAGAAAACATAGGCTTAGGGTTTTGATTAAAAATTAGCAGATATTGCCAAAAATAAAGATAGGATGTGGGTCTTGAGTCGAAAAATTAGATATTTCGAAAAGAAAACAAAGGATAAGGGTTTTGATTTAAAACTAAAAAATAAAACACATTCCCAAAAAAACGTAGGACTAGAGTTTTGAATAAAAAATAGCAGACATTCCGAAAAGGAAAGAAAGGATTAGGTTTTTTATTATAAAATAGGAGACATTCTGAAAAAAAAAAACATTGGTTAGTGTTTTGATTTAAAAATGAGAAATAGAAGGCATTAAAAACCAGAAACTATAGAATTCAGGTTTTCATTGAAAGATTGGAGACATTCCGAAAAGAAAACATCAGATTATTGTTTTGATTGAAAGATACTTGCCATTCCAAAAAAATATATATGATTAGGGTTTTGATTGAAAACTAGGAGACATTACTATAAGTAAACTTAGGATTAGCATTTTCAATAAAAAAAAATGGAGTCACAACCATATGAAAATATAGGTTAGGGATTTGATTCAAAATAGTAGACATTCGCAAAAGAAAACATAGGATTAGTGTTTTGATTGAAAAATATGAGACATTTCAAAAAGAACACATAGGATTAGTGTTTTGAGTGAAAAACATGAGATATTTTGAAAAGAAAACATAGGATTAGGGTCTTGATTAATTACCGAAAAATAGGAGACACTGCCAAAATAAAAAATGAATAAGGGTTTTGATTTAAAAAAAGCATAAATTTCCAAAAAAAACAAAACATTAGGATTTTGATTAAATAATATGAGGCATACCAAAAAAATAATTAGGATTTGGGTTTTGATAAAAAAAGATGAGACATTACAAAAAAAAACATATGATTATTGTTTTAATTCAAAATAATAGATATTCGTAAAAGAAAACATAGAGTTAGGGTTTTCATTAAAAAATAAAAGCATTTTGAAAATAAAACATAGGATTAGATTTTGATTGAAAATAAGGAGACATTACTATAAGGAAACATAGGACTAGTGTTTTAATTATAAAATAGCATACATTAAGAAAGGGAAATAAGGATTTGGGTTTTGATTGAAAGATAGTAGATATTCCGAAAAGAAAACACAGGGTTAAGATTTTTATTCAAAACTAGGAGGCATTACGAAAAGAAAACATACGATTAGTGTTTTAATTAAACATATCAAACATTCCATTCAAGAACACTAATCCTATGTTTTCAATTGTAACGTTACTCTAAAAAAACATAGGATTAGGATTTTGATTAAAAAACAAAGAATAGGTTATATTTCCAAAAGAAAACATAGTATTAGTTGTTTGATTCAAAAGTAGTAGACATTCTCAAAATTAAAACATAGTATAAGGGATTTGATTCAATAATAGGAGCCATTCGGAAAAAAAAAACGTAGGATTAGGGTTTTGACAGAAATCTATGAGACATCCCAAAAGAAACATAAGTTAGTGTTTTGATTAAAAAATATGAAACATTACGAAAGTAAATATGCAATTATTTTTTTGATTAAAAATAGCAAACATTCCCAAAAGAAAACATAAGATTAGGTTTTTAAATAAAAAACCTAATCCTAGATTTTTCTTTTGGAAATGTCCCCAAATTTTTTCAGTTTTTGATCAAAACCCTAATCTTATGTTTTATTTTTAATTAAAACACAAATATCAAAAAAAATTTTTTTGTAATACCACCTTTTTTAAATAAAAATCCTAATCCTATGTTTTCATTTCGGAATGCCTTCTATCTTTCACTTAAAATCTGAATCTTATATTTTCTTTTTCTTGATGTCTACTACTTTTTAATCAAAACCTAATCCTATGTTTTTCTTAGACTAATGGCTCCTTTCTTTCAATGAAAACCTAATCCTATGTTTTCCTTTCAAAATCTCTCATATTTTCAATCACACTTCTAATTCTATGTTTGCTTTTCAGAATGTCTATTACTTTTGAATCAAAACCTTAATCCTATATTTTCATATACTAATGTCTCTTATTTTTCAATCAAAACCCTAATTGTATGTTTTCTTTTCAGAATACCTACTATGTTTGAATCAAAACACTAATCTTATGTTTTCTTTTGAAGTGCTTTCTATCTTTCAAACAAAACACTAATCCTATGTTTACTTTCTTGAATGTGTCCTATTTCTTACTTTTGAATCAAAATCCTAATCCATTGTTTTCTTTTCCAAATATCTCCTATTATTTTATCAAAACCCTAATCATTTCTTTTCTTTTTGGAATATCTACTATTTTTTAATCAAAACCCTAATCACATGTTTTCATTTCAAAATGTCTCCTTTTTTTAATCAAAACCTAATCCTTTCTTTTGTTTTCTGAATGTATAATGTATTTGAATCAAACAACTAATCATATGTTTTTTTTGGAATGTCTTCAATTTTTAAGTTTTGAATCAAAACCTTAATCCTTTGTTTTCTTTTCGGAATGTCTCATTTTTTTTAAAATAAAAAAAATCATCCTATATTTTCTATTAGAAATGTCCCCTATTTTTCTGTTATGACTCAAAACCCTAATCCTATTTTGTCTTTTCTACATGTCTCATATTTTTGGAAAAAAAGAGACATTTCCAAAAGAAAACATTACTAATCCTAACTTTCAATCAAAACCACTAATTATTTGGTTTACAATCAAAACCCTAATCCTATGTTTTCTTGTTGAAATGTCTTATATTTTTCAATCAAAACCCTAATCCGATGTTTTCTTTTTGGAATGTCCAATATTTTTTCATCAAAACTCTAATCCTATGTTTACTTTTTGGAATGCCTAAACTATTTGAATCAAAACCATAATTCTTTGTTTTCTTCTCGCGGTGTCTCCTATATTTCAATCTAAACGCGAATACTATGTTTTTTTTTCTTAATGTCTCCTATTTATTTATTTTAAATTAAAACCCTAACCTATGTTTTCTTTTCATATTGGCTCCTATTTTGAATAAAAAACCTAATCCTCTTCTTTTTTTCAAGGAATGTTTGCCATTTTTGAATCAAAACCCTAATCCTATAGTTTTTTATAGAAATGTCTCCTATTTTTCACTTTTGAATCAAAACCATAATTCTTTGTTTTCTTTTTAGAATGTCTCATTTACCCTAATGCTATCTTTTGTTTTGTGAATCTCTGCTATTTTTAATCAAAACCAAATCCTTTGTTTTATTTTTGTAATTGCTCATATTTTTTTTATTAAAATCCTAATCCTATATTTTCTTGTCAGAATTCCTCTTACTTTTTAATCAAAACACTAATCTTCTGTATTCTTTTGGGAATGTCTACTGTTTTTAAATCAAAACAATAATCATATGTTTTCTTTTCGTAATATCTCATATTATTAGGTTTTTAATCAAAATACTAATTTTATGTTTTCTCATAGTAATGTCTCATATTTTTAATCAAAGTACTAATCCTATTTTTTCTTTTTCGAAATATAAGATTAGGTGTTTGATTTAAAAATAAGAGACATTCGAAAATAGGGGACATTTCCAAAAGAAAACATAAGATTAGAGTTTTAATTCAAAACTAAAAAATAGTATAAATTCCAAAAAGAAAAATACTAATTCTATGTTTTTTTTTTTCTTAATGTCCCCTATTTATTAGTTTTGAATCAAAACACTAATCCTATGTTTTTTCTTATAGGAATGTCTACAATTTTATAATCGAACAACTAATCCTATGTTTTCTTTGGAAATGTCCTCTAAGTAGGTGACATACAGAAAAAGAAAACATAAGATTATGGTTTTAAATCAAAATAAGTAAACATTTCCAAAAAAAACATACTATTATGGTTTTAATTCAAAAACAGGAGACAATCGCAAAAGAAAACATATGATTAAGGTTTTGATTAAAAATAGGAAACATTCTATAAAGAAAAATAAAGGTTAGGGTTTTGATTGAAAATAGGAGACATTAGTATAAGAAAACAGAGGATTAAGTTTTTAATTCAAAAATTGTAGCCATTCGTAAACAAAAACAATTATTAGTGTTTCGGTTCAAAATAAGCAAAGATCTCCAAAGGAAAAGATTGGAGACATTACGACAAGAAA
This sequence comes from Dioscorea alata, assembly GCA_020875875.1. Classification (NCBI taxonomy): domain Eukaryota; kingdom Viridiplantae; phylum Streptophyta; class Magnoliopsida; order Dioscoreales; family Dioscoreaceae; genus Dioscorea; species Dioscorea alata. Next base: position 16,408,158 of record CM037020.1, on the reverse strand, counting down.
ACATAGGATTAGGGTTTCTTTTGTGAATATGTTTACTTTTCGAAATGCTGGCTATTTTTGAATCAAAACTCCAATCATATGTTTTCTTTTAGAAATGTCCCTTATTTTTCGTATTTAATCAAAACCATAATCCTTTGTATTCATATAGTACTGTCACATATTTTCCAAGGAAAACCCTTATGTTTTTCATTTGGGAAATGATAAGTGCTCGTGTATAAGTGATACGAAGTATACTTTTCTTTTATTGAGCATCACTTTTTTCAAATTTTATCACTCATTTGTGTGTATTTGTGTTCTTTGCACATTTAGGGTTGTGGAGACGAGTTGGAAGAAAAGAAGAAAAAATAGGTCATGGACGCAATGGTTGAGGAGACTCTTGGACTAAGCAAACACCCAAAGCACAAGTTGTAGACATGTGAGTGTATGGCAACCTTTAAAGTGCTCAGAGAATACACAAATTGGAAAGGCACAAAGGCAGTACACACATAGAGTCCAACTTGTGTAACATTGAAAAAGCTTCATCAATGTATTGAAAGTAAGAGGCAACATGATCTACCGCATAGTTGTGTACCCAACTTGGCGGCCTCAATGAAGAAAATGAAGTTGCGAGTAATTTTGGCGCTAGTACTGTAGTAGTTAATGAAGCAACAAATGTAGCAATTCACTGTAGTAGCTACTGTTTACTGCACGGAGGAAATCAAATTCTGGAGAATCCACATGGGCGTGTGAAATTCAACACGGCCATGTGGATGCCCGATTTTCAGCCCTATAAATACCGCTATTTGAGATTTTATTTTGTGACCCTTTCCTATCTTTTGGCCTATCTTTCGGGGATAGCTCGACTAGGTTTAGAGAGGTTTTTACGAGGCTTTTGGAGCGGTTCTATGGCATGGACATCGAGTTTCTTTGGAGGAGAACTATTGGGGGAGTTTTTGTCTCCATCGATTCGGTGAGATGTGCCTTAGGTTTTGACAAAGGAACCTTTAGAGAAGACGAAGCAGTTCCATAAGACCGTCGATACTGACCACAAGGGGGTTATCTTTATGGTTACATGCATATGATTCCGATTTTATTATTGATTTTATATTGCTCCATGGCGAGCTAAACCCCTATTGGGTACTTGGACTTTTAAAACCGTAGGATGTCTTTATTCATTGACTTTTATATGCTTCTTTAGTTGATGATTTAATTGAGTTTCAAGCTAGAATGCTTATTGTGTTGATTTTCCCATAGATGTGACACTAGGGTTGAGAATCCATCTAGGTAATCCATTGAAGGTGTGACAACTTCATTAAGGTTAGACTAAGGGAGATTGAAGAAGGTCGAGAGGGTGATTCAAGAGGTAGTGGAACGTCCCATTTTCCTTTCGACATAATTTATCTTACCTCCACATTCCAAGAGTTCTTTGCGGTCATGAAAGAGAGAAGTGCTTAGAGATGAACTTTACTGGGGCTTAGTCTGTGCAAGCAATAGAGTGAAGTGTTGTAATGAATCTTAGTGCTGGGGCTTAATTGTGACTAGGGGCCTTTCGCCTGAATAAAGGGTTAGGTCTATATTAGGGAATAGGGTTTACCACTGGAGTCCCTAGATCCCCAAGCAGTCCCACACAGTGTGAGGTATTAAGAGTACTCCTTTCCGCTGGGCATAGTGTAGAGGTCTAGTCACTGTTGATCTTAGGCTTGGGATCGTGTGTTTTTGAATTTTCCATGACTCATTAAACATCAGTTAGGAGGTATAATATTAGTCTTGCACTTGAAATGATAGACCTAGGGTGAGCATTATCTGAGTGCCCATTTTCTCATCGATTACCTCTCTTTACTTTTATTGCTCTCTTTGCATCGATATATGGTTTCATCCCCAATCAATTTTCATCTTAGCTAAGTAGCGATATCTCTTGTTTCTAATGTACTATTCCCTGAGAATACGAATACCCACTCACCGGGGTATATTTTATTACTGCGATGACCCGTACACTTGCGGAACAATCACACAAGAGGTGTGTCAAAGCTTTTGGCTCTGTTGCGGGGAATAGGTGTTTTAGAGACATTTTCACTTTGCTATTTTTGCTATTCAACGCTTATTTCTATTTCACACTTTCTTATTTCTTCCATCTTCTAATTTGTTTTTCATTCTTTGATTGCTGCTCCAGGTTATGAACCCATGACAACCCCTTCGACATATGGTGAAGGCGCTCCGGAAGAATTAGCAAAAAAGAAGAAGAAATAATAGATGGGGAAAGGAACCTGTACAAGAACAGTAAATCAAGCTGGGAATAGAAACTGAAGGGTGTAACACTATCGCAGAACAACATGAGTGTAGAGGACACTCTCTGATTTTGCAAGACCCACAGTTTTGGGCACACGGTCAAAGTATTTTGAGGCCACCGATTACAGCTCAGAACTTTGAGCTCAAGCCGGCATTCATCCAAATTCTACAGTAATCCCACAGTTTAATGGGTTGGCCGATGAGGATCCAAATAAAACCGCATGAGACTTCCTGGACGTGTGAACATGCTCAAGATTAATGGGGTTATGGATGATGCCATAAGATTGAGGGCTTCCCATTTTCCTGAAGGGAAAGCGAGACATTGGTTAGACTCATTGCCTAGAGCATTAGCACTACTTGGGAGGAGATGGTAGAAAGCTTTTGTGGCCCGATATTTTCCTCCTAGAAAAATCTATTGAAGCTCAGGAATGAGATATCCTCATTGTACAGAAGAATTGGGAGTCTTTTTTTGAGACCTGGGATAGTTTTAAGGATCTCTTTCGGAGACTGTCCATAGCAAGAGGTACCTTAGGAACAAGACCCTCGAAGAAAGCCAGAAGCCTCATTGGAAGAGATGGCTATGAACAAGTATCAGTGGAACACACGGGATAGGAAGAGGTAGTCTAACCTTGATGAGATGATGCAGTTACTTCATTGGTGGCCCACATTGAGTTGTGAGCAAGAAGTTAGGCCACTTTAACTTCTCCTAGAATGGCGGCCGTTTATGAGTTGTAACCAATGCGGGGAAGGACATGCTTCTAGTTGATTGTCTATTGCTATTAGTGGCACTATTTCAGTGGAGGCAAGTGGATTTTGTAGGTAATGCAATGAGAGGTCAAAGAAATCCGTATTGTGCCACCTATAAGCCAGAGTGGAGAAATCACTCAAACTTGTCTTGGAGCAATCAAGTGCTATAGAGGACTAATGTACCACCGGGCTTCCAACAACATCAAGCACTAAGTTTGGAGAACAGAGTGTCATGGTTGGAAAAGAAGATGACAGATTTAGAAGGCACTTACAAGGTTTATCCAATTATATGACACAAGATTTCAATCAGTTGAGGCCAAACATCATAATCATACCGCATCGTTACACAAACTGGAGAATCAAGTCTATTATATTGCAAAGTCACTTGTGAAAAGCCATTGGGGAGTTTGCCTAGCAACACGGAGACAAATCCAAGAGAACCAATGAAGACGCAATTAAGAGAACAAATGAAGCGATCAATTTGAGAAGAGTGGTCATGAAGTTGAGAGTAGACTCCCCTTAAGAAGACAGGGAATGAATCACCTAAGGAAGTGGAGGTTGAGGGGATACCTAAAGAAAAGAAGGTGGCACCCCACCATGCAATATAAGAATCCTTTATCCTTCGAGGTTGAAGAATGATCAAAATGATGAGCAATACAAGAAATTCTTAGGGTTATTCAAGCAGATGCACATCAACATCCGTTTGTAGAGGCGTTGTCTCAAATGCTTCGCTATGCAAAGTTATTAAAAGACCTCTTGACTAATAAGGGAAAGTTAGAGAAATTGCATCTGTGATCTTAGTTACTACTTTCTCGGTTGTGTTGCAAAAGAATATGCTGAGTAAGAAGAAAGACCCTTGAAGCTCAATCCTTATAAACATCGGGATTTGGGTGAAAAGAAGGCATTGGAAAACTTAAGAGCAAGCATGAATGCCATGCCTTACACATTCTTTCAAAGGCTAGGCTTGGCAACTTAGACAGACTCGGATGACGCTCCAACTAGCCAACTGATCAGTTATACATTAGAGGGGTATAATCGAGGATGTGCTGTAAAGGATGATGAGTACATTTTCCTGTGGATTTTGTAGTGTGTTGACTGTAATGAGGATGTCGAGGTTCCATTGATACATGGGAGGCCATTGTTGCATACTTCCAAAGCACTTATTGACATGGATGGTGGAAATTAACTTTGCGAATTGGAGATGAAAAGCTTACTTATCGATGATACTTTATATTTCTTGACACTACTGATGACCTAATTGATGAATATGTGTAGTAAATGATATGTCTGGACCCGTATGAGGTATGGCTTGACCAAGACTTGGAGAATAAAGACATTTCATCCCTGGCCTAGTGGAGAAGAGAAACCTGCCCCGGGAGTCATGAAGAGGATGATCCAAAAGCTAAAGAGAGCAAGAAAACACCAAAAGAAGGGCCCCAATGCTAGTGGGTAAGAGCATTCAAGGAGTAAGGGTGGGAAAACCCTGTGTGGTAACAAATTGATCATTCCTCCTCTAACTTTGAAAAATTATATTCGTCATGATTTCAAGTTGTAGGTAAAAGGGCAACTTTCATTAATGAACCCCCGTGAGGAAAGAATATGTACGTCAATCTTAGTAACCATCTAGGTAACATTGAAGGTGTGACAGCATCATTAGGGTTAGACTAAGCGAGAATTGAAGAGGGTCGAAAGGGTGATTCGAGTGATAACGGAACGTCCCCTTTTCTCCGATGTGATTATCCTACCACCACATTCCAAGAGTTCTTTGTGGTCTTGAAAGACTGAAGTGTTAAGAGATGAATTCCACTGGGGCTTAGTTGTGCACGTAACAGAATGAAGTGTTGTAGTGAATCTTAATGAGGGGCGTAATTGTGACTAGGGGCCTTTCGCCTGGACCAAAGGGTTAGATCTATATTAGGGAATAGGGTTATCATTGGCATCCCTAGAACCCCAAGCAGTCCCACACAGTGTAAGGTATGATAGTACTCTTTAGGGGGGCATAATGTAGAGGCTAGTCACGATTGACCTTAGGCTTAGGACCGTGTGTTTTGGATTTCTACGACTCATTAACATCAGTAGGAGGTATAATATTAGTCTTGTACTTGAAACAATAGTCCTAGGGTGAGCATGTCCGGTTGTGCCATTTTCTCATCGATTACCTCTTTACTTTTATTGTTCTCATTGAATTCTTTTAAATTTTCTTTGCATCGATATTGATTTCATCCTAATCGATTTTCATCTTAGCTATGTAGTGAAATCTCTTGTTTCTACGACTAACCACCAAGGGTATATTTTATTACTGCGATGACCGTGCACTTGTGGAACACTCATGCAAGGCGTGTGTGTCAAATGTCCCTTTCTTTCAATCAGACCATAATCCAATGTTTTTTTCTTTTTGGAATAAGTCCTATTTTTTTGTTTTGAATGAAAAACTAATCTTTGTTTTCTTTTGAATGTCTCCTGTTTTGAATCAAAGCCTAATCCTTTCTTTTCATTTCATAATGACTACTATTTTTTATTCAAAACCTAACCCTATATTTTTTAATAGTAATGTCTCCTATTTTTCAATCAAAACACTAATCCTATGTTTTTTTTTTCGAATGCCTCCTATTTTTGAATCATAACAATAATCCTATGTTTTTCTTTTAGCAATGTCTTC